>JAJTUV010000561.1:1200000-1800000 GCA_021653895.1 Mastomys natalensis
AATAAAAGGTTCATACCTAAACATAATAAAGAGAATATGCAACAAGACTATAGCCAACTTCAAATTAAAAAGAGCTAAAGTCAAACAATTCCACTAAAATTAGGAAAGAAAAGGCTTCCCACTCCATTCTATTCTATATAGTACTTGAACTTCTAGCTAGAACAATAAGACAATAAAGAGATCAAGGAGGTACAAATTGGAAAGAAGTCAAATATCACTATTCACAGATGATCTGAGAGTATACATAAGCACCCCCAAAAACTCTACCAAGGAACTCCTCTAGCTAAGAAACACATTCAGAGAATTGGCTGTATACAGAATAATTTAAAAAAATCAATAGCTCTGCTATATACAAATGATAAACAGGCTGAGAAAGAAAAAGTAAAATAACACACATCAGAATATTCACAAATAATAATATTTTGTTGTAACTCTAACCAAGTAGGTGAAAGACCTGTATGATAAGAACTTCAAGTCTTTGAAGAAAAAAGTGATAAGGATATCAGAAGATGGAAAGACCTCTCATGCTCATGGATTGATAGAGTTAACCTAGTAAGAACAGTCATTTTATTGAAAGCAATTTACAGATTTAACACAATCCCCATCAAAATTGCAACACAATTCTTTAAAGATTTTTAATGAATAATTCCCAACTTCATGTGGAAAAACAAAACAAAGCAGACTAGCTAAAAGAAAACTGTAGAATAAAAGAAATTACAAAGGTATCACTAGCCCTTATTTCAAGCTCTACTACATGCATTGTATTGTCATGAAACCAAACAGGTTGAGCAATGTAATTGGATCAAAGCACAGAAATAAACTGACACATTTATGAACACTTGATTTTGATTAAGAAGCTGACATTATACAATGGAAAAAAGAAACCATCTTCAACAAATGTGTGCTGAATTTGTGGTATATAGGAGAGTTAAAATAGATCCATACCTATCACCCTGCACAAACCTCAAGTCCAATGACCTTCAAAGATCTCAAAATAAGACACATTGAATTTAATAGAAGAGAAAGTGGGGAGAAGCCTTGTTGGCACAGGAAACAACTTCTTAATAGAATACCTTAGCACAGTCACTAAGATCAACAATTAATAAATGAGACCTCATGGAACTGAAAAGCTTTTGTAAGGCAAAGGACATCAACAGGACAAAATAGCAGCCTATAGAATGGGAAAAGCTTCACATATGATATAGGACCAACTTCCAAAAAATGTATTCTAAAAGATCAATGAAGTAGAGATCAACAAACCATAAATACAATTAAAAAATGGGGTATAGATCTAAACACAGAATTCTCAAGAGAAAAATCTCAAATGTCCAAGAAGCACTTAAAGAACTGTTCACCATCCTTAGCCATCAGAAAAATGCAAATCAAAATGACTCTGAGATGTTATCTCACACCTGTCAGAATGGCTAAAATATAAAACACAAGTAACAGCTCATGTTGGTGAGGATGTGGAGCAAGGGACCATTTCTCCAGTGCTCGTGCGAGGTACAAACTTGCACAGCCACTTTGAAAATCAGTAGGTAGTTTCTCAGAAAATTGGGAACTGTTCTATCGCAAGACCACCTATTCCAATATTAAGCATATACCCAAATAATGCTCAATCCTACCAAAAGGAAACTAGCTCAAATATGTTCATGGCAATTTTCTTCATAATAATCATAAACTGGAAACAACTTAGATGTCCATCAACCAAAGAATAAAAAAAGAAAATGTGATACATTTACACATGAAGTATTACTCAGTTATTAAAAAACTGACATCGTGAAATTTTCAGGCAAATAGATGAACTAGAAAAAAATCATCCTGAGTGAAGTAACCCAAACCCAGAAAGACAACATGGTATGTACTCATAGAAAAACTGCTACAATGCCAGAGAACATGAGTAAAAGGAGAGCTCAAAGAAGGAATACATGAGTCTCCCTAGGAAGAGGAAATAGAACAGATTTCAAGGGAGAACTGGCGGTTGGTGGGGATGAAAACAAGAAGAATCAGGTGGAGTAGAAGATAGAGGGAGAGAGTATGGGAGAGACAACTGAAATCGAGGAAATCTTTGGAAAGAGCTAGAAACCCAGTGCAATTGAATCTCACAGGAATCTGATGGTGACCTTAGTTAAGACTCCCAGTAATGGCGGGAAGGGTTGGATACAAAGCCTGAATAGCCATCTCCTATAATAAGTCAAGGCTTCCAGTGGAGGGACTGAGATACCAACCCAGTCACAAATCCTTTAACCTAAAATTTGTCCTACCTACAATATGTGCTGGGGTAAAGGTGGTACATAAATTATGGGAGTGGTCAGTCAGTGACTGGTGTTGTAGATATTTATATTTCCAATCCGAGGTTTTCACCCAGCGTTGATCATTCAGTTCCTGGATAAAAGACACACAACCTTTGTCATTTACAATTAGCCTTAAACAGCACAAGAGGTGGCCTAGCATTAGACCAACCCATTACAGACTAGTTCAGCTTGAGACCCATGCCATTAAATGGACAAGTACCTCGAAGGCCAGGAAACAAATGCTGGTTAATCTAGAGTCCCAGGCTAGAACCAAACAAGGTCAGCAATTAAAATATAATCAATGAAATGATTCCTAATGATATTTTGCTATATTTGTAGACAGGAACCTAGCATAAATATCATAAGGGAGGCTTCATCCAGAAACTGATGGAAACAGCTACAAAGACCCACAATTCACATTAGGTGGAGCTTGAGGATCCTTCGGAAAGGGGGAAGAAGGATTGTAGGAGCCAGAGGTTCAAAGACACCAATAAAACTCACAGAATCAAGTAACCTAGGCTCATGGGCACTCAAAGAGATGGAACCAACAATCTGGCAACCTGCATGGATCTGACCTAGGCCCTCTACATATATCTTATGGTTGTGTATCTTGGTTCTTATTGTGGACTTTTAATGATGATAGCTGTCTTGACTCTTTTGACTGCTTTGAGCCCTTTGCTCCTACTTGATTGCCTCATCTACTATTTATAAGAGGAATGGTCCCAAGTCTTATCTTCAACTTGATATGCTATATTTGGTTGATATTCATGAGAGTTCTGCCCTTTTCTGAAGTAAATGGAGAAGTGGTGATTGTAAGGGAAGGAAAGGGGAGGAAGATGGGGAAATTTCATTTGGGATGTAATATATAAGAGAAGCATAAATCATAAAGACATCACAAACATTCATCATAGGGTATGGAGAAATCAAGGTGGTACTGACCAATAAGCTTTTGCCGTTGGCTAGCTCTCAGGGCACAAGAAGTCTCATGACATGAGACCTTTGTAAGTTGTTTGGGAGAACGTTTCATCATGGTTCTACCCAGCTGTGAACCTTGTAAAGTGTAAAGATGACCAGTATGGAAAGATATACCTCATGGAAGAAATAGTGGTACAACTATTATAGGTTTAATTAGCCATGTCCTTATTGAATTTAAGTCTTGTTTACAGAGAAAACGCATGTGTGGTATTCTAAATCTGGCTAAGAAACCAAGGTTAGAGAACTCACAGGATTCAGGCTTGATTTTGCTAAATGGATACAGTATCAAACTGGTCTCTAAATTCCTGTCTATTTGTACTTCAGTTATGCCTTCAAAAACCATTACAGATGTTTTTTTGTACAATAGATGGTGGTCAATGCAGAAATTTACTACTGATGAAGTTTCAGAAATACATAACTGAGAAGTGCTCAGCCACAAATGGAACATCTATATCCAATCCCCTCACAGAGGTTAAGGACTATTGTGGAAGAAGTGGTTGAATTATTGTAAGAACCAGAGATTGGAATGGATTGGAACAAAATAATGTCTTCTGGACATGACAGTGTCACTGTACTAATAAACAGCTGTTGTGGTTGCATATATAATGCCAATCCAGTCATCATTCTATCGCTGAGTAGGAATGGGTGCATGTGCCCCCACCCATAACTGAGAAGGTAGAGACAGTTGGTAACTTTTGGAAGAGAAGAGCCCATTTCCTTAAAGATGCAGTTATTGGTAGGTAGATCATACCGTAGTGATGACCCCAGACCTAGAACTATATGAACAGCACAAATTGGAGTGGATCAGTTATCAAATAAAACAAAAAAAAGGTGGATATAGGGAAGTAGGAAAGGATCTAGGAGAAGTTACATGGAGGAGGGATGGATGAATATTATCAGAACACATTATATAAAATTCCCAAAGAATTAATGCAGTACTTTAAAAGGCAGAAGAGTGAATAGAATAGTGTAATATGTATTAGTCGTCTTTATCATTTATTTGAGTAACTAAATATCAAACCAGCATGGTGGCTCACATCTTTAATCCCTGCAATCAAGGGAGTTACTAGGAAATATACAAGTTTGAGGCCCCAGATTGGGTTATACACAAAATCCTCCCCCACCCCCAAAACCAACAAGCAAAAGGCCCACCAAAAGTGGCACTAACAGCACAACCATCAAAATAGAATCATAAATAAATAAGAGAGAAAAAGAATACAGGAAATTTGAAAAATAAAATTGACAAAACAAAAGATGAATGGCTCAAAACAGCAATAATGTGAAAGGAAAATAACAAACTTCTAAAAAAAAAAAAGTACTTTTCCACAATGCAAAATGAGCAATTGTAACAATAACAAAACTGAAGCATATATTTAATTATTAAAATGCACATATGATTTAATCTAATGAAATTGTATGCTAGAGTTTTATTTCTAACTCAGTAAAAAGCTAAAATATTTAAAACAAAAACTAAAAACCATACTCTTGTAAACTCTACAATTGAAATTATGTACCAGACCTGAGCTTCCACTAGAGGGGAATAAACCAACCTATATAAGAGAAGGAAATTAAAGGAATATGAGAGTGAGGGAAAGAAATGAGGCACAAATCAAGGAAGGGAATGTGTACATGAGTGACTGGTGTAAGGAGAAGAATGGGAACACAACCAAGCAGGGTTCTGCTTTCATAGCTTTGGCTGAATCACTCCTTCTCTTTCTTCCTTCAAAATCTCATTGTGTGCTACAGGATCCTTACTCTAAATGATTTTTTTTAGTAGAAAACAAATTAGGCAAATCCCACATTTTTCCACTTCTAGGAGAACATCACCCCTTTGTAACCATCACTTCTATTATAGCAAAACTCTAGGAACATATTTGTTTGTTTGCTTGTTTGTTTTTTGCGCCTCTCATTTTATCTGCTTAAGTTTCTATTGCAGTGAACAAAAGAAACTCAAAGAGGAAAGGGTTTATTTCTTCTTAAAACTATCAGATCAAACTCTATCACTGAGAAAAGTCAGGGCAGAAACATAAGACAGGAAGTGAATCAAAAGCCATGGAGGAACACTGCTTATTGGCTTGTTCCTCATGGCTTGTTGAGCCTACTATCTTATGCCATCTTGAACCACTAGCCCAGGAGTGGCAATATACACAGTGAGCTGGGTCCTCCCATATCAATCATCAATCAAGAAAATGTCCCCACAGGTGTGCCCACAGGTCAATTTGGTGTGGTACTGTTTCAAAGCTGAGGTTCCCTCCTATCATTTCAAAAGATTTTTACCAACCTCAACATGTCCAAGAAAATGCTGTTAACTGAAGGGATGCCTTTCTGAATTTACTTCCCCAACTTTACTGAATTGCTGTGCAGTATAAGAGAAACCATATTTCTGTTCTTGAAATATTTTCCAAAGAATGGATACATCTTTCATTTTTGGCTATACCTTCTTAGTTCCTCTACTTTTTATTTATCTCTAAACTCTCAGGAAGGAGAACTTCATGTGCTTTTCTCTAAGGTCTATCTGTATTCCTTTTAGGTGCTTTCACTTGACCATATCCTGACTCCCAAACACAGTGGAGAATGCTCCCATGAACAAAAGCTGTCACTACATTGCCATGTGAGTCCATTTGTCTGTCTTACTTGTGATTCAAGTATTTGGCACTCCATCTGTGGCATTTCAACTGGTTTCTTAGGTCCTGTATTTGACTGGTCATAGTATTCTACAAATAACACATGGTATAATTATGGGAAATTTATATTTCAAAACCCTGCTAAAATCCATCCAACTGTTCTCCTTGCCACTCAGAATAAAATTTAGTCTTTGTCGATGGAGCTTGGGGACTCTATGGAAGAATAGGAGAAGAATTGTAGGCCTGAAGGGATAGGAACTCCATAGGAAGAACAACAGAATCAACTAACCTGGACTCTTCAGGCTCTCAGAGTCTAAACCATCAACCAAAGAACATGCATGTGATGGACTTAGGCCTCCCTACACATATGTAGCAGATGTGCAGCTTGAACATCATGTGGGCCCCGAACAACTGGAATGGGGGCTATCCCAAGAGCAGTTGCTTGTATGTGGATATGTTCTACTAGCTGAGCTGCCTTGTCTGACCTCAGTAGGAGAGGAAGTATCTAGCCTTGCAGAGATTTGAAGTGCCATGATAGGAATGCCCAGGGCCCCACCCACTAAGATTCTTATAAACAGCTAACTGTTTTAATTTACTACTCAACTTATTGTCTAATCTGATACTACAATTTTAACCTTCTCAGACACCCCAGGGATAGGATTTGTATCAAAGTCTCTTATTATTTTTATTCTATGGAACTTCTTCCTACAAACATCTACAAGACCAGCTTTCCACTTTCCACAAATCTAAGTTACAAGTCATCTTTACAGCAGTGACTTCCATGGTCATTCCAGATAGAAGCTCATACTTAAAAACACAGATAGATGTATGGACAAATAACCAGTTATTTTCCTTGAAGACTGACTGATGAAATGACAACCCTTCCAATGTATGCCACTTGGTGGTGTGCCGGAACTGCTACATTCTGTGAGTTTTTGTTGCTGTTGTTGGTTTGGCTTGTTTTTTTTATTTTTTTTCACAGCAACAATTCCTGGCACAGAGAGCATGTATGGATGGTGCTGCTTACCTCATTGTAGAAGGAAGCAGAGTTCAGGTTAGAAGAGATAAGCATGCACTAAATTCCTACCCCAAGTGATATTCCATCTCCATGCAGGTCTCAGTTTTGACCACCTCCTAATAATATTAACAAATGATGTCATCAAATCAATACATTTGATTGCTGAAATCAATGCCTTCATGATCCAATCATTTTCTAATGCATGGATCCTCAAGTTAGAGATCAAGAGTTTAGCAAATAATCATTTAAAGGCTATCTCTTATTCAAACCATTACACACTCACATGCACATGCACAAGCTCAAGCACATGCACATGCACAAGCAGGTTCGCAAGAATCAAATGGGGAATTTTCTCCAGTTTTAGATCCACAAAGGCATTATTAAAAAATATTATAAACTTATTGCTATTTAACCTAAAATTAAAAATGAAGTCTGTATTAATAAAATTTTATGAATCTACTGCACTGTACTTTTATTTACAAGATATTATGTCCATTTTATTTTTATCGTGGAGGTACTTTATAGTAGACTGCCACTTTTCAGAGTAACATTGTTCCATAGATTCACATTAAAAATGAATTAATGAATGCTTGAACCAGTGTTACTAAAGGGGAAACAGTTAGGTTTCTGCAAATATTTAATCAGTACATGTCCATCAAGAAATCAATAGCACTTCTTTTATGTGTGTTTCAGCTCTAATACATATATTTAATATACATTGTTGAATCATTAACATTGAACTCATAACCAATAGACTTAAAAATGTAGTAGAAACTATTAACAAAAGGAAACAATGTGTGTTGTACTTTTTTTGTCATTGTGCTGTGAATAATGTTGGGAAATCTAAGACTATCTTCCAGTACTTGGAAACTATTATCCAATTGGGAGAAAGATCCTCGTGTTATTAAGGAGTGAAGCTTCTGCACACTGTCTTTGTTTGTAAACAAACTCAGCACTCATGATGGATACACAATGATTTACCCACTACAGTGGTAGGCTAACTATGAATTTTAAAAAATCGGGGTAATCAGTGAAAGAATAGATGCTGAAGAATGCTTTATTTTTATTAGATGGAACTTATATTCTGTTTTATCAGTTATTTGGAGGCCATGTACTGCCTATCCTATTTATCAGTAGGTTGGATATTAAAGGCATATGTGAAATAGGCATTAGTTTTTCCCTTGAAAATTTTAATATGATATTCCATTTATCAGCAATGCACTCCTGACAAGTGCTGTCAGTTTAGACAGCCTGTGTGCTGCACTGTCTGATGAGTTGACTCACCTTGTCAAGAAACCTTCTTGGAGTCTCTAGTTTAAAATGAACCCATTGGCTCTATCCCATGTGGCCCATTCATAGACCATGGTCATTGTAATTCCTGTTCTGGTTTCAGTGCAGTCTTTCCTCAAAAAAGATGTCAAGGCTTACAGACCAGCTGTTCTCCCTCTGCATTGCTTGGCCTTAGTCAGTTTTGAGTTAATTATGCTTAGAATATATTGTGGACTATTTCAAGTCCTTCACACATAACTCAGATGGACGACTAGCACCTATGGAATGGAAAGAAGAATATAAAATTATGTTATACAATAACAAACAGTTGTTATAAATCCAATGGAGTTCTAAGCTGATAAAACAGAACCTATAGATGCAATGGATTTTTTTATTTAGAAATAAATAAAAATTAAGACTTTCTTTAGGAGTTGCATACAGTTTTAATCAATAAATCATGACATAATTCACTCTTGAAAAAGGCTTTAGGGCTACAGTATTTTACTTTTGAACTATTTCACCTTCAAAATAATTGCTGTGTTACAAATTTATCCAGAGGATAGAAAATGATAATAAATTGGTTAATGCTTTATAAAACTCATAGAAGTTTAATAATAAACTTTTGAAAACTCAAAAAGTTAAATTTAAGCATGATGACACTAATGAGTACTTGTGTAAGAACTCTAAAATTATATAATATTAATTTAATAATTTAAATAAAATATACCATATGAGTTATTAGTTAATTTCTTTGATAGTCTCATTGGGAACAAGTTTATTTTAATATGGTGACAGGTAAAATGTATTAAGTATTTAAAATGAGTGTCACATTATTTTAAGAATTTTTCATACATCAAACCATATAGTTATTTCTATTGTATAGATAAAAGGATTGAGTCTCAGAGATATAGAGTAAACTTCCCAAGTAGGCACATTAGTACATTTGAACTGGGAATTGAATACAGGTTCCTAAGACATTCTCTTACTCTAGATGAAAAGAAAAACATATAAAACAAAGTAATTTGTTTATTAGTAAAATGACATTTGTAAGTATTTCAACATTATTTGAAAAGTTTTTCTAAGTTATGAATTTTAAAATTGGGCAAACATAAGCTTGTGGAGAATGACAAAAATGTTGCCACATAAAAGTAAAATATTTTATAACATGGTAAAGTCAGGAAGAAATTCAAGACAAATATGTTGTGGCTAGCCCTGGCCTTGTATTTTTTACCAATTCCCCTTTCCTGTGAAGGGCTGCAGAAGAGGAGTGAGTCATTACACAGGTGAATTCTAGTGAACCTTCTGCCCATCTTAATTTGTAAAATAAAGGCTGGAGCCAGTGATTGGGCAGAAGAAGGGGAGGTGGAGAAATAAAGGTTGGTGAAAGAGAGCAGACAGTACGACTGGATGAAGACAATGGAGGAGGAAGACGACGAAGGAGAGGATGACTAGGAAGCAGTAGGTAGAAGGACAGACGCACGGTCTGGAAAATCCTCAAGTTACAAGGGTCTCATAGCTAGGGAACAGAGTAGTGTAGGGGTATCTGCCCAATCTAGGCTTACAGAATATATTCATAATTACTGAATTGTGTTTTCATTGACTGGTCATATTTGGGTTGGAGACCTAAAGATCTCCCATTACACAGATGTTATCAAATTTCAAAAGTTCTCTCTCACATAAATATGCCATAAAAAGCAAAAACAAATTATGAATATTTGAATCAAAGTATAGAGTACTATTATTTAAAAACATTGTGGTTATATACTTAGATAATTTGCAGTACCTTCTCATGACAGTTGTGTGACTATAATCCCTCTGTATTTTTCACGGTAACAATGCAATCCTTTAAGTACAAGTACTTAATCTCAGTATTTAGCAATAATTGCTCTTAGTAAAACTAGCTGAAATCCATGCAAGGAAAGTTGTGGTAATGTTTTGAATTGAGGTTTAAAAAGGGAGGGAGAATATAAAGATATTTTTCAGGTTCAAAGATAACCTACAAGGATATCTTGCTGCTACTGAAAAGCATTGGATAGTGTAAACAGCCAGTTTCCACCTCGTTTGAGTAGAATATATAATATGGTATAGAAAGACAACTCGGGTAATCATCCTCAAGTAAATATCGTAAACCAACAGACAGGAAACTTTAAAAATATTTTTAACTACATATGCTTCTCTGTGTATGTACACATGTGTATGAGTCCCCACAGAGGCCAGAAAATGGTGTGCCAGAAGTAACGGTGTGCAAGAGACATCCCATTGTCTGAGAGTTTCTGTCACAAGAGCTATAACACTTGGGAAGAGATCTGTTCTCCCGAAGAGCCTTCAGGACCCTCCCCTCCTTGCTAGCTAGCTGGCTTTGGGAGTAACAGGGTGGCAACACCAAAGACGCTGGCAGAGGCAGCAGCTGAGACGATTCCCCTCCTCCCTGCTCGCACTCTATCCCCTTGGCCTGGACTCCCGCACCAGCATGGCTGGAGATCTTCGTGGGAAGCCCTCCGGAACAGGGACCCACAAGCCTGAGTTGTTTACTACCAAAGATCCCTTGAGCCAACAATTCAATTTGATATAAACTAATACTAGTACTGGAAGGTTCATTTGATGACAAGAGGTGGCCAGTGAGGATCAATCTCCTTTATTATTTGGTGATTTAATTTAGATCACTTTTATAAACACACACACACACATTTTAAAGAATGAAGATATACATATATATATATATATGTATATATATATATGTATATATATATATATATATATATATATATATACATATATATATATATATATATGGAGTATATTTGGAGAGAGAGAGAGAGAGAGAGAGAGAGAGAGAGAGAGAGAGATTCCAATGGTTTAAGTTTCAACAATTCTTCTCTTGGTCTTTGAAAAAGGAGTGAAATCCATTATTAGAAAATTCACAAGCTGCCTTAGTTTGCGTTTTATTCCTGGGAAGAGACACCATGACAAGGTAACTCCTATACAAGCAAACATTTAATTGGGCCTGGTTTACCGGTTCAGAGTTTCAGCCCATTGTCATTATGGCAGGAAGCCACACCTAACAAGAAGACACCTCCTAATAGGGTTAATCCCTATGGGTCAAGCATTCAAACTCATGAGTCTATGGGAGCCACACCTATTCAAACCACTACACAGTGAAATAAAAGCTGAATACTAAAAATAAAACTAACTAGTATATAAAATCTGAATTAAACTGACTTCAGTATCAGAAAATTCACTCTGTAACTTCAGTCACTACACAGCACATACTGTTATTTGATATCAGTCATAAATGGAATGGGTATTTTTCTTCAAGTAATCATTCTACTACTTTCACTTATAAATGCTTAAATATGTAAACCTCCAAAGTGTATGGTGTGAATATTATTGTTCTATTAAATTGGCCCTTAGATATAGCACAAAACATTACAGGTTCTGATGCATGCCAGTAAGGAATCTCAACCTTGAGAGAGATATTTCTATGTAGTGTCATGGACTGAACTACAATGAACAGAGCCTTATAGAAAATAGTCTCATGGTACATCACTAAAGTCTTTGTGTTGATTTACATTCTTTTGTCATTTTTCGAGAGTGTTTCCTAGAAAGAAAATCAAAATGACAATAAAGAATTGCTTTCAGAGGGTTTTACTTAAACATTAATTAGAACTTTATTAGAGCAAGGTATTGAAAGCATTATAGTTAAACAAACATTGCAGTGTTTTCCCTCACCTGTCATAAGGGTTATGTTGATACTTTTAAAACAGGGGACAAATTCAGAAAGAGCATAGAAGTTCTACTTAACCAAAGCTTAGCATGTTACATTCATGTGACACAGGAGTATTCAAAAATAAAGAACCAGGTAGATCCAGAAAATGTCTCAACAAGTATTGGCACCTGCTGTCAAGTCTGACAATATGAGTCCAATTCCTGGAACCAACTTGGTAGAACTGGCTTGTGCTATACTCTGACTACTGCACATGATGTACCAAAACACACACATGCAGACACACACACACACACACACACAACACACACACACACACACACACACACGCAGAGAGAGAGAGAGACAGAGAGACAGAGAGACAGAGACAGAGAGACAGATAACAGAAGACAGACAGACACACACAATACACACATACACACACCAGACACACAGACACACAAGTAAAGAGAGACAGAAGGAGAGACAGAAAGCCAGCAAGATGTATGTACTTGAATTTAACTAAAATGTAAATTTTATGACACATGGAAATCATCATTGTTAACTATGTTGCACTCTCAGAGATGCAAAACTAAGTTAAAAGGACACTGAAGACAAGATATATAACAATTCTAAAGTGATATGTATGTTTACACATTTTTAAATTTGTGACATGCATGATATGTTGTATGCTATCATATAAAGCTAAAAAGTCAGATCCAGACTATAGAAGACACTTTAAAAATGTTGATGAACATCAGATGATAGAAATAGATGAAAGTTTGTAAGACATGCTTGTAGCATGGTAGTGGAAATCTACAAAAACCTGTCTGTTTAAATTCTTTGTCGTTTTCCTTCTCTTGGGTCTGGAAGGAGGGTATCATGACCAATTTTCAGACAAGTGTATTAGTTATTTTTTTTCATTGCTCCCATCAAATATGCAACAAGAAGAAATTTAAACAAGGATAGCATTATTTTGGCTCACAGTTTTCTGGGATCATTGTATCATGGATGGAAACATAGGTTGAAATAAACAGGAACAGGCGGATATATTGTATCTGTAATCAGAAAGCATGGAGCCAATGCGAAGTGGGGCCAGTATATAAGCCTCAAACCACAAACCTAATGACCATATTGTAGCAATGAGGCTTCCCCTCCTACAGATTCACAGTCATTCTAAATAGTACCACTAGTCAATGTTCACGTTTTCAAGCACATAAGCCTATGACTATCATTCAAACCTCAGGATTCAGCCTTTGAACGAGGCTCATATGGTCAGCTCATGATGCAAAATGCATTAATTCCTACTTAAAAATTCCATAACTATTCAAAGATCCAAAGTTTCTTCTAAGACTCAAACCAACAGTGCCCCCCTGATTCTTATAAAATTTAAAATAAAACCAATTATGTTCTTTGAACATTTAACAGAACACCCTCATTTTAAAACAGAATGGGGCTATAGCAAGGGAAGGGAGTGAGGAACATGGTTTAAAGAGCTTCAAAGAGTATAAAATTTTAAAATAACTTCTAAAATAAATAAATATTTATGGAAATTTATTATTTGTAAGGCAATATTTTAACCATTAACTAAACTAACTATAATAAAATTTAATGTATTAATGAAATTAACTAGATGAACTAGCATTATCTCTATCAAATTAATCATACTTGGATAAAAGCAACTTATAAAATAAGATTTCTAGTTGTTCTCTGGTTTGGAAAATGATGAAAGGTAAAATACACTTTCCAAAAAAAAGGACTCAGGGATTTCAGTTGGAGGCAGAAAGAAATGATATTACTTCTCTTTCTTTCAATATGCATCACCAACACAGCTCATGTCAACAAAGATATGTTAAAGGTAGGAAACTATATAATTCACTAATCTGAATTTATGAGGTATGGGAAACTTCATGAATAAAGGCCAGAAGCCAAGAGAAAGTATTTTTGTACTTAGGTGAAATGAAGCAGCCCCTTTAAATGTGATTGTCTGTCAAGGTATGCCATAAAGGTAACCAATCCTGAGAGAGACTGCATGGCCCATCTTCTTTTTTGTTTGTTTGGTTTGGGTTTATTTGTTGATGTTTTGTTGTTCCCTGTGCAGAATCCCTTTCTTCCCAATATGCTGTGGTCTTCTCAATCTCAATTTCTGTCATCTAATAAAATAGGTCAAAGAATTTCTCTATGGTCAGCTCCTTCACTGGGAGGTTATAGAGAGTAATTGTACTATGTGTGACTTTGGAGGACAGTGTGCTAATTTTTTAGAGTCATCAGGGCATACTTTTCTTAAATTTCTGGGAAAAGAAGGAGAAAGTACAGACATAGGCCAGAAGTAGGCTTGCCTCTATTACTTCTCTATTAAAGCACTTAAAATTCCCTAGCATCACAGTTTGAAGCTTTGTTTTCTGATTCCCTACATAATCTCATAGGTGATATAATGAGAGTGGTTGGAGGAGAAAAGGGAAGGAAAAATGTAATTATATTTTTTTAAAAAAAAAAAAAGAAAAATTGCCAAAAAAGGAATAGAATTGTCTTCATGATTCGTTTGTTTAGAAATAATTCTATAAAAGGCAGGATAAAGGTAACAGGATAGAGAAGGATAGTGATCACCGAACACAGTACTTCTCAGATTAACACATAATATCACGGGAGAAGGCTGTGAAGATAAAGAGTAACATCAGGATCACTAATGTCCTGAGTTATAGTGGCACTATTAGAAAACACATAGCAATGATGTGCTGAGCATCGCTTCTGTAGATCCAGAAGATAGCTACAAATTTACAGGTCATAGCATAGACCAACATTTATAAAGAGAAGATGAATAGAGTCATAGATACGCTGGCCTCAACATCAATCATATGTAAGCTCAGCTCAAAAACACACTTAGGTATTTGCTCTCTCGAAAAATGAAGCACCAACTAAGCTATTTTATTTGAAATAGAATATAGACCACTCATTGTGGTTTCAGAATTTCAAAACACAATACTAAAAATACTCTATTTCTTTTATTAAAAATATATTTCTACAGTCCTCTCCTTTAGGAATCGTTACTTTAATATATTCCCTTTATATGTAATTTCTCTAAAATCACAATCAACCTATCATCAACCCCCATCCCTCCCTTTCCCTACTCTGTATTTTTCCTTAAAAGTTAATTATTTGGATAAATAAAAATTATAAAAACTATATCAAGACAAAACCAACATGATGTTGCTCAGTAGTTGTTGTGGATTGCCCTGGTGCTGTTTGTATTTTGATGCTAATTCTGCGTCACCAAGAGGGGCTGCCACTGGGACAAGGAGTGAATTACATACTCAGGTGACTTCATGTGAACCTTCTCCCCATTTTAACTTGTAAAATAAAGAGCCTGTGATTGCACAGTGGAATGGAAAGACAGAGCAGAAGGTTTTAGAGAAAGAGGGAGAGGAAGGAGGAGGACGAGATGAGGAGAGGATGGAGTGCGAGGAAGATTGAAGAAGAGGAGGTAGAAAGAAAATGGAGCAGAAGCACGAGGCCTAAGGAAACCACAAGTTACAAGGGATCTCATAGCTGGGAATATAGTTGTGTACTGGTAGATCTGCCCAATCTAGGCTTACCGCTTGTATTCATATTGAGTTGTGTTTTCATTGAATGTGCTTATTTGGGTTAGAGATTTACTGCAACACGTAGTGAAAGTTCAGGATGCAGATGTTTCTATGAATAGAAATCAAGAAAGGAGATGTTAACCTAATAGAATTGTCATCTTACACGTTTGCAAACAGACCAAGGTTGTATTTCAAGGAAAAAAAAAAGAAAACAAAACAAAACAACCATCATTAAAATTATCAATAAGTACCAATCTACTTAACAAAACTTTGCAATACAGCTATAAAGTCTGGATCACTATCGCTCCTCAGAGATTGTTGTTCTCTGTATGAGATTAACTTGCCTGATTAGTTTTGTCTCCATTTGTATGCAATATTTTCCTAATGGCAAATTAGATTGTATGAACTTTCTTTTATATTTTTAAGAATCGTAACTGTCTAGAAAGAATTTTCTTAGTTACAAGAAAATAATTTTACACAATTCCTTAAAGCACTTCACGATAGAGTACTGTTTTGGAATTCCTACCTATTTCTTTTACTTATTACTTAGTAAAAAAAAAAAAGAAAAAAACTGTTTAAGATTTGTGTTTTGTTTTTCTGTCCTGTTTCTTTTCATTTCTCCTTTGTGTCTGGTAGCATACTAAATAGTTGGTTTTAAAATTGATAGTTTGTATCTAAAATGTTTCCAACAAATTTTCTATATCTTAAACTCAAAAGAATATCTTAAACAAATTCTTTTGTATATAGTACCAGTTCTACAACAATGAATCTTTAAGAAATATTTTATTGATTTGCTAAGAGTTCCATCATGCCACTCATCTCCCTGTCCCCTCTTTATCAACCCTCTGTCCTTGCAGCTTCCCTACCAAAATAAAAAAATATACACATCAACAAAAATAAACATAATGATTCAAAGCAAAGCAAATATCTCATGGTAGAAGCTGTAGTGTGTTCCAGTGGGTCCTACAATATACCCCTCTCTCAGCACATCTTCTTTTGCAAATGTTCATTGTAATGAGTCATTGGTTTGGTTTGAGGTCGCTCCCTGGCTTCTGGGATGCCATCAATATTGGATCCTCATCAGAATGTCCTCCAGTTATCCTGTTGTTGCCCTGGGTCATGGAGATCCTACAGCTTTGTAACAGCAGGACCAACCCTCTCACAGGATCCAACAGTTCAGATATGATATAGATTTTGTTGTAGGGCAATTCAAAAGTCCTAGATCTGGGCCTGGGTGGTAGCTGAGCTGATCAGTGTGCCTGGTATTTCTTATCCACACCACCAGGACAAGCTCTCCAGCACTGTTGCACCTAGGGCACCCAATGCTGCCCTCAGCAGAAGACAGTTGGGAAATTACTAGCCAGTTGTGAAAGCTGACTGCAGGGTCATGAGAGTGGGTGAGCCAGTCCTGAGGGCTAAAAGAGGCACTGCTGGCCTTCCACAAATTTGTTGTGAGGTGGTTGGGAGTGCAGAGTTGATACTCTCCTCTACTCACCCCTTACTACCTGCAGCATTCAGGAGAGCTGACCCTACTCCTCATTGACTGTAGCACTTGGGAGAACAGGCCCTGTACCTGTCCTGAGTAGCAAAGTAGAGCTGGCTCTGATGGAGGGGTTACTCGGGGGTACAAGTGACCTGGCTCCATGAGCATGAACATAGGAGAGCTGGCTCAGCCACTCTTCTGCCTTGTGATGGAGTGAACATGACAACGATTGCCTTTCCCCTTACAAACAATGATCTTAATCAGAATGTTTCTTGGTTAATTTTGTTGTAGAAAAATGTTGGATTCTCCCATTTTGCTTGGCTTGTACTTAGAACAGTGCTCAGCAGAATAGTGTTTTCACTAGGGAAAAACTTCAGTAAATTTGTAGGAAAATATACAACACTCTTATGTTTCAGTAACTTTCAGGTATAAGGAGGGAGGGATAAAATTTAAAAACTTTACAAGAAATAGAAATTATATGTTCTAATATCTAAAAATATACTTTGGAAAAACCCAGTCTCTATTTATTTTCATGAATATTAACAATAATAGCTGAAAATTAAGTTGAGAAATGATACAACCCATTGCTATTACTGAGAAATTGATCTGTTCATTTGTTAGAATGTACCAAATAGTACATAAGACATTTTCTCAAAAAACTTTTCTGTATAGCTAATTGCATTGTTGTTTAGATGACTGATTACAAGAATTCTTTCTATCTGACATAATTATTATCCCAGAATTAACAAACAATTATCACAGAAGCCATGTAATAGCTGTTAACATATATATTACTGAAATAAAATTATCTTTTGTATAAGAAGATAACAGAAATTACAATGCTATCTTTGAAAGAGAAAAATGAGGGAATGCAATGTAAATATTAGAAAAGACTACATTTTTAGAAGTAATGTGGAGTCGTAAGTTTCTTTAAGGAAAACTCACAAATGTACACATTTATGGAGTTGATACTATTTTAAATCCTGACTCAATGCATTTTAAATCATTTATTGTTTTGTTTCTAACTGTCTTTGTTTAATTAACTGCCCTGTTTTAACTATCCACCTACCTATGTGGACCATGATGTATGTGCTCCTCCTGTGTTTAGCCCCTCCCAGACTGCAGAGCTTCAAGAGTGTGGCTCAGTGGTACCTGGGCTTTGGTTAGAAGAAGTTGTGATTTTGTTTTGTACCTTTAGAACTGGTTCTCATATGTGGTGACAGTTAACCATGACTGGATTTGAAGTCACCTAGGTCATAAACACTTACCTTCTTAGGATTCAGTTACAAGCACGAAGATTTTCAGGAGACCTCTACTGCTGAGTTCTAATCGTTATCAAATTTGATGGCATCCAAAGCTTTTCATTTCCATGGAAAGATGAACAAACCCTCTTCCCCAATGCAAAACTTCTGCAAACTTTCATTCTTATGCTAGCACATCCTTATAGTATATAGACTAATTTAATTCCACAGTGTTTTCTATAACCTGGTGACACTTGGCTGTTCTTGTCTGAAACAGCTCACAATTTTGTTGCAGGATCTCAAGTCAGGTCTGAAAAACTGTTGCCTAGTGATAAGAAACTGCCTTGGATATCTCTCTTGAACCCACACTCATTCATCTGGTGGTAGTCCTTGCCATATTGCCTGCACACCCTGGAAGCCTAGCCCTTCTTTCTGGTTTAGGAAACCTGTTGCCATAGAATGGCTAGCTCACTTTTCAAGTACCATATTTCTCTTAGTTAACACACTAAGCATTTTGAGACCTGAGACCTTTAGTGGCTTGGTCACAGATTCTTAAATTCAAATTTACCAAATTTCCAATAGTTTGAAACAGAATTTTGATACTGAACCTTTAGCTATGACATGTAATAGACAATGGTACATTTTAGAACCAATATTTCATTTCCCTTATCTATTCACCCATTGTCTGCTCATGCCTTTAATTTGTCTAATCACATTTTACATTTGGTATCAATTTTCATAAACCAAGTCTTCACGTACAATCCTGTCTTGCATCTGGGTCTAATTCTGATACAAGCTTTGTCCACAGGAGGACTAAAATCTTTTTTAAAACTTTGGTATATGGATTCCAGAGAACTTCTTCTTATTAATCTGTATATGTAAGTGGACCTGTTATTGGACACTCACATTTTATGTTCTTAAACCTAAGTGCATGTTTAATAGTGGCATCATCAATATAAATCTTTTCTTATTCTATTATTACCCTTCACCAAACTGATCTTTTACTACATTTCCCTTACTCTATTTTGCTTTTCAATATTCATGGCTTCTTCCCTCCACCATGGTAACCATTTGCAATCATGAACTGGCCTCTAGTTACCAATCCCTTCTAAGACTTGGGAACAATTCTATTTGAGTAGCAGAGTTATTTAGATTTTTTTCACATAAGGTGAATGCATCCTATAAGAAATCATGGCCTCTTTCAAATGTCTTATATCTATCATTTCTATAGGATATAACCCTTCTCATCAAAACCTTATTGCAACACATTAGTAGGATAGGCTATAGGACTACGGGCAAATTGATATTCATCATCTCATAACCCTGGCTGCTCATCCTCCCATTCTGGAACTGGCTTTGAGCGCAGTCCTTCTAGATTAATCCTTTTTCTCAAAACAGACTGTTTCAGATTTTCCTAAACCCAGCCACCCTGTAGTGGCACAGTTTTTTTTTCTCTCTTTTATACCTGGAGGAAACTTTTGCTTTCTTGCTCAGTCACTGGGTCTGAGCCTTTTATTTCTCTCTCCTTTTTTCTTCTGGTTCTACTCACTTCCCAAGAGCTTCCACTTCTACCAGCAATTTTTCCAGTTGCTCAGTCATTTTCTCAACTTTCTTTGAGACAGAATATAGAATGAGAAAAAAAGACAAAACAAAAGATCCCTTCTGGGAGCAAATGGGGGATATCACAGAGGAAGCAGCTGTAATCATTTTGTTGTTGTTGTTATTGGCAGCTTGAAACAAAATATCTTTCCCTTCATTGCCTGCCATTTCCTCTATGGTATTTGAAATCAAATTTCCAATTCTCTCTAGCCCCACAATGGGTACCACTTATATATAGCCTGACTTTTGCCACTTGTAGTCTGAGTTTTGGCTACTTTGTGGGCTCTTTTTTCTTTCCCTTTTCCCACACTTCTTCTTCCACCCTTTTAAACCCTTAACTCAATGGAGGAGAGAAAAAAATGAGAGAGGGGAAAATGGAACGACAATATCATTAGACTACTCCCTGCTGACTAGGCCTGTCAAGTTTCCCTGTCGGGATATCTAATTTCTTCCTCTTGTCCCGTTGCACATGACTACTTGACAAACCACAACAAGCCACAACAAACAGAATCTAATCACTAACCAGACAAACAGTTCCTTCTATCAGGGCTCTAACATTTAAATATGAAAAGTCTCCAGAATTCCCAACCCCACACAGTCTGCAGAAATTATCACATATCCCCAAAGCCCCACCTGAGCTTAAAATGAGAACATATTCCTATAATATTCCTGTGTTTTTAAAGAATTCAAAATTCTCACTACTTTAAAAAGGCAAAATTTCCCTTATTCAATTTTGGCCCACATGAAGATATAAATCAATAGTTGACTGTTTCCTATGTCATTTAATTCCTGTCTAGACAGTTCTAAGGAAACATTTTATAGATTTAGTGTTCATAAACTGCTTTTCAAACTTTAAAAATTATAGTTTTATTTTTATAAAATAATCACCTAACTTGCAGATGGTACTTCTGTAACAAAGATATAACATTGTTATAATTCATGCCACTCTCTTGTCAATGACAGGGCATATATAAACATACATGTATATTTGTTTATGTATGGAAATACATACCTTTTGTAGTCCATTTATCAGTAAAAACATTATCCTACATCCTAGAGAGACCATAACTCAGATCAGAAAATTAGAATCAGGAGATTCAATTAAGTCTAGACTCTTTGTTGGAAGAGAAAAAGTTTACCTTTAAAAAAAAAAAGAATATTCATGTTACATAATAACACAGAATAAAATTCATTTCTCTCCAAGGACAAGTTCAGATTTAATAAAAATAAGTGTGACTACTCATTCATTCAGAGAAACACACATGTTCCTACAAATGCTTCAGTAAAGAAAACACTAGCCTAATTATAGTATTTAAAACCATCTTTTTTGTGCTTGGTATAAAATAAACAACACAGCTGCAGGGTCTGCAGAGTCTCACTTACTACAGAAAAGACCTTTTGATGGGTTAGAGACTGAGATTTGGTTGGAACAGGAATATGCTCATGAGAGTCTCCTGGATGGAATAGAATTTCAAAAGGCCAGATTGTAGTCAATGAGGAAAAGTGCCTAGATAAGTAGAGGGAAATAACTTTGCCTTCCATTCATTTGCAGAAGTTATAATGATGAATGTTTGAAGACAGAGGAGAGTAAATGAAAGAATACTATACTTGTTTCCTCTAAAAAAAAAAAAAGAATACTCTTTTTTTTTTTTTTTCACAGAACTTGTATATCTATTGTCTTTAGGGTAAAATGATTTAGTCACCGTGACAATTCAGAAAGGATGCTTCCTAAATTAGCTTTTACCTGTCTCACACTGTGGGATTACCAGGACAATGACAAGGAAATTGTCTAAAGATTCAGACTGTCTTTTGTTTGTTTGTTTTTATTGCTCTTGCATAGTGATTTGAATAAGGGCCCCATAGGCTCATATATTTAAATGTGTAGTCAACAGTCAACAGGTAATGTCACTATTTAAAAGGATTAGAAAGTGTGGCCCTGATGGAAGAAGTATGTCAATAAGAGTTCAAAGGCCCAAGCTAGGTCACAGTTTCTTCCTTCTCCTGCTGCCTGTGGATCCAGACTTAGAAATTCCAGCTACTACCTCAGCATCATAAGTGCCTCATGAAGCCATTCTTCTGCCACAATGACATAGACTAAACATCTGAAATTGTAAGCCAGCCCCATTTAAATGCTTTCTTTATTAGAGTTGGGTTGGTAGTTGTGTCTCCTCGCAGTAATAGAACACCAACTAATACACACAGAATCTCTGGTATAAACAGAAACGTTTCAGATTTCAATCCTCAACTAGCTGACTGTGGTGGTTTAGGTCACAGCAGCACATAAACATGATGAGATAAAGAACATTTAGAGCAAAGCTGTTCTACTTCTGCAGCTCGAAACTGAAAAGCAAAAGGGGCCAGAGGTCAAAATGCCATTTCAAAGATGTTTCCTGAAGCCCTACTTCCTGTAATCCCCACATTCCAATATCCTATTCAACTAATGATTTGCTACCTAATGAGGCTGTTATTCTTATGTTGCAATCACATCTCAATACCATTATGAACTGGAGAGTAATCATTCAATTTATGAGCCTTTTAAAGATTGTTTGAAACATTTAGATAACTCACAGGAGAATGAAACTAAAACACACACTTCTGGCTTTTACAAAATATCTGAAGACAAAAAGCATAGCCAGATCTTTCCAACAATTAATTTTGAATTGTCCATAGTATGAATACGAATTAAAGAACATCACCTCCTCCAAAAGGAAGAAAAAGGAAAGAAAAGAAAGAACTGTTGTTTCCACTACAAGGATAGCTATATTTAATGATGCTCTCAGATGTTCCTTTAAATAAATTCAAGGGGGAACATTCACTGTGCAGGTAATGGTAGGAATGTAGTAGGGAGTCCATATTGCTGTGCCTCACAGGACATAAAAAAGTATGTGTAACTGGTTAAATCCAACAAGGCTCCACCAGGCTCAGAACAGCTGATGATCTATGTGGATAGCCCCAGCCTTGTATTTTGATCCTAGTTTCACTTTCCTGGGAGAGGCTGCGGAGGATGATTGAATCTGTACACAAGTGATCTTGTGAACCTTCTGTCCAATTAAAACTTGTAAAAACAGTGATTGGGCAGTAGAAGGGGAGGCAGAAAAAAGGCTTAAGGGAGTAGAGAGTGAGGGAATTCATATAAGAGGAGAGGAAGGCAAAAAGGAAGGAGAAGGAAGGAGAAGGAAGAAGGAAGAGGAAGAGGAAGAGGAAGGAGGAAAGGAGGAAGGAGGAAGGAGAAGCAAAGGAGAGGAGAAAGGGGAAGGAGGAAGCGAGGAGCAGGAAGCGATGACAGAGGAACAGAACTGGAAGGACAAGCACTCGGCCTGGATAAACCCAAGTTATAAGGGATCTCATAGCTGGGTAATAGAGTAGTGTAATGGTAAATCTGCCCAATCTAGGCATGCAATTTATATCACAATTATGATTGTGTTTTCCTTGACTGGTCTTATTTGGGACGGAGATTTACCGCAATAAGCCGACCCTAATAAGGCTCCATAATTTTAACTTCCTTCCTTCTTTCTTTCTCTGTTTGTTTGTTTCTTTGATTCTTTCTTCTTTCTTTACATCTTCCTAAGTTTTGACAAAGAACATGAAGTTGGGTGGGGGAGAGGATTGGAGACGAATTGGGAAGAATATGGTAAAAATATACATCTTGAAATTATCAAAGAATTAATACATTAAGCAAGGAAGCTGAACAGGCCATAGAAAGGTAGCCAATAGGCAGTGCTCCTCCATGGCCTCTGCTTCAGTTCCTGCCTCTAGGTTAATTCCTTGAGTTCCGACCCTGACTTCCCACCCATACTTCCCTTTATAATGTATTTTTAACTGTCTTCTAAAATTAACACTTTCATTCTCAAGTTGCTTTTTCTCAGGTATTTATCACAATAATAGAAAGTAAAGCAAAACAGCAGTTTGGCTATTCTTATATGACAGGACATCCTTCTTACAATTAGTTCCCATAAATAGTCTTATGTGCTGAGTTTTGCATAATAAAATGTGCCAGTCATGAAATCCCAGACATTCTTGTTTTCAATTATGAAAGAGTTTGATCAATACTTTGATTAAGAATGATCTTGGAGTAAGGGTGCATATCCATAGTCTTGGAAAATGAGACAGGAAGATTACTGGAAGCTAGGGATTCAAGACTAGTATGGTAGCTGGAGTAAGACACAGTCATAAATAAGAATAAATAAGAATAAAAGTGTACACCATCTGAAACTGCACCTTGGAAAATAGAAACCACCGACTGATTGCTTGACTTCAACACTAGTGTTAGTGATATTTGCAAATTGTATTCACCACTGAGTTTTAAAATTGTCTTATTCACCAAAAGTAGTTCCTTTTTTTGGAATCCTATATGCATGATCTTTGCCTTTTTGTAGCTTCTGTAGAAAGAGTAAAGAATGTTTTGCCAAACATGAACTAGCAGAAGTTTTATTCAGTTTACTTTATAATGATGAAAATGTATGTCTTGATGTTGTGGATTGAAGAAGACAGTGCCAAATCTGGAGTCCTAACAACAAATCATTTTATTTGGAGGTAGAGGTATTGTAGAGGTAATAAAGAATTCCCTGTGGTGCTTGGAAAAGAATACCAAAAAAGAGAAGTTTCCTACCATTGAATTGATTCCCATGACTTGGAGCATAAGTGAGGCCATGTGAGCAGAGCACTGATCTGCAGGAATTAGAAACTTTATACAAAGAAGCAGAGATAAAGCACTAGTGTTCTCTCTTCGTGATAACAGGGGACACAAAAGGAAGGTGGGCTTCTTCAAACCAGAATGTGAGCCTTTGCTAGAGACTCAGAATCTGCTGGCACCTTTAGAAACTGAAACTTTTGACTTCCAGAATGGAACAAAAATAAGAATCAGATGTTTAACCCACTCATTATATTCCATAAGAGCCAAAGCTATTACACCTGGACCTACTATAAAACAAACAGCTTAATTAGTGAATGAGTGAATATAGTTGATACATATAGACTTAACCCCTGCATAAATCAAAATAAGATTTAGTATAAAAATTCATAGTTTTATGTCATATATAACAATCAGATATTTTACTTCTTGTTAGGACAATTGAGAATTTTCATTTACAACTCATTTTGTGAATGAAACTGGAGTTATCTGAAGATCAAACATCATTGAAATGGCAGAAGGTTTTAGTGATAAGATCAATTCAACATATGACCATGTCTCACACATTCTGAATTCTGTGCATTGGTAAGTCTATAAAAATGTTATGTAGAATCTTTCTTCAATTGTCATAGTTTTACTGCCAGATATATTAATTTTCAATAGTATTTTAATGGAGTATTAGTGACAACCAGTTAAATAAATCTGAGATCCTAATGGACATAAAACACTGTAGTTGAAGGTAACGTGAAGTCTGTGCTCATTGTTCAGGAATTTACTTATTTATTTTCTTACTTTATGTGTGCTGTGATGCCTCATAAAATTTCATATTAGCAGTGTCTCCTGCTAGGAAAATGATGTGACAATTAAGTTAATTTGCATTTCTCTACTGTAGATATTTAGCCTCACATATTTGTGTCACTATGTATATTTTCATCTGTTTTATAGAACATCCTCATGGACAGTAATGAGTTGGAGTGGAGAAGCAGGTTGTGACCTGATATTTAAATATGATTTGCATACTGTTACAGAAGGTGAAGGGAATTTAGGACTATTTAAGAAGTATTAGGAACAAAGCAGTGGAACAAGACATGGTGGTTACATAGAAGAATTTGAACTGCTATTTTTTTTTTCTGGTCTCCTTGACCAGAGCTACCAAGGAGCCTGAGGTTAGTGATCAGGAGAGAACATTATACTGACTTGACCCTAAGTGTGCTTGAATCTGTAAGATTTATGAGAGAAGGTATCTTGCTGGTTTCTCTCACCTCAGAACCTGACACATATTTTAGCAATTACAGAATATTTGTTAACTCATTAACTAGAATAAAATGCAATGGTATTTCAACCACTTTAGTAAACAAACAGAATGGGAATACATTCCTTTGTAGAGAATGTTTCCTTCCCTAGTTCAACTCTGTAACTTGGAAAAATCTTTGAGAAAGTACCACACATGAGAGTCACCCTCGGTGGTCTTGGATACAGAAAAGATTGTGTGCATTTGCTGTGTTTTTTTCTTTTTCATCTTCTATCAATTAGAAAAAGTAAGTGGAAGAAGTCAAGAAGGTAGAAACTGTGAACAGAGAAATCTTTGTGCACTCATGATGGCACAAGGTTCTTCTCTTCTGGCAGTGAGGACTAAAGATTGGAGCTGGCTGAACTCTCTGTGCAAAACTTGCAACACCATGGCACTGTGTGACAAAGAGAAGGGCTGGAGAGGGAAGTCTTTATGCCTATGACCTTTAGACACTCTTCTGAGGGATGCATTGAGGCCGACGAGGCTTAGAACTAGAGCACAGACTGTGTCAACCTGACAGGCTGCATGTCAGGAAGTGACAACAACTTCAGGAATATGAGAAATTACAACAAAGGGCAAATGGCATGACATGCTGAAGATGGTCACTCCAATGTCTTCTTGCCAGAAGTGTCACAGTGATGATAAGAAGAATCCCTGTGGTACTGTCAGAAATTTTATGTTGGAAGTGTAAGGGTTTCAGGCACATCAATCTGAACAGAAAGGGCTAACATAAAGTTATATTTAGATAATAACAAAATAAAGCTAATTTTTATTTTACTATGTGTAGTTTATTCCCATTGGTGTGTGGATATAGGTTGTGTAGAATTTCCCCTTGTATAAAACCTTAAAATTTTGAAGGGAAGCTTGTTAAGACACAGGTTATTCTAAAAGGAGGTCAAACATTCCATCCTTCTGGAGCAATCTTAAGTAAACAACTCAAAACCTTCAGCACGTTCCCAAAAGTGGCAAGGTATACTATACATCTCATTCCAAAAGTCTATATAAGGTGGAAGTATTGCTCAGACACTTAGATCGGCCAAGTCATTGGATCATCTGAGAAACTGAAAAATCTCAGAGCAGCCAAGCTACTTGAAAGAAGCACATCAGCAAAGTTGACTGGAAAGAGCTCAGACCACCAGCACCGTCTAACCTATATAGATTACTTTGGATTGTGTAGTGTCCTCTAGGTTTTCAGCTTTCATGACCTGTCACCCCTGGGGTGGATTTTTGGTACTGCTGCTGTCATTTAGTCATTTCTACTCCTGTAAGCAACTTCTTGCTCATACTTTTGTAAGTGACCCCAATAAAACTCATGGGTTCAACTAGGTAGACTTCAGTGATATCCTAAGTTTGGCCTGTTGCTGGCCCCTATATGCAATGAAAATGGGTGTTTGCGTTTCCCCAAGAACAGGGTGACAGAACAATGTGTGTAACTATAATGTGTCTATATGCATGTCCGAGCAGAATAGCTGGAGTTTTGTGCTGTCAATTTCCATGTTATAGCCTTGTGGAAGAGTGTCTTACTGAAATAGCAGCTTGCACGTCAGCTAGTCTGACTGGCCAACAAGATCTCTGGATTTTTGCCTGTCCCTGCCTACCATTGCTATAGTATAGGCACATGCAGCTACGCTTAGCTTTTTAAATGGGTGCTGGGGATATGAACTTTGATAGTCATGGTTGCAAAACAAATATTGTTGCTCACTAATCCATCTCCCTAGCTCATCAATTATATTGTAGAAAAAAATATAACGGAAAGATAACTTTATTGGAAAATGGAAAACCTACCTTGTTAGTACTATTTATATGTTTGCCATGGATTGAGAAGGCATTGCTGATGATCTCGTAATTTAAAATGGTTGCTCCACATGTATCGGAGGATTAATGCCAATTATAGAAAGACTTGAGGCTGGATGCCCAACTTTCTTTCCCTTCTCTCTATGCAGTGCCTTCTTTAGTATTATAAAGCATTGAGAAGAACCCCAGCAGGTACAACTCCATTCTCCTGGGCAACCTTGCCTCCAAAATTTAAAGAAATGCATCTCTGTTCTTTGCAAACTAGTTCTACACTGAATGCATCATACTATAGAAGCACAAAATGAACAAGACAATGTCATTAATACAGGGGGCGAATATGAGAAAACCATTTAGATGTCACACAGCTTCTTCAGGAAATGTTCACTGTGTATAGTAAGCTATAATGCCAGAAATGTAATTTTACATTGCCAAACACTCTTTTAGATACTTTATAAACTGTTTCTTGTTGGTGGCCAATGTGTGTATATCTGTTGATTGCAATCATTCCCCTCTCCCCTTAAAGAATCTTGCTCACATCTGTCTATGAGCATTTGTTAATAAAGGAATTTTCTCAGTGTAAACCTCTGTTTCTCTTCTTTGACACAGAACAGATACATTTTCGTAGTTTTAGACAAAATCAATGTTAATATGCTTAGTGACATTTATTTTTACCTATATTTATCCAGGCAGATGGAGATATAAATGTATATTTCAATCATCATTCTTTTTGTCAGTTCACATTATTCTATAGTACTAAATTATTGATTACACTTAGCTAAATGTTTAAAATCTGAATTCTGAGCTTGTGCCAACATTTCCTAATGATCCCTAATGATATTACTGTGACTCTTACGTATCGTGATCTTAAAAAAGCTAACTCTTAAAACCAAGGACTTATCTTAGATTGCCTGATCTTTGTGCAGCTACAAAAATAGCAAATGGAAACATACCACTGGGTCTCACATTCTGTTCTATTTCGGACTGGCAACAATTTTAGATTCTGCAAGGGCAGGCTAAGTTTAGGAGAAAGAGGGTATTGTAATCAGAAGAGACTTACTGCATGAGAAAGCACTGAATATTTATAGTTTTGTAGAGCATGATGCTGCTGGAACACATAGGGCAGTAATAGTGCCCTGTTGTTGGGTAGATGCTAGAGATTTTGGTAACACAGAGTAAAGGAATCAGGGCTTTACTCTATGGCAAAAGTATTCATACTTTAGGAGTGCTATGAGACTTGCATGTTAGCAAGGTCAGTCTCTGCAAGAACAGATCCCAAAACTGGTGCAAATCCCAAACTGGTGCAGGAAAGCAAATCCTGCAAGTAATTATGATAAAATGATTGTGTCTAAGTTAGAAACACATAAACCTACGTGATGAACAGGAGTAGAGAGAAAAGAGATTCGAAAACCGTTTACTGACCAACAAAGAAAAACCTCTATGGGTCTGACTGATTAGATCATCGATAATATGTTGTATTTAGAAAGAGAAGTCACAGAGAATAGCTGTCTTTCCTGAAGGAGAATGGAAAAATTATGAGTTCAATGCCATGTTGAGTTTTGTACTACAAGTGGAGAACTCTGTTGCAGAAGATGTGATTGCCAGTCCATTTAGTAGCATATTAGAGGGATTCATGGTCTAGAAATACTGGTACAATTCAAATATTAAAGAGAATTTTAAACTGCAGTAGGAGAAGGGATGGTGAAAATAGATTAACATAAAAGACAATAAAGTAAGAATTAGTAATTAATTCCTAGTTAACTTCATAGAACGTCATTATTCTTAATAAGCTATAGAGTAACTGCTTCTAAATGTGTGTGTGTGTGTGTGTGTGTGTGTGTGTGTGTGTGTTACAACCTTTAAATGGAATGTAATTAAAATTTAATATTATGAGATATTTTTCTCTATTAGGCAGTTTACTCTAAACTGCAGATGAAGGCATTTGTTATTTTTATTTTTCAAAGTACTGAATATTATCTATGTGTCACATATATCTTAAACTAAATTGGAATATCTGTGATGCATCTGTCATGTTATCACATATTTCTCTATCAAACACTTAAGAACATATGCTTATAATGACTGTTAAAGGTATACATATATTCAAATATTCACAGCATTTGTTCTGTTACAAAGACAAAGATGAATAAGGTGACACTTGCTAAGAAAGAAGAAGCATAAGGTAAAATGGAATCACCGAGGAGGAATATATTACTAACAGGAAGGTTTAGGGTTGGATTCCTGTAGATGATGATTTTGCAAATTCAAAGGTTAAGTGGAGCAGGGTGGGGGGTGTTGCATAGCCAGAAACACTGCTGAGCCATGGAGATTAGCACTATCTTATATAAGTAAGATAGAAGTCCTAGGGTAACTGAAAATTTGGTGAGATGATGCAAATGGGTTAGGTATGCGAAAGAGAAGAGGTAGGAGCAACATGTCTCTATGCCATGCTTTGATATGTGAAGAGAAACACGGGAGGAAAAGTCAGGTTCAAACAGCCTATGAATTCAACATGAGGTATATTATGATGGAGATATGTAATAGGAAGTGTCAACTACTGTGAAACCTAAGCATTTAAGTTGCTTAACAGAATGCAACTTTGAATTTCCATTGACATCAGAAATCAATGATTAACATGTGATGAAGACCTATGTTATGCGATGAAGACCTATGTTTAATGCAAACATTCAAGGACATTGGTCTATCTATTACATATCTCTTTCTTCTGAATTATTTTAAGATTTTTTTCCCTTGGGAATGGTGGACAAATAAAGAGAGGGAGGATAGAGCTAATAGATTTATCTAGTGAGAAGTCAAAGTTACTGTGTGTTTATGAGGCAGACCTGAAAGAATTATATATAACAGTACCTTACTTTCCTCTAGACACACAGCAAGCGTTTAGCCATTCTTGACTCTGAAGCAAGTTGGACATTTACACTTATTAAGTGTCCTACAAATAAAAGGGAAAGAGGAGTTAGTAAACAACTTTCCATCTCCAAAATAAACAAGTACACATAAATGTAAAAGGCTATGTTTGCAAAGCATAAAAAGTCTTAAGGGTTGTGAATGAATATGTGGTCATCATTTAAATTATTTAAATTAAGGAAATCTCTGAAAAGATGAATGACAATTTGAACCTCAGAATTTCAAGGCAATAATAATAATAGTAATGTAGAGTGTAAGTATTTCATTTAATAGAAATAGCCAGAAAAGAAGAAGGGAGGCAGGAAAGACTATGTCATAGGCAAGAGAAGTAAGGGGAATTAAAAAAATGAGTGGACAAACTCAGTGTATACTCCAGGGGAATTGCCTGAGGAAGAAAAATCATATCTGATTTCTAAGGCTTTAGTTTGTTACTCATTCATCTGCTACTGTCCCTGTAGCAAGCGTCTGTGATTTTATCTTCACTGATAAATTAGCTTTATTTAAGGTTTTAAGATTCATTTCAACTGTTTTTAAATTTAATATTATAAGATCTATATAACATAATTGCCACATTTCAAGTTAGCTTTATCAAAATTCTTTTAATGTATATTGGGAGTTGCTTTTGTTAGATAAATTTTGTGTGTAATATCTCACCCCAAAGATGAAAAATCAATAAAAAGCATTCTAATTCAGCTTGACTTTTATGTTTACACTGTCTCTGTTAAATACATTATTCAAATAGCAGCTCCCTTGTGTTTCTAGAATGTATTGTAAAATACATTTGCATATGTACTTTATATATGCCTAACTATATCTCTCCTTGTGGAGTTGTATAATTAACTTCGAAATAGTGACAATAAATGTATCTTGTAAAAATGTTTTGGGGAATACCTCAGAACTGTATTTACAATAATGAAAATCATTAGATGTCACTATTTTGAAATTCTATTATTTAATAAAGTAGAAAAATAGAGACAGAAGAGGTATTCGTTATATATGTTTTGATATGAAAACATACTGAAAGTTTAGGGACAAATTACTTGACATTAAAAATACTTGAAAGAATTAGTTCTCAGACAATTGCTAGTCACTGGCCTTTTCAGAAAAAAAAATGTACAATGGTAAAAAACAAAACAGAATAAACAAACAAACAACAAGTAAGTAAACACCATCCATGGTGCCAAGAAACCACATGTGTGAAGCAGGAAAGACTGAGAGTCAGAAATGAGAAACTGAAGAGAGCTGAGATGTCATAAATAAAGCACCTGGTGAAGGTGGGTTCTTAATGCAGCAGTGGTGCACTAGGCAGGCCCAAGTCCTGCAAAGAGCTTGAGAGAAAACCTTTGACATATGCATGGGTACCAATGCAAGAGTAACACCAAACCCCATAGGTAACAGAAAAGAGAAATTGTAAATACGTGAAGCACAGTTACATGATATTTAACATCAGGGACTGGACAATGTAGTTAAGGCTCTAATGCCAGTCAAGGGAAGGATGTTCCAGCAAGACTGAGGGCATGCATGTATAGAGTAAAAGCTTTCTTCTTCTATGTCCCTTATCTAGGATACCAATGAAGCTTGTACTTCAGGTAAAAGGTGGGTCTTGCTGCTCCAAAAGATCCAGATTAAAGATGGGATTTCCTACTTCAAAAGATTTTATTAAGAAAAAAAAAAAAAAAAAAAAACCAATCCTCATGGGTGTACCCAGATGTTTGGGCTGCAGTTAATTCCAGATGAAGTCAAGTTGACACCAAGACTATCCATCACACATGTCATTCTAAAGCAGTGGTTCTCAACCTTCCCAATGCTGTGACTTTTCAATACAGTCCCTCATGTTGTGGTGAACCCAGTCATAAAATTATTTCATAACTGTAAATTCGCTGCTGGTATGAATTGCAATGTACATAGTTTTGGAGACAGAGGTTTACTGAAAGGGTCACAACCTACAGATTGGAAATTGCTGTCGTAATGCAACACAGAAATGGGATTTCTAAGCATGCCCAGGAGTTTTCCTGTCTGAGCTGGTACTTTAGCTAGCTTCGTGATATGCTACAATGGGTATGTAGGCAGATTAAACTTCTACAATAGTAATCAGAAATGACATACAGTTAACAAAGTAAGCAAACCTAAAACTACATACTCTAATCCCTAGGTGTATACAAGACATTGCACTACGTGGCTCATTTAGAGTTTCTTTTAATATATACAAGTAGCCCTTGAACTCTAACCTCGACACCTTAACTTTATATATAGGAAGGAGATTCAACCTGCTAAGCATCTTGTCCAATTTAATAAAAGTCCTATGGTGGTAAAGCAAGGACATAGGCTTTGGAAGCTGTGGTGTAACAGTTTTGTCCAAAATTAACTTATTCCATCCAGCAGAGGAGTTTCTTCAGCACTAGAAGTGAACAGCTCAAAATCCTTAGACTCTGAAATTGAGCAGATACACCAGGCCCCTCCTGCCACAAGATTATATAAACAGTAAAAATGGCTAAGAACCACTTTAAGACAAGGTGAGCTGCCTAAAAAATGGTCACACTAACTGAACCACTAGGAAAGGACACTCACCAACCTGTTGAGATGCCTGCCCTCTGTAAAGTCTGCCTTAGGTTTCCATAAGAGACAGTCCACCTTTATCTGTCTCACTAAGCTAGGTTCCAAAAACAATTGCAGCTTCTAGAAAAGTCTTTCTTTTTTCAGTGCCCTAGAATACATTTCCTCTTGTCCACTCAAGGAAGTTTCCATAATGACATTCTCAACATTACTGCTGTCATGAAAGAGGTTTTTTTTCTTCTTCCTTGAATCATCACTAGATTATAGATGCCTTTTTTTCCATTCTTAAAATTTTATCTCATTATGGCATTTTCACAAAGCTGTATAATCATATTATCTGTTTCATTATTTTTCTGGGTTATCCCTCCTCCCACTGATACACTTCCTCCCTCTAAGCAGTCTCCAATTTTTTTCAGGGTATATATATGTGCATATGTATATGTATTTATATATACCATTTCCATCTATGATAGGTAACATGCTATAGAATCTTCCTTCCATTCATTATCCTCTTTTATTTCTTATTACTTACTCTCATTAAATCGATTCTCCTTCACATAGTCTCCTATACTTTAGTATATTCTAGATCTTTAAATCTCAAGAATAATATATATAGCCTTTAAAAATGTTTCATATTAACACAACTAGAAAAAGGCATAAAACTGATATGTATTTATGCTCATTCACATTGTTGACATTTTAATGTGCATAAAGAAATATGATTATATAACTTCTTATTTCCCCTGAAACTACTCTCACATTCCCCCAACACCTCCAACTTCTAACTCTTTGTGTTCTTCTCATCTTCCTCTTCTTTTTCCTTCCTCTTTCCTTCCCTCTTCCACCTACTTCTCCTCTCCTCCCTTCTTCCCCCTTCTTTTTCTTCTTCAATATCTCACTAAGTAATTAATACTGTCCTTATGTGTATAAATGTCTAGATATCCCATGGAACATGTGAAACCTACAAGAATGTACATCCTCAAAGAAGAATGATTCTTCCTTCCCTGAAGGTATCAACGTCTAATACTTCCTGAGTACAGCTCCTCCTCCCACTGAAACTCTTCTTCCCACTAAGTAGTCTCCATTTTTTATGGTGTATATATATCATATATATCAAAAAATATCATATATATATGATATGCATATATATGCATATATATCATTTATATATAAAAGATAATAAATTGCATTAATCTTTCCTTCATTATCTCCTTTTACTTTTCCTTATTTCTTTTTAAATCAACTCATCTGTCACATAGTCTCATTATACTATAAAACATCATGTTTTTTAAAAGTCAAAAATAATATATATAGTCTCTAAATTTTTTTAAAATATTTTTGATATACTTTTATAAAGTATAATGTGTTGTAGAGGAGTTTCATTCCAGTTATATAATCATATTTCTTTATGCATATTAAACATGGCTGCTCTGGCAAAGATACAAAGACCTTCTAGGTCTATGTGATCCAGCTAGAATACAAACATGCTACACTCCTTTAATCTTTCTGGCTGGAATACAGACATGCCCTTAATACACATCTTTTTTCCAAACAGTGAAAGTAAGGTTCATTTGTAAAAGAAGTAGTCATGTTAGACAGTCTGCAGCTGAATACAAGACCAGGACCAGCCAAAGAATGAGAAGGTGTCAGAAGATTAGAAACAACATTGCCAGAATTAGTTTGAGACCAAGCATAGCAATTTACTGAGAAGCTAAGAGAAATCAGATTGGATCAGTCAGCTTGGAGAGGAGTTTGATCTAGAAGAGCTGAGTTTAACCAGCCAGCCACAGTTCAGAAAAAGATAGACAGAATGAGCTTATTCAGTAGAAAGCCTCCAAGATGCTATTTACTTAAGGCAAATAAAAGTTACTTTATAAAATGTATATTTTATATTTTTATAATATAATAATAAATATATATTATTTACATATTAATATATGTTTATAAAACTAAACTATTTTTAATGTTTTTGATTACTTAGTAATCATCTTGTCCAACTATGCTGAACTTTTGACTAGCTTATTTGTGTAGCACTTGTGTAGATACAACAGCCAGTTCATGTCCAGAAGACAAGAATTGTCAGAATTTTTCCTCATCTTCAGTCTCTTGCATCATTTCTACCTCCTCAGGTGAGATGTTTCCTATCTTGGATGCTAACTAAAATTACTAAAAGTAAGAAAAAAAATAATTAACAATAAAACAAAGAAGAATGCAGACATCTCAGAACCTTAACATACTATAAACTCAAAGTAAAGATATTAGCAATAGTGATATTTACATTAAGGCTGAAATGATACATAAATTTATTAATATAAAACAATATATTAATTGTTATTGTTAGCACTAAAGGAATTAATGTTATTCTAGAAGAATAAAGAGAATTCCAGTAGGGGCAGAAAGAGAACTGTTTCCTAACCAACTTAATGAAGCTGATAATGGATGCCTCTAAGTTAGATGATATACTATGTTCTCTATGTTTGGGAATATATACTATATCCCTTACTGCAAAAGTAATGTCAATAAACATAGGAAACCCTATATTGACTTCATTATTGTCTTTTTGAAATTACACTTTATTTATTTATCTATTTTGTATATGCTAGACAAGCACTTAAAGAATTCCCACAGTCACACTGAATGAACACCCAACTAGTGCACACATCTAGAGTCTGATGCATAGCAACCATTCCTCTGGTTCATTATTCCTATTTGTTCTTTCTTCAACCATTTCCTAGATACATGATTGGTTGATCTCCATCCAATGGTCATTTTCTCAGTGTTTCCTGACTCTCCCTTCTTCCTCAACTTTTCTACTTTTTGTCAACTTGGCCCTCTCATCACCATGGTATTAAGCATCCCTTTTCACAGAGTATATTTTATTCAGGTACCTTATATATTGCCCTTTTTTTCCTGTAACCTTTTATATCTAATCCATTCCCCCAAGATCTCCCATTAAAAATATAAGTTTAAAAGTCCTATTTTCTTTATAAATTCAAATACACTAATAGTTCAGTCTGTTTTAAATAGTGGATCTCATTTATATATGCAAATCTCTTTGAAATGTTAAAAATCCCTCAGTTGTAGACTAATGTAAAAATCAAAATTAAGTTAATTTTATTTTAGATCCAGGGTACAAACATGTTTGGAACAAAGTAAAGTCAAATGTCTTTAGACTCTAAGAAGGAATTCTGTAGTGACTGAGAAGTAAGCATGGAAGAACATCAGAAGTGGAAATATACAATTTTGTAATTTTCTAAATAATATAAAAGTTTATTCTTTTAGTTTGTAAAGTAACAACATTATGATGAATAATTCATGTTATAAGATAAATCTTTAAGATCTATAGTGCTTGAGAAAGATGCATTTTAAAAGAACACTGAACATCTTAGATGTACATGATCATGATTGATACATTTCATTATTTTAAACAACATAGTAAAAGTTAATAATCCTGCTCAAGGTATGATTTAAATTAACATTATGCTATTCATAAGTTAGGCTAAAATATATATTTTAACTTTAAAAGGTTGTGATTCCTTCACTTTCAAATCAAATATTTATAAAAGTTTTTTATTTAAGTACATGATTATAAATAATTTATTAAAACATTAATCACATTAATAACAATATAAAAGATAAAATTACATTTTTAATGATAATGGCACTTTACATACAGAAATATCATAAAGCACCATGCAGATGATAAAGCTGATTATTTCATTTGTACAATTACTGTTACTAATGACGCAACTAGCCAACATACAAGCTAAGAGTGAGTGAAGTATTCAATGACCAGGACAGTTCTCCCTTCACCTAACAGACAAGTCTCTTCAAACATTTCCAGCAAGGGAAAGGCAGGGGTAAAATAAGTACACGGAGGTAAAGAGTTCTGACTTAATGTTGCTTCTAACTTCTTGTGTTAAGATCTCCCATAGCAATCAAGAAAAATGCTATTGGCACTCTCTGCATCTAAATCCATAAGGTCTAAGGCTAGAGAGGTGGTGCAGTGGTTAAGAACACTGATCGTTCTTCCACAGGGCCTTGGTTTGATTCCTAGTACTCATATCGGGGGTCACAGGCATCTGTGACTCCAGATCCAGGGGATCCAACAAGTGTTTCTGACATCCTCAGGCACTGCACACATGTGGTACCCACATAGACTCCAGGCAAAACTCTGAAACATGTAAAATTATAAAATAATTTTTAATTAAGTAAAACTAAATTCCTTAATGTCTGAAACCAACGGAGACATGAGTCCCTTCACATTTCTGCAAGATTACTAGTCCAAAAAAAACAGATTCTTATTGCTTCTGTTGGAGTCATGTTAAGAATAATCACCATAAACAGAGTCCCACATGACCAGAGTTTCCAAGTAAGAAAGAAAATTTGTCTCCAATCATATGGCTAATATTGAAGTGAGAAAATTGCTAGAATGAATTTGGGGAAATATAGAGCACATTGGTGAATTGTTGAAGAGGACGGACACAACAACAGATGTTTAAACAATTTGTTTTAGATCTACCTAAGTATTGTCCTAGGAGTTTCATTGTACTTTATTTCTTCAGCAAAAATATCCATAATTTTATGATGGTAAATAAAATAGTTTATTGCTAAAAGATCTTGGAAAGAAAAAACTTGGTTAGGATCTTAGAGCATGCCATTCCTTGAAGTGAATTAATAAGGTTATCAGTCTTTCTAAAGACATGTAAGTTTGTGATGGTGCTTGGTAGCATTAACATGCATACATTGCTTCAAGAATTTCTCATTCCCTTTAAAAGTTTAAAAATGTACAGTAGATGTAAGAAAAATTCTGCCATACAAAGTATTGTAACTAAGTAAGTAGATGAAGCTCTGAATTTGTTTCTAGTTAGCTGTGGACTCTCCTTTCTACTAGGAAGATATGGAAATTGCTCATTTTTGAACAATTAATATTTTGTGAGTGAGGTTTGCAGAGTCCTTGAGGTCCAGAAATAATAAACCAAATTACAAAACCAACAAATTTAATTAACAAAGAAATCAGAAGATTCTTGTTCCCTGACATAGTTTTGAAACTTGAACTGTCTCTTGCACATGTAGCACAGATTCTTCTAATCATGTCATTAATAATTAATATTGTTCAAAGCACAGGCATGTAGTGGCACAGGTGCTGCCACTGCTGTGCATGTGGTGGGTGACCACTAAGGGGACACATGACATTGTAAACTGCACAGCAGGAAGACTTTGGGTCTGGTCTTGTGACTACTTGTCCTTGACACTAAGGGAAAAGCTTTGTTCACAGATAAAAATCTAGTGGATATTTTAAAATAAATTACATAATTATTAGCATATTGTAATTATGAAATATTTTCTTTTGACCAGTATGAAAATATGCCCCACATTCTGTCATTATCAATGTGAATGAGTACAAGTAACACTAGCACATATTAAAAGTGAAAGAGGTTAAACACAGGTATCTTGCTTCCATGTAACATTTCTGAAAAACCATGGTGCAAAACTAGCCACAACTTGATTTTTAAAAAAGGAAAATATCTGCATTTTTCTATCACTTAAATGGCAAGTCATATAGGTAAAATCTTAGAGAAAGGTTCAATATTTATAGTTGCAGAGCTTGTATTTCTTCTTAGAGAAACAACAAATCAGATCATCACAAAAGTGTGCTGATTTAATTCCCAAGCAGGATGAGCCTCCTTTGAGACGAAATGTTGGAAAGCAAGGCATCACTGTAAAGTCTTTACAGGCAATCATAGAAAACTGCTTTTGTCCATGATTTCTGGTCCTTTCTGAGTCCTGACATTTAAACACATCTCCAGAGACTGAGTGGCCAAGTCATGAGCATTCTGAACTGAACTCAGCTGGTCAAACACCTAGATGACCCTGAATGAAGACGGCACCCGTTTAATTCTTGGTGTGTGTGTTGCTTGCATCTAAGAAGTTGTATGAGGCTATTTTGGAGTACAAAAAGGATTGCACCGTTTTAAAAATGGGCTGGTGTCCTTGCCAGAAAGAACTTCCACGGGAAGATAATCTCGGAGCACCTGTGAGGTTTGGCAGCACATCTGTTTGGCTGCTTTCTTGTAAAAGGTCCATGTATCATTATGACTCATTGCTTTGATGCAGGAGTACAATGTCAGAAGACTCAGTGCCAGCATTTCTGAATGGAGCTTCACCTAACAGCAGGGAACAGGAAGCTATCAGAGCCAAAGATGGAAAGCATTCTTCATTGTTGAAACAGAATATGGTCTTCTTTAGGAAACATTACACAAACAAAATCTAAGTGTTTGATAGCTTAATTTGGGAAAGAGGTTTTATCTTTTGTCCTTTCTTTTCTTTTTTCTTTCCTCTTCTCTTCTTTTATCTTTCCCAGATCTATGCTTTGGAGGAACACAGGTCAATAAAAATCCCCTAAAAGACTATCTGACAAATGTATAGGCTAAGGAAATAAGTGTCATAATAACAATTAAGAAAATTCCTTGAATTTCAAACACTGCTAAAAACAAAACAAACAATGTGTTGCTCAAACTGTCAAGCCAGTAAGTCATAAATATGAGTCACTTTACCACCACAATAAACTCTGAACACTAGCACCAAATCCCAGTACAGTAAACCATGAGCATTACAACCTACAATGACAACCCAGTTACAACACAACTAACCATGAGTATTACAACCCAATTGCCAGCACAGTGAGCTGTGTGCATCATAACCCAGCTATTAGCACAATAATCCATGAATACCACAATCAAGATACCAATTTTGAATCAATAATTGAACTCTGACAACTATAAGTACACAAATTCACCAAGAAACTGGTCTCTAAGACTGTTCTTAGTGTCGTAGTTTTACAAAACTTCCCGTGCAGAACAACCTACAAACTCCTGGGAAACAAGTCTATCTGGACTTTAATTCTGCTCAGTTTAAATATGAAATCAAGATTTGTATCACTGATGTCAACTAAAGCATCACTGTGGGAGACTTTGGCATAAATGAAATCAGGACAGTATATTTTGCCTGGGAAAATTTGTGGCAAAGTATTTGCAGAGACTTCACTTGTTACTTGACAGTGCATATGTACGAGTGGGGTGGTTAATCTTACTTTCAGCTATCAGCTGATATAAAAACAAAACAAAACAAACAAATAAAACAAAAGACTAGACAACTAGGAAAGTGTTTTTTCTGTGGCTGTCTCTCTCCAACTCTTCATGAAATTGAGATGTCCTTTACCTTTTGCCCTTGGACACATAAGCTTATGTGGTTTTGGTTCTGTCTTACATCACCTTAGACCTGAGATTGAGAGTTAAAAACAGTATCTTCTTCCTTGGTTCTGATAGTGTCAGATTTGGATTCAGCCATGTGACAATCATTCTTGGGTTTCTACCTTTTTAATGATACACTACTGAACTCCTCACCTTTCATAATTACATAAGAGCCAATTGTACTAATAAAATTCCATTTTTATTTTCAACCAATCTTCTGTTTTTCTGTTATCTATCAAGCATGTATTTATTATCTATCTCCAATGCCATGGTGTTCTATGCCTGATCTATGAACTAAAATAGTTTTTCTCCCTTAAGTTGCTTTTTAAACAATATTTTATCATAGCAATAGTAAAACAAAACAGTTGTAATATCCCTTTTTTGGCTGACTAATCTAAAATGACTATCAATCAAGAGCACTGGCTTCTTCCAGAAAACTAATTTTCATCCCCACATATAATATATATATTTCTGTACCTCTGTAGATTGCAAATGGTCTTTATTTATCCTTTGCAGATAGAAGTTATTTTAAGTTGCACTACAAACCTTCGAAGTAATGCTTATCTGTAGACCTAGTTTTTCTCTCTTTCCTTCAACTGACTGATGATTAGTAAAAGTGACTGAACTCTCACGGAGGTAGACCTACACATTCTCCTATACTAATGATAACATCAGTGGGAGATTATATCACTCACATACCATTGTCCTTAGGAGCCTGAGAATATGTGTACCACATTAGTCTCATCTTACAGGGATGGGTATAGAAATAAAAACACCTGAACACTGTCTTTATATTCCATGCGTTTGATGTAGACATTTACTAGTACCTAATTAATCCACTGGCCTTCTCTCAGTCTTTCTGAATATTCTCATCTATTGTTAAAGCTCCAAATTTATGTTCAATATGATTCTTGTATCTATCTCCACAGCCCATAGCTACATACTTAATGTCATGATAGAAACTTGGGTTGTCCACAGAAATGAAAATTTAATGAGTGTAGAGCTTAATCTCTTGTTACTCTAGCTTTTTGTTCTCTTCTGACATAAACATGAATTAATGACAATGACGGACATCTGTGTGTACCCCTATCATATTCAAGCAAACAGTGAAGGCTCCCCTATGCTTTATGAAATTTTCATAATCCACCACTCTTCCGCTGTATACTTTATAGCCAAATTTTAGGGTACTATCATTGTCTCTGGTATTGATCAATTCTGCACAGCAACTGCTATGCACTTCCTGGACATACATCTGAGGAGTTGAAACTTTCTGGTACTCTCTTGTGTTCTTCCGTAGAACTGAGCTATCTTAACACTGGTCTAGAAGGTATGTTCCTGTCTTCCTTGTCAGTGCCAGTTGTTATTGCTGGAATGCCACTCCACAACCCTTCTAAGAGTCATAAGTTTTAAGGCTTTTCTTTTTTGTAACTACACTTTCAAGTGATGCTTTCTTTTCAAAAAAAAAAAAAAAAAAAAAAAAAGATGGTTCCTTCATCAATCAGCTAATGCCTTCTCTGTCAGGTCTTAATATAGGAGTCGTTTCTCCTAGGAATTCTTCATTAAGTTTTGCTAATAAGGCCTGGCTATTCCTCTTATTTGAGAAAAGCTCCCAGGATTACAAGCTGCACTGTTCCTTGACTGTTCCATCTCTCATTGGATAGGGGAAGGTTTTTATTGGTTTGTCCTTATGTGCCTTGTAATAAGCAACTTAATCTTATCATTACTATCACATGGTAGTTCAATGAAGGCATATAGTCAAAAAATTATATAAATAATTTTTCTCAAATTAGTTTTTAACTCATTTTTATAAGTTCTTACAGCATTCAGTAACTATCATAAACATCTTTGGACCTCCAAATATAAAATGATTTCTTTCCACATGTATTTGGATAAATTTCCCATTTTATTTGCTTACAATCTCTACCTCAATAATGTATAGTAGTACCCTCACACTACTATGCTTCTTGGGGCTGGTTTTATTCCTGTGGATGTAGAAATGAGCAAGAAAGTCCTAAAGGTTTTCAATTGCCTGTGCTTAAAAAAGCAAAAATAAAAAATAAAAAGGTAATATAAAAGACAGCAAGGAAAATTTTTAAGAGTTGATGATATTTTATTTTAAAGATGTATTACTTTTAAATCTTTTTATTTTTTCAATGGATCCATAAAATATTATGAAAATGCTACAGTTTCATTCACACATAACTCAGCTTCCCAACTGTTAGAATTTTGTAAAACTAAAGCATATGACCAAAGCAAGAAATGAATTACCTTTTATTCATTTCTCTCATGGAAATTATTCATTTCTATAAATGAGTCTCATACTTTAAGTATGTGAAACTGCCTGAATTAAAAAGTTAACTGAATTCCATTATTTGGAAGAGCTGTTAATATCTGTCATAGAGTTTGTTAAGTATGTAAAACTTTTCAGATCATCTACTACAACAGCAAACCATTACCAGGTTGATAGACGGTAAAACTGAGGCATCATATATAATTTGAACATTTTGCTAAAGACCACATAGAAATACCAGGTCCTGGCTTAAGACTGCCGACCTCAGCCACACCAATCAGATGCTGGAATGCCTCCAAAGTGCCTTCCATCTCTGGAAGAGTCAAGAATTGATTGACTGTCTCCCAGGAATTAGATTAAATTGCTTGCACGCTTCCTTGCATTCTTTTAAAACCTATCATCTAAAAATCAACTCCCCTGAGGAAGAGAGACAAGTCAAGAAAGAAAGATGATTCTGTTTAACAAGCTGAGCGGAAGGTCAAGAACATCAAGCAGAAAAGACAGTAAAAGTTGAGATGTTTTTCTATGGTTCCTAAGAATAATCCCAAGTGGAGACAAGACAGTGGTAGGATTCCAAAGGCCAATAACAAATGCTTCAAAATCTTTTGCCAGGAAGGTTCAGGATCCAGGAGGGATTCCGAACTCATCACCATGCTTTTATGAATTGTAACGCTACCTAATCTTAGGATCCAGACTCAAAGCATTCTGAGAGCATCTAGTCAGCAATTTATGGTTTTGAGCATCAATTGTAATTCTGATTAAACAGAAAATATATTTGGATGCTTGCAGCCAACCATTGGACTGAGCTCGAGGACCCCAATGGAGGAATTAGGGGAGGGATTGAAAGAGCTGAAGGGGTTTGCAGCCCCATAGAAAGAGTAAGAATATCAACTAACCAGATCCCCAGAGCTCTCAGGGACTAAACCACCAACCAAAGAATACACATGGAAGGACCCATGGCTGCTACATATGTAGCAGAAGATGGCCTTATATGGTATCAGTGGGAGGGGAGGCCCTTGGTGCTGTAAGGATTGATGCCCCAGTGTAGGGGAATGCCAGAAGGATTAAGCTGAAGTGTGTAGGTGGGTGGGGGAAAACCCTCATAGGAGAAGAGAAGATGGGAGAGAGGGGTTGTGGAGGGGAAACAGGAAAGGGGATAACATTTGAAATATAAATAAATAAAATACCCGATAAAAATAGAAACATGCTGGAGAGTTCTATGCTAATGCATTACTGCAACTTACAGCCATGTCTTAGTTTTTACATAGGGTTATTTCACAGGAAATCAATCCAACTCTCCTTCTGTCTGTCTGTCTGTCTATATATCTATCTATCTATCTATCTATCTATCTATCTATTTATCTTTTTATCTATCTATCAGGTTACCTAAAAGCCAGATTGTTTAGTCTGAGTTGATATTTTTTTCTAAACCTAGCAATAACTATAACAATATTTTTTCCGGCAAAAGCAAAAACAAAAACAAATCAATCAAACAAACAACAACCCTTGAAATGCTAAAACGGGTTGCTGTACTAGGATTCAAACTGTCCAGCAGGTGAGATTTCCTCAAATACCTTCTCTCCAGAGCAGTTCATGGCAAAGATAAAGGCTGTGTTTCCTTTCTAGGATGTGGCATTATGCACACAAGACATTTGTCTATTGCGGTTTCTCGGCAGATGTTTTAATGACTCTCTCATTTTAATGAAAGGCTAGACTACACCCAGCTCTGTAAAACATCCTCACTAAAGTTAAGAACCTCTAGGCAGTTGCAAAGCTGGGATGGCATTTACCAAACAAAGCAGAAAGGAGCCACAGGCATGCCTAATAAAGACATTGCTTCTATCTGCTGAATGGTTTCCCTTATACAGCTTTATGTACAGTCTTTGTCTTGAGGGTACTAAACCCATTCAAATGTTCTATTTTCTTCTAATTGGTTTTCTGCCACTAGCTTACTAGCAGGTCACACACACACACACACACACACACACACACACACTCTCCCACCCCCACACTTGCTTTAGGTATTTACCTTTATCCCAGCATGTCCATCTGTCTCAGAATGTAGGAAAGTCAGAATCCCTAAAAATACTGGCAGAAATATGCTTATCTGAACCTTCTTGAAATATTTATAAGCCCTGTCAGTTTTGCCTTCTCTTTTCTTTGTGTTCTGTGATATTCAGCACTTTCTACAAAGAATGTAATGAGAAAAGGGGTAGGGGGAGAGCGAAGAAGATCAAAGGAAGTGCTTATCTCCAGCGACATGTCCAAACAGGCACTTGCCCCTCTCTAATATGCTCATCTAATTTGCTCAGAAGCCCAAGCCTGGAAGAAAAGCATCTTGAGGAAGTTTCTTTCCATGGGCTGAGCCATCTGCTAATGTAAGCCTGTACCAGCAATTTACAAGTAATGGTTTACAGCTGTGAACCCTGGCTTCTGCACTGTTTTGGTCATTTAGTAATTACAACAGTTTCATTAACATTTAAAGGGAATAGTCTGTTCAATATCAATTAGGGCTATCTGCAACTGTGTAGCTCCATTTTCATATTTGCATGTGACATTTAATATTCTGCACATAAATTCTTGGTCCTGGAAATGCATTGCCACAGAAGGTCAAAATTAATCCAGAGCCTATTTCTACCTGACTTTACTAAGCTTTGGGAAATATTTCTGCAGAGAACAGGAATATAAAAGGTTATTTTGGGGCATTTCTACACATCTGAACATTTAAGGACTTTTTTTCTTACCACTAAAGCTAAGGTGAAAGAGTTTTCCCAGTGCTCCTGTGTTCTGTTCTTGTGCTGTGTTCCAGGGCAGTCTCAATTTGTCTCATTCAGATCTGCATATCTTAAGTAGAAAGATGACATACATTACTTGCAAATGTAACACGCCCACAGTCAGACTTAACTTTAATATCTGATAGTGTAAGAGAGCTGTGGATTTCAACATTAAAATAAGAATAGAATGGGGGGGGAGTTTAAAGGCATTCTAGAACTATTTGCATACGAAAGTAAATCTGGCTTTCCAACTTAATGTTTGGGCAAAAGTTGGAATCCCAGCTTTAACAAAAGTCTTTGCTGATAGCTCGAACTTCATGGTATGAGAATTTTTCAAGTATTTAGTGGGAAACTTTGTTAAAGAACAAAGAAAGAAAGGTGGAGTCAGTCTGGCTGTCATGGGGATAGGAATTCAGAAGCTCTTCTCCGGAGAGAAGACAGATTCAATATTAGTGGGGCAAGTTGTAGAATATGTTAATAAGAGTGACCTGAAGACAATGGTCTGAATCAGAAGAGCGGGAGCTACTTCTCACTGCTGATCCCCAGGAACTCGTGATGCTCAGAGATGAGTTATATACCATGCATCTTTATCCTGAAGGAGAAAGGACAGGAAGTGAAGAAAGAGTGAAGAAGATGATGAAAGAGATGTCCTTGGGTGAGTATAACTGGATTCAATGAAGATGTGAAGATGTAGCTTGCCTGCGGTGGCAGAGTCCACACACTGAGGTATTTTAACAAGTATTGTGTTTGAAACCAGGCACAATGGTGTGTTCTTCAAGCAGTTGTGGGCTTCACTTGTAGAGATAAAATGAAAATTAGAAAAAATATTCTGCATATCTTAGGAACTTGATATCTGAAATAAAAGTACACATACAGATGCATACACACACACACACACACACACACACACACATTCACACACAAATAGGGAAGGGGATGTGGAGTAGATAATTGCTGCAAGGGAACAAGTGGTACCATGTCATGTAAAACTCTATATTAGTTTTGTATCTGCAGGTTTGCTGTACATTGTACATTCTGAAAGAATGCCTGTCTGTGAACTAACTCCTGGAAGATGTATAGTGACTAGTTCATGAAATATTCTGTATGATAAGCTACCCAATAAGGAACTGTTTTGAAGCAGATCAGTTTTATTTTATTTGATAATGTATATGTCATCTATTAGAAATAGCTGGGCTTTATAAGTAAATCTTTCAAGGTTAGTTTCTTTCAGTAAACACAAATGACACTATCTCAAAGTTTTTGGTTCATCTAAAACTTGCAGTGGTTTTCAATTTGTTTAGCAGACAAATCCAGAAGGCTTTTGCTGTCTTGGTAGACAGTCAGTCACTGGCTCCTGCTTCTCTAATGTATTTTGTGTGTCTATTTGGATTCTAAGCATTTGAGCATTCAGCTGGTAGCTAGGAAAAGAACTCATCTATGGCCCATAGAAAATAATATTTCTAAGTCATGAGATTCAAAGACAAACAGGTAACCAAAATCATAATAGCAGCATTTGATTCTTGCTTTAATGCAGGTTGTCAATAACGGTTGTAATGTTGTCAGTAAAGCAAGTACAGGCAACAGGCTTATGTTTTGCAGGAGTTTATTGTGAAATGTCCTTAGTGCTTACTTAGGATATATCTTAGTATCTTAAGTTCTTGAGTTCTGATTGGCACTTAATTTGCTCCTTAAAGAAACAGAAAATTAGGAGGATAAATACTCCATTCAGTAATGTAATGGCATGGAACTTTCTTTTCTTTTAAGCCCACACACGTTCCCTTTGTCTCACCTTGGGTATGGGGCAGTGTCTAAAGTGAATTCCAACATAATTTCCTTCCTTCCTTCCTTCCTTCCTTCCTTCCTTCCTTCTTCCTTCCTTCCTTCCTCCTCCCTCCCTCCTTCCTCTTCTTCTTTCTTTCTTTTCTTTCTTCTTCTTTCTTTCTTTCTTTCTTTTCTTTCTTTCTTTCTTTCTTTCTTCTTTCTTTTATGAGATGCATTCTCACTATTGGAATGTCTCAGGCTAGCTTTGTAGACCAGGGTGGACTCTAACTCACAATTTAGAGGATAAGCATGCTATATTCTATAAAAACATCTGTGTGCTTTCATGTTTGCATGTTCAATAGAATATGTAATTACTGTATACATAAACAAAGTTCATAAACTCAATAATAGGCATAATTTTTATGTTATCTAACCATGACTTTGTGTATTCCTATTTAAAATCTGACTCATTTCTGGCTTTGTCTCTGAGGTACAAACAAAGGAAACAAGAGAAGATAGGAATAAAACACACATGGCTCACTACCTACTTCCCCTAACTGGGCTTTATCTCTTAACTTTTCCACTATTTCCCAGTAGCCCATTAACTTCTTAATTCAATAATAGATTAATCTAATGATTTGTTTTAGTAAGAAGTTTGGTTTCTTAAAAAGTCCTTTTATGTTATGTGAGTGTGTTTTTCCTTTAATCCCAGGTATGAGACAAGAGGCTGCTTCAGGGCAGGTGACTATGATTTACATCATGCACCAGCAGAGGCATAGTTTTCCTTGCTGCAGAGACTTTACATTTGGAATTCTTGGATAAATGCAAGAGCCTCCAGCAGAAGAAGGTAGCTGCTGTTCCCCCTGATGCTCTGGATTCCTGTTGTAGTTTGTCAAGTGGCCATGAGCAAAGAGCAGAGAGGAAGAAGCTGGAGATATTCTGAAGGTGAAGATTGAGCTTGTATCAAGGAATCCAATGCCTCTAATCAGCAGGAAGTACTACTCTATTTTGTTGGCTGAAAGAAATCAATACTCCAAACCTTCTTTCTCTCCCTCCTAGTGTCGAGAGGTCAGAAGAGATTGGGGTAGAAAAAGGGTTAAAAGGGTTAAAAAGGAATAAGGAGAGAGATGCAAGAACCCAATAAAATAATAAAACAAACATACCCACATAGGTTTGGGCTTTCTTGATCCTGTTACTTAAAGAAATGGTCATAATTGTGAACAGTGCTTCAGTGGGTACAAAGTCTTTACTATATGAACATTTGGTGACATGTAAGATCCAAACTACAGCACCAAACAAAAAGAAAAGTAAAAAGAAAATGAATAATGGTGACATTTAATTCTGTACTTGATTTTCTACCATACAATATCTCTGGTTAACTATATTCTTGGCCAATAAACCCCAGTTTATCCAATAAAATTTTATTCCAGAGAAAGGGCAATGCTTGATTCTCTTTTGGGAAGATAAAAATGTAATATATTTATGGATTTGAGAAGGGATTTATTTGCTAATTTTATAATAATTCAGAATAGGCAAATTTTAAAGACAGAATTGCCTGTGTTTTGCAGCCCTGAGGGTCAAGGTTGAGGTACCCTGTGGTGATAGCCTTTTTGCTGCTGGTACAAAGCATCATCTGGTAAGAGGCAAAGGGTGTGCATGTATCTCCTCTGCTCTTCTATAAAATATGACTCAGATTGCTTACATGACATATATTAGTTTATTCTGAGGATAATGCTCTAAATGACCTAAGACCCAGACAGCTGGCTATACCTTTTAATGATTCACAGTTCTACACAACACTAGAAACCTTGGTCCCTGTATATCAAACCTTCGTGGACAAACCACATCTAAATCATAGCAAAGTATTTGCTGTTTTTATTTTGTATGGAATTCAATTATAAAAAACTACAAAATAAATAGTAATATGTAGTATTTTGTGATTAACAAATTGGTCAAAATGAGTTTGGCTTAGTTGTGGCAAATCTACAAATTTCAGGGACATAAGAAATAAAGCTGCTGTCTTTGATCATTAAAGCCCTCTGTGACTCCCGGGCAGTCATTTTCAATTGTTACAGGGAAATTCTTTAATCACTTTCTCCCTATATCTCAATTTAGGGCTCTTTCCATAGTCAACAATGAGGGGGAAGAAAGAGCCAGAGTTTCAACACTTACCCCTAAATACTTAAGATCCAAGTGTTATCTTTTGTTAATATAATAACTAAAGACCACCAATAGCCATGCTTGAGAGGTACCATATGTCCAGATGGATTGTTAACTTTCACATTCACCTCAAGAATTTTAGAGCTCTGAAAATATTAGCAAGTAGCTACAATGCTGGCTGAAGCTTGCTGTCCATATTTGTGTATATGTACTGCCAGACAAGCAGTAAAGTAAGACCCCCACCATAGAGACATCTATTCAAATTCACATGTCTTTTTTTTTTTATTATTAAAGTCTAAGAATTCTCATGGAAATGGAAAGTTTGATTTTACTATTTTCAACCTAGAAGACGAAGATTTCTTTTTTAAGAGGGAAGTATGGAATGAAATGCATACTTGATCTAGCTTTCACAATACTGATGGGGGGTCTGAGTACTTACTTGTCATGATAAAAGTTATCGGTCACTTTTGTCTTGATGCAAATCAATTTTGATTACACTTGGAGCCAATGTTTCATTAAATAAAATCAATAAGAATGATTAAGATCTATATAAAAAAAGAAAGAGAAAACAAATACTGTTGTACATAATTTTGAGTCTCATAATACTTATGAACCTTAATTATGAGAAAACTGGTAATCAAAATGGCAAGAAATAGCAAAAATTTTAAAAAAGTTAATTCAAGAGTAAAAGCTTTTCTTATCAAATCTTCTGCTTACCATTCCTTATTGTCCTCGGCTTCCACAGCTTTTGGAGATAGTATCATCAGATGATTTACCCAGTTCAGCACTGATTTGCCCCTCAATTTGTTGAATGAGCTGAACTCAACCAGAATATTTTGAAAATATAAGTACCGTGGCGCCAGTGCGATACTTGGATTTAAAGTTCTGGTAAAGCATCATAGATAGAAGGAATGCAATGCATTCGTGATGGGAGCAACAGGAGGACATGGGTTCGGAGACTGAGGAGAAAGAAGCAAATGCCAGTGATGTAAACAAGTCACAACATAAGCACAGCTCATTAATCCAAAGCATCTCCTTGGGAGTGGAGGGTAACTTTTTGCTCTCTACTGGTAGAGCTACATTCAGCACCTCCTCTTGTATGTAATTTGTAGACTGGCATACCTTTGGCTAAAAGCAACATAAAAATAAGCATGCTTAATCATGTATTAGACACTAGTGCAGTAAAAGGCGAGCTGTCAGTAAAATCAATCATCAATAAATCAAGCAATCAATCTTGTGCACCATCTCTTGAATTACATCTCTTAAAATTATGGAATGCAGGCTAGGGAGAGCGCTCAATGGTTAAGAGCACTGATTGTCTTCCCAAGGTCCTGAATTAATCTCCCAGCAACCACATGGTGGCTCACAACCATCTATAATGAGATCTGATGCCCTCTTCTGGTGTGTCTGAAGACAGTGACAGTGTACTCAAATAAGTAAAAATAAATAAATCTTACAAAATAAAAAATAAAATAACATTTTAAAAAGTATGGGTCGTATAGCTCTTGCATACAGATCATTTAAGGTTATATAACAATCTGTTTGTCAGTTAGGGTACAATCCACCTCATGCCCACCCCAGAGAATCAGTTTCTTCCCCTGCATGAACTTAGGATTTTACAGCCTCATGCTGCCTCCTGCCTGCTCTCATTCTGTGAAATTTATTCTGCATTTCTCTCACTTTTAATTGGACCATACTTTTATTTCTGGTTTCCTGTCTGTTTAGTCAGGAACAGAGAAATCATGTCACAGAGGAACCCCAACCCCAGCTCTGGTAACAGAGAGAGGTGGCCATGAGAGGCACTGCAGTGTGCAGCATGGTTTAATTTACTGAGCCACGGAAATAAGCTACATGGTATTTCATGGTTTCATGCTTTGTGAGAATTACAAATATACATTTTACTTAACTAATTTTAATGGGTTTCTGCTGTTATTATTTGGTTTTAGTGATTTATTATACATAATGTTACATCAAGTTTAATTTGAAGATCAGTTAGCATACACAATTTTATGGTATTTCTGCTAAAAGCCTGCTTATAAAAAATCATCATTAATTGCCTTATATTTACACATGTTTTGTTGAAATACAGTCACTGTGGTGTGACTGTAAGGTACTATGTGCCTAATCCCAAGTGCATTAATGACAATAGACAAAGATGTATTGAGCACTTACTGTAAAACTTTGAAGTGTTATTTCAACTATCTCATTTGATGTTTTCCCAAATTTGAGAAGAAACTCGTTTCAGTTTCATTTTTGAATATAGAATGAAGGCTCAGAGAGGGTGTAAGCATGTGCACGCTCATGCAGGTTGCATGTAGTGGGAGTAAGAACTGCAAACTTAATCTGAGGCACATCTGACCCATTCAGCCATGAAGAACGTGCTCTGAAGTGGTAGCCTTCAAACTGCTTCTGCTTTTTCAGCTCTGTGCTATTTCCGGGGCTGTACTAGAAAGCAGTGTGTGTGTGTGTGTGTGTGTGTGTGTGTGGTGTGTGTGTGTGAATCTACTGTTTGTCACTAAACTATGACATTCATTCTTATGTTTTATTACTGTATCTGATTTAAGAAAAGACCATTTTAAAGATGACCTTATAATAGCTTTCTAATTTAGCAATTCAACATGGGTTGACTGAATACCACATAGTTTTATGAGCACAACTCTGAATTATGCCTGCTATATGAAGAAATAAGAGAATGTATTATCTAGTAAATATTTTAAACTATTAATTATGAACGAATTCTTTAAAACTCCTCTTTTAAGGAATGTGTGGGTACCATACCTTCTAAGAATGCTATCAACTTGGCACTTATAGAAAAAGAAATCCTTTAGAATGAAGATCAGGGCTTGGCAAAGGCTTGCATGCTTATCCTCTAGGCTTAATTAGACTTGAAAGTTACAAAAAACAATGGAAGTGAGGGAAAACGAAGAGGTTGAAAGGAATTTTCATAACTATCCTTTTTATTTCTTTGATATTTTGTTCATAATTATTATGTCTGCAATATTGAGAGTGTGTTGTTAGGATTAAAGCTTCATGATTTAAAGGCTCTCATCTCTAAAGAGATGCTGTGATCAGACTCATTCTATTTGATGAGGCAGCTGTTTGTGTGAGTTACCTTCCTACCACTACCATGAAATATCTGAGGCAATTACATTATGAAGAAACAAATTGATTATTGGCGCACAGACCAGAGGTTTCTAGTCAAAGATCATAGCCTTGTTGCTATGTACAGCTGGGCAGAGTGGGAAGGTGTGATGTAGCAAATGCTTCACCTTTTGCTAAGAAGCAAAGAAACTGAGAGGAAGAGACCAGGCTTCATGAGTGTATTAAGAGAATTCCTCAGTTGACTAAGGACTCCACATAAGGAGGAATAGGTAAAGACTCTCAGTTCTCCATCAGTGCCTTCTGCCCCTAAACTGTGGCAATCTTAGTATCTGTGGGGCACACTGCCTAATCACTCTGCTGTGACTTCTAAAGCTTACTCATATTTCTTAAGACTGAAGACATTCATTCTTTCCAAGAAAATCTCCAAAAGCTTTACTGTTCCAATATTTCTTAACTGTCCAAGTGCAAAGTCTCCTCAGACACTAACATAATGCTCTGTGAAGAAAGTGAGAAAGAAGGAACATATTTCCTAGGTACAATGGCAGTGAAGGCATGAGGTGTACATTCCCACTCCAAGATGAAAAAATAAGAAAGTAGGAAAGAAGTTAACCCCAAAGCAAGACCAAAACTTTGGAACAACCATGACATACGAAAGTTTCATGTAGCATATGAGAGACCTTGTGACAGAAGGCTGTGGCTTCCATGTAATTTGAGTACAGCACACCACTGTCTGGGCAGTCTTTGTCCCTGCAATGTGTTACAGATCTTTATTTTTTTTTTCATTGTAGCTTTGGCTGCACACCCAGAGTTCTGGTGTGTGTAAAACTCTGGGCCAACTTGCACAGACTCATGTCTGTGCAATATTTGTCAAGCCTACTCGGTTTTTATTTGTTTGGCTTTTTTTTTTTATTTGTTTTCTTTTGAAATCACAGTGACTAGTGCTAAGGAGCTATGGTTTTTGTATTCTACATTTCTGTAAAACAATCATCACATGGAATCCAAGATCTACCATTGATGAGAGATACCTGGATTTGGCTTAAATCACTTTTCAGAGGTATCAAAATGCTCTGTTGTTCACAAAGAGGAACAAAGTAACACCATTCTGAATACAGGACATTTTTTTTTTCAAGAGACTATTCATTTCCTGGAAAGTTTAGAAACAAATTTGTATTTCTTTACCTTTGATCAAATAATGGTGGTGGGGTGATCTTAGAAGTTTCCAAGATGTCCATGTGATATATTTATTCTTTTCACAGTGCAAAGCTTTTGTTTGCTTTGTATTGGCAACCGACAGTCACATTTTCTAGCCAAGATTCAATTTTCACAAATCATTTACTCTACTGTCCAACTAAATTTTTATGGGAATATGGATTAACAGCAGCCCGTGGTATCCAAATTGCATCCTCTGTGTTTTATAGCCTTTTAAGTCTCTTCTGAGAGATAAGCATCTACCCATTTAATCTTTGCTCCCCGAAAGGATATCAAGGTACTACATTCTTTACCGTGATTAAAGAAGATGATCATTCTTCAGTTCCCAATAAAATGTCCTCATTTCTATTTGAACCTTCATAGCATGTCCTTTGCTGTCCCCATTTCTAGTAACTTGTTTGCCTTCTCTCCTTCTACCAGAGTGATCTGTTAACCTTCCTTGTAACATTTTAGGCTATTTCCATCTTGTTCCTCCAAAATTCCCAAGTCCTTCTATAAATTAACTTTAAAGGCATCTCCACACTCTCAGGTATACTTCTACATAATAACCCTCTTCTGTAGCAAATTTGCTATTGGTTTTCCATCCCTACAATAACTCCATGAGACCATTCACATATAAACAAAAAAGATTTATTTAAGTTCCTGCTTCTGGAAATTTCAGTCTATGATTGAGTGGTCTTATTGATTTTGGGGTCTGCTAAGGGTGACACATCATGGCAGGGACATGCAGGAGAGGAATTATACTATCTGCTGGACTGAATGGAAGAGATAGGATCCACAATTTTCATTAAGAATACATTCCCAGAGAGGACTGCCAAGACAGCTCCACCCATCTCCTAAGACCCACAACACTTCTCCATAGTAGTGCCCTTGTTAAAAAAATCTTTAATGAACAGCCTTTGTGGGATACTGTCTACATTTAAAAAAATCCCTTTGAAGAATGAAGTTGCTGTAACCTATTTCCCACTTGAATAGGAGGAAACATATAAAACTGGGTGGAAAAAATTAACTTCATAATGTGTTGTTTGCTCTGTATATCCAGGTGCTCAGGAGTTTCTGTGCAATTTGATAGGCTAGAGAGTACCTGGTACTTAGTTCCTCAACCTACCACAAATTATTATTTGAAAGAACCTAAGAAGTAAAATAGTTCAGAATCCAGTGATACGAGCTACAGATGAACACAAAGCCATGACTCTCTGTTACGAGAACGATTTCATGGAATGGAATGAGGTAAGAAAGGTAGCTAGTCTTGAGAGTGCGAAGGATGTGGAGGGGGAGAATATCTGTCTCCACTTACATAGAGCTGTCTGTCTGTCTGTGGCTGAGTGCCTTGGGATGCTCAAGGATGCTTCCCTGGACAGAAAGACAAAAAGAAATAAGTATGATCTGCTGAACCTAGAGACAGCAGTGTTACTGACCTGTTGACTGAGAACCAAGAAGGACAGATCGCAGGCAGGAAGACAAGAAGCCCACTGGGGAGCACCAGTGAATTTCTGAGAGTTAAAACTGAGTCTCTGAAGCTATATCACATGACCTGGAATTAGAGACCCAGTGACTCTCATCTTTAACTTAAGAAGCCATCAGGCATCAGTCATTCTTCAGTGCTCCTATCAGGTGGAGAAATGATGTTTGGATAGTCCTTGTGGTTAAAAGGTATCATATTCACATAGCTGACATGCTACAAAAAGATAGGTTGCTTTCATATTTCTGTTGCAATCCAATTCCTTGTCTTCCTTCCTCCTTGTTCTCAGTTGTCTTTTCATAACCAACTGCTATTCCCTTTACACTTGCTCAAAGTGAGTTTTAAAGAGACTGCCTGGTATGATGCACTACGTAATGCTCACGAATAGTTCCCGCTAATTCTCTTTGTAATGTTGAAACCCTGTACTACTTTGTCTTCAGTATATTAATGCAGTGGAGCCACGTGGCAGATACTTTAGCCAAGAATAATACCTGGATTCCAAAATTTGAGCAGCAATTATCAGGAGGTTTCAAGCACTGATTTATCTGAGTCCCTGCTCTCCCCCAAGCTGTACACAGGGCCCTAATGATGAGCAATTGAGCAGCAGCGTCTTTCTTGTGTTCATTACTCTCCAACAAGATCTTAACTTGATAAGGCCACCGTGAAAAGGCTAGATCAGCTTTAGACAGGGTAGCAGGTGCATTTATCAACTGCTTGTGCTTGCTGAGTCAGGGACTGCTGTGCTTTTTAACTTCTTTTTCTTCTCGTAAAGAAGTTACCTTTTTTTTTTTTTTTTTTTTTTTTTTTTTTTTTTTTTTTTTTTTAATATTTAGAGGGTTGTTCTGTATTCCTGAGAGTGTTTTCCATTGTAGTTTCTGAAGAAAAGGTTTAACGTTTTCTCCCTTTCTAGTATGAAGGCTTTTCAATAAATTGTGTGTGTTATACAAAAGAAAAAAAATGCTGGAAACTTGTGGTATCATTCCTCCCTTCAAAATACAAGCAAATGCTTAATTAATAGAGGGATATTTCATGAACTTTAGCTATCAAGGAGATACCATGCAACTGGGGAAAACTATAGAAATATCAGTCAGATGCTGGTACCTGTCATTTAAGTAGAACACAATTCTCTCGAGAATTGTATCAGCTGCCGCCTTCAGAAGTATTAACTCTTTGTGCTCGCAATCCTCAGAATAAATGAATTCTAGTTCAGAATGATTGTTGTTCCTGGCCTAAGGGAGGGTGGTTTTATTCTTACAATGCCTTACAAATCAAATGAGTAACATAAAGGAAAGGAAATTCTAGGGAAAATATCAATGCAAAGTCCCGACTTGGCAGCCCTCATTTTGGCTAATTATTGGGTACAGGTAGGAAACATGGCTAATGGGGCTTAGCAACAGATGTGGAGCCAGCACAGAGCTCTAGATTCTTCCTCTGCCTCAGCTGTGACTTCCTGCAGTGTTGAACAAGTCATCCAAACCTGTTTTTGATTCAGTTCTTTCACTAAATTATGGATACGAATGCCTACTAGTTATGTCATACATTGTCGAGAAGAATGCCTCATAGGAAGATCACAATACACGTTCAAAGAGTTGAACAGCTCTCTAGGCACAGTCTCTGCTGAATCAAACTGAACAGGAGGAGAGGTCCTTTCAGTCAGGGCTCTGTTCTCCATTTAAAACCAAAATGAATGCAAATTTGAAAGTGACTTTACACTTGCCATGCTTCTCCTCTGCCTCTCAGGCATTCTCTCACTAGCTGATTGTTAACTATGCAAATGATAGCGCTATCTGTGGCACACACTAGCACTTTAAAAAGCTTGGTGAATCCAAGGCTGATTGGCGGTTCCAAACTTATCTGTGGCCTAATTTGTGGTCAAGAAGCACACTCAGATTTGGATAAGGGCAAAGCCAATGACAGTGGCAGGCTTTGCCTGAGGTTTTAAAAGACAAGAAGGTTGGTTGATAGGGATTACAACAGCAAGAACAAAAACAACAGCACCAGCAACAATAACAGCAACAACAAAGGTCTGCATGTGGATCTCAATTGGAAGCAATATTCACCAAGAATTCTGAAATTCCAGAGAGTTTCACAGAGCAAAAGTAATCCCAGATAAAGAATGGGGACGATTTCTGCAGTGAAAGACAAACAATTTCTCAGTCGACTGAAATGATCACATACAACAGTGTGTGTGTGTGTGTGTGTGTGTGTGTGTGTGTGCGCGCACATGCACTTTTCCATTGTTAACAAGAAAGGAAACTGGTTTCTGTGGCAAAAATAGCAATAGATTTCCCTGAGTATTTCCCAGGGCTCCAGGCACTTATCCTGATACTCTACACCAGCATATAAATGAACCAAATACTGGATAAGCCAGGAACGAGAAAGAGTTCAGAGAAGGAAACTAACAGGAGTTGTGTGGTTGGTTGGCAACCTAGTACAAAGTGTGCATCTGAGCGATAGAGGTCAAGTGGCTTGCCCAAGTTCACTGACCTGGTAGGTGGTAGAGCCTTGTGAATAAACACACAGACCTGGCTTTTTTTTTTTTTCTTTTACACTTCTAGTTGCCTTTAGGACATGTCTGAATCTATATACCAACTGCAGCGAGAGAGAGGACTGCCAGACTTGTGGAGTACCCCAGGCCATAGTACAAGGGGAAACCCTTCAGTTGACTTGCCCAGCTTCCTGCTGTTTGTAACTCAGCCAATTTGCCTCGTGGAAAGCTCTGTTGTCTCCCTACCTCTGAGAGGCCTCTCCTCTGACTGGCTCCTGCAGGCCCTGCCTGTTTGCTGTTCCTACTTCCCAGTGATCAACAGCTGTTTTATGCTTTTCCCATTGTGCTTCCCCGCACTTTGTAGCCCTTCTGCCCACCTCCACGCAGCTCACCTTCATGTATTGAAGGGCAGTTGTGTTTGTGGCCTGTTATTATGTCCCTGAACAGCCCTATGAAGTGGAACTTAAAGGGGCTGAGTTGGAGAGGAACTTCCATTACTACCACTTCTCTTCATTTCTCACTGTCACTAGGGCCTTTATGATTGTCACAGACCAGGAAGCTCCATCCTGAACCGGACTTTTCTGTGTTTCAATTTTTTTCAGGTCACATTAATCATACACTTACAATAAGCAAAGTGCTGTAGTAAATAAATTATATGAGAATTAGGTAGTTTAAATAATAAAACAATTACCTGGTTTAAATCTCACAGTGGTTGAGTGAGGTAAGTTTTGGAGCTTATGCCCTTCTATATATCAAGACACTAAGACACTAAACTTTTTGACTGGAGACTTGTCTGCTGAGTTCATTATGCTAGTAACCTATAGAGCCAATGCTGAGTCTCTGGTTTATAGGAAAGTCCAAGTCCATCTGGATTCTAAGCCCTGAAGATTCTTACCTCCATATATTTAAGGTGTATCTTTGTGTTAATATAATTCTTATAACCCTGGCCTATTTCATCTGTATACCTGTTCTGCAATACAATATCTGCTATGGACTTGGCTTAAATTAACATATTCATATTATAAGAAAATGAGAATCAAGGCTGGGCAGTGATGGCACATGCCTTTAATCCCAGCACTTGGGAGGCAGAGGTAGGTGGATTTCTGAGTTCGAGGCCATCCTGGTCTACAGAGTGAGTTCCAGGACAGCCAGGGCTACAAAGAGAAACCCTGTCTCAAAAAAACAAAACAAAACAAAAAAAAAAAAAAAGAAAAGAAAGAAAGAGAATCAAGATGAGAAGTGTGCACTCACTGTCACAAATCTGATACTCCTTTGTTAGATTTATAAAATATGGATCAAATTCTATTTATTTATTTATTCTCTATTGAAATATTATTAAGAAAAAATGGATTTTTGTAATCAGAACTAAGTTTTATTACATCACAGAATCAAATTCTTACATAGTTCAGATTCACAAGATGATACCTTGAGTCTACAATGGAACACTTCAGTGAAACTAACATGTATGTATCAGACTGCTTTTGTGATGCTGAGCTTTCAGATTACAAAAAAGGCATCCAGATGCATGATTTTGACAACTGCAGTGATGCTCCCATGGGCTGTCTAATGCGATATTAAAAGCCCTCACATTGACATTTATATCAGCTGGAAGACACTTGAATGTTTTATATAGCAAGACTTGTGAGTTTCTGTTCAGGACTGACTGTGTTCAAGACAAAACTTCCATTCCTAATTACTAAGTCTAAACATTATACTACTACTACTACTATTAATAATAATAAGTAGTATTAGTAGTAGTATTTAAACTAAACATTTAAAAATATCAGATTGTATTATTTTCTTTGAGTGATCTCTTTCTTGCTGATTACTTAAATGTAGTAAGCAGTTCTGTGCTGACTTTTATAACTTTAGTAAAGATAGATCTTATTGAAACCTCAATAAGAGGCACAAGCAATGATCTATGTGTTGCTATGAACATTGCTGAATAATGTTCTGTATCTTCTCAACATATCTTATTGTTTTGAGTCATTTAATGCTGATGTAGTAGTTGCCTGCAGTGTGCTTAAGCAATAAGCCATGACAAGGGACTCTACCATTCTGTAATGCCTGGGGAACATTGTTTGAAAGAGTTTTCTATTTATTCAAAACGGAGAAATCCCCTACATTCATGCACAGACTTGCTGTTCTGTTTCTACATTCCAATAATCACATAGGTTATTTATTATATATCTGTTTAAAATTTTACTATGTATCTTAAGGCAAGGAAAACCACATCAAATATTTGCAGCCCTGAACAATTAATGCCAAGCACACAGATTGTGATGTTCATGTTCTGATTTGAGTACTTCAAGCCTTTCTCCTTTCTTCCTCCATTATTTCATACTGTGAGATTCATCCCTCCAGGGATGTTGCCCATGCTGTATGAAGATTTTTTTCTCTTGAGCAATAGCACTCTCTTCTTTTATTTTAGATTCTTAAAAAGCTATCTCAGGAATTTTGGTGTAGCTCCTGATTCAGCGGTATTGATGGTAATTGAGAGGGGAATACAGACTGAGCTCAAGTGCAACTCTACTTAAATTTACTTCCCCTGAGAGAAGAATTTCCAACACAGACAGTCCAAAGGATTCTGTAAAATTTGTGTTTGTAAGAGCAGCCCTTCATTATATTTTATTCTTTTTGAAATGATCTAGAGAGGCATGAAAATTATCACAGCTTCCAAGGGAGGTTGGAGAGCTTTGTCTGTGTTTAAAACAAAACCCAAGGGTGTAGATAACTTTCCCTTTTATTTAAAAAATAAATCCAGATATATCTGAATAAAATACTATAAGTTCACTGGGAATAGACTTTTGCACAAGGACAGTTTTCTTTCCTAAGACTTTTCTGAAGGATATTGCTTTTAGATTTCAAGGTGAGGGGCAGTTCCTGCCACTTTTATATCTTTATCTGAAGATCTAGATCTATCTATTTTGGTTCTGTAAATAATTCAACACCTTGACTTCACCATATATAGGTGTGAGTAAATTCAATAACATTCGAGGTGATGTTATCTGGCTAGCATCTTATGTAGTCTTTTGGATAGGATATAGTCATCATTAGATTGAAAGTATATGTTTTTTGAATGATAAGCTAAGCCATACCTACCAGTTCCCATTCTTTAATAGACCATGACAACAATCAAGGAAGCCTAAGGTAGCTGAACACTTGGTTACTTTGTTGGTTCTTTTTCCCTCCACCTTTTCAATCCCATGATACTAGATGGAAGATTTTAAAAGAATAGAGGAGAAAGCGAGCATCATTATCACTAGACTACTCCTGATGATTGGAGCAGTGACTTCCTTGGGGCATGTTTGATCTTTGCTGTCAGGATATCAAATTTCTTCCTGTTGTTTCATTTTTGTATTTGTGACTATTTAACAAACTGAAACCAACAGCATCCAATGAACAACCAACAAACTGTGAACAACCAACTCTCAGGGCTCTAGCATATATACACTCTGAAGATTCCCTAGAATTCCAAACGTCAAGCACACACAGAAACTATCTGCAGTTGGCAAAATCATACTTCTGCTAGAACACCAGCAAATCCTAGTCAGCTGCTTGGGACAATCTAAAGCAGCCCCATATCTCACATCTGGGATTAAAATGAAAACATATTGGCATAATATTTTTGAGTTATTTAAGAAAGCAAAATTCTCACTGTAGCCTGCAAACATTGAAATAAACAAGGCTATATCATTCAATGAGACTCATGTATAGGGAAGATGAAGGCAGAGAAGAGTAAGTTGTGTTTGCATGTTTTGATTAGTTAGAAAGAAAAGGAGAAGTCATGCTGGAAGTGACATTAGTAGCAATTTGAATAGAAGGGAGAATTATGTTGAAAATTGCTGGACTATTACATATATGTTGGCCCAAAAGGCCAAAATTTAAAAACTTTATATGGAAATAAAAAAATATATATTTTAAAGTGTTAAGTTTTTAGTGAAAATATTAGTCATAAATTTAATTGGCTTCTTGATGTCATTGATCATGAATAACGTCAATGTGAAGCCAAGTAAATTGTGGGGGATTGGAATGTTCTTTCAGGTAAATGACAGAGCTTATCATTACTGTGCCCTATGTAGCAAAGCTAAATCAATCTGTCTCTGTATATGAGCATTTGTATGTCTGTGTGCATTGTGTGTTACACCCATTTAAGTGTGCAAATAGACATGACAAGCACACAGGAAGAGAGGAACAGGACACTCAGTCTTTCTCTACTGCCCTCTACCTCATTGTCATGCGACAGCATCGTTTGCTGAAGCAGAGGCTTGCCATTTTGGCTTGGGATCTTTACTAAATACAGGCATATCTAGACTTAGAACTAGGTCTACATTCTTGCAGAGCAAGTATCTTATGCACTGAGCCATCTCCATAGTCCTTTTTTCATGTTTAATAAGATTAGCTGCACCTTTTTTTGTCTCTGCTCTCTGAGAAAATGTCTATCTAAATAACTTAGCATTTCTTGAATATTTGTTCCAACAGTGTTTTTTCTTCATTCTGGTACAACATAAATCTCTTCATTAGAGATTAATTTTTGACCTTTTCCTCAATCATTAGTTTATTATGTCACTTAAAATATTGGATTTACCTCTGACCTTTAGAGATTTGTTTGTTTTGAAATTGCATTTCTTCATTTTTATTGTAGAAAGGAGAGAGTGTAGAAACAATTCCTGTCCCTAATCAACAGCACTTTCCCCATCTTTATATTTCCTTTACTTAGTTAGTGCAATGAATAGTTTAGATTGATGTTTTTTGTCAGGAAAAAGAGAATCTTATTCTCTTATTGGGTGATGTTTTTCAAGATTCATAATATTTGTGAGGAGATGTGAGTAAGTCCAGAAAATTAAAATATCCAGAAAAGAATTGGAGGCAAAATTAAGACAGAGTCAACACCATATCAAAGAGACACAGAGAGTGAGGTTTCAAATAATCCAACCTGGGAACGAAATGAGTTGATGGTCAGATATGATACTTTGACCCCCTTCAAGACTCTGATATTTATTCCTCAGGTGTCTGAAAGGGTTGGATGCCAATAATAAAACATTAAACTCCTCTCTAGAAAATGCTTTTGGCAAAATAAATATGTAAATAAAATCAATGTTCTTGCCTCAGATTATGTCCTTTTTTGTGGGGGGAAAGCACTTCTCATTCAGTTACTAGTGTCTCAGAGTGTATTTTCTACACTCTTAAACCTTGCTTGACATGTATGGTACCAAAGGAAGAAGTGATAATACTTTACATGTACAATATATTACATGTGCCAGCTTATAGAATATCATTTTCACAGAATATAGTGGACACATTCAATAAATTGGTCTTCAAGATATTGAACCTGAACCTGAAACAGCTATGTCCCTGACTATTACTATATTGGAAAGCACTATTATCAATATTAAACTAGATTACCACCGTATCTTTAATATTCAGATGAGGCAAAGGGATGTCTTTTTGAAGTTGTAGCCAAAAGCCAAACTCTGTTGTTCTGGCCAAAATTTCTTTCCATCTTTCCAGAGGGCAAGCCAAATCCAGTGAAAACAACATATTCCAGAGAAGGTAACACAAAGTACTTTGTCTAGAGTAGTGAATTAATGGCTTCACAAAGCCACTCATCATAGTTAGGCTTACTGGAGGAAGGAGCATTCTCTTTAGAGATTCCTGAAAATTGTCTCACATAACACTGAGATAACACCAAACAAAATACTTAGCCTTGCAGAACTGTTCGGTGGTAATGTAGCTCCTTCTGAACTAGGTTTAAAGGATTAGATTAGCTTCTACTATCCATAGAAACATATATTAAACAAGAATTAATTAACAAAAAGGCACAAACATTTCTCCACTGTATACTATTTATGTAAATACTTTTGCTGTGTTTGTCTGCAAGAGTCACTTGAGGCAGACATGATAGTATTTCAGAGAACAAGAGCTGGACACAGAGAAAGCAAATGCCAATCAGTTGTTTTAAGGGTATGACTAAATGGTCTGCCTATGAGAAAACAGGGATTATTTCTGAAATCATTAACACAATCTATATGTGATTAGCAATGATTTTCACCAGAGAAGATAAATTCCTAAAAGAAACATTGTATCAAAACATTAACTTTTCCAATGAAAATACATTTTCAAAAAAGAATAAAATAAATATCAAAGTCTCTATGTTCATGAGATATATGAATTGTTGAAGCTCTGATTTTAATTCAGGACATAAGATAATGATGATATCTGGCCATGTTTAGCATCTGTGAGACTATCTTTTGTATTTAGATATTTGCTGATCCTCAAGGTAATTGTATAATCAGAGCAAATGACCACAGATACAACATCTATCATCTACTGCCTGTGTTGAGCTATTTTAATGAATTCAAGTCATCATATGAAATGATAAAAAAGAGTTTAGAACAAAGAAAACATTCTTTGTCTTAGTCAATCTTAATAAGAGGCAATAAAATAGTACATAATTTGGAAAAACTGTTTGGTAGTAGGTGAAAGAAAGGATGGTCCAGGATAGCCCAAGACCAAATTCTCAGCACAAAGGAGATTTATTAGCCCCAGATGGAGGAAGGTCAGGGAAAAGACAAAAAAGATAGATGATAGAGGATGAGGAAGAAATGGAAAGGCAATATATAGAGCAGGAAGGAATACTTGCCCCAAGAGGAAAAAACGGACTGCCACTGGATGGAGTACAGAGAGTCTGTCTTATAGACAAATGGCAGTTTATAAATGGAAGAGAGAAACCCTGTATTAGGATGAGTTGATTAATTTTGATCGGGCATGTCAATTAGGGTAACCAAAAGAGGGCTTTTGATTGCTGGACATCATCAAATCTTTGAGAGCTGGATTTTGGTAGTCAGTCTCAGGAGGAGGAAGTAGCCAAATAAGGGAAATAAGCCTTGTTTGCTAATTGTTGGAATGTAACCTAACCATTTAACAAGATAGAGAGAATGGGGCAGTAAGGTAAAAGGTAAAACCCATTGGCAACATGTTTGCCATGATCGGTCCTGCTAGAACCCTTTAGTAGGTACAAAAGTTGAATATAATTATATCAAAGACCTATCAATTCCCCATAGCAATGCCTAAGCCCATGCAGAAAACGACAGGAGGGAACATGTTTAGAGTGGCATTATTTATAGTGACCTAAAATCTTAAAGAGCCCTCATGTCTCTAATTCCTTTGATGAATAAATTAACAATGGTAATGAAACAAAATTCATTAATAAAAATGAATGAAAAATGTTGCTACACTGAGAACAAGCAAATTTCACAAAACTAATAATCAATCAGAAATCCAGAAATGGACATAACTAACACAGATATAATTGAATCTTAATGAGTAAGTAACATTGGAAAGTTATAAGACAAAGAGGAAAAGAGTGTTCTGAGTTGCAATTAATAAAGGATGCATGTTTAATAGTCTCTTTCTTGTGGAAGACGAAGAAATTTGGAGAAATAGAAGAGGAACAATGAAACCCACTGCCCTTTTCAAGCTGATCATATCATTGATAGCTCTCTCAACACTATTAAAAGTAAAATCCATTAGAAAACAGCACCAGATCTTTATGCTTTATTGTAAGTAGGCATGGTTCTCACTACATGGTTAGTGTACTTTGGCTTACTTTTGCATCATAGAGATTTTGAGTATGAGAAGCACATTAAGCATGTCATATGAGTCTAAATATACCTGGATGATTCCTGTAATAAGTCTCCACTGTAGACCCTGTACCTCAGAGAAAGCTCTCATGCTGAGAATCATTTATTTTTACTTTTTGACATGGAATATGATGAACTTTAAGGTAATAGAAAAATGGGAAAAGTCAAGGCTCCATGACTTAAGAGAATACAAATTGTACTTCTGTGTTGTCATTATAGTTATGATGAAAATCAGTCAATAAATCAGATATATCAAGTCCTATCAGATCATAACACATTGATTTAGAAACATTGTAGTATGCTTGATGTATATTTTGTAGCAAATATTTCTGATTCAAGAAAGTATTGAAGGATGGAGAAATGGTAGATCAATCTCGAGGATAGTGACATTTGCACAGAATTATTGGCCTTTGAACATTATTTTATATACCAGAGGAAACATTTTACTTATAACTAAGAGTTGTACAGAAATGAATTCATATAAAAACAATTCTCATGAAAAAAAGCAATCCACAAAAATTTCAGACAAGATCCCAAGAGCACATGAAACAAATAGAAAACTGTGCAAGTGCAATTACACCAATCTAAAAAGTTATTATGCAGCAAAATAAGTAATAACCAGAGTGAAGACAACATACAGAATAGGAGAAAATATTTGCAAGCTGAACATCTGTCATGGAGTTGATATCTAGACTACAAAGAATGCAGTAGTAAAAGAAAAAAGTCAAAAATTGGGCAATAGACTTGAATATACATTTCTCAAATGAAGGCACACTTGTAGGAAACAGATATTTTAAAAATGGTTAGCATCACTTATCAAGTAAATCATCATAAAACAGCATGTCACCCTAGTAAAAATGTCGTATGTTTGACGTATGTGCATGTTAACTGTTGTTTTCTTTTTGTAAATAATAATCCAAAATCCATGGTATATTGGAAATCAATTTGGCAAAAATCACATGTATGTTGAACCCTCATATTGAAAATTTTCTGTTTGATTTCAAAGTTCATTCCTTTTCCATTGATTAAAGGTTTCCCTTGCAGATAAATAATAATAATAATAATAATAATAATAATAATAACCTATGCTGTTCATGAACACTAACATGTCTTTCTTTCCTGAAAGAGCTGTTAATACCCAGCATGCCAAGCATGTGTTAAAATGGGTGACTCCTCTGTTCTGATGTTTTAATAAAGAAATACAGGAATCCCTCTGAGTACATTTCAAGTGACATGGAGGAGTTGTGGGGCTTTTATTCAATCCAAAGGCAAACTAATCTAGAGTAAAGGGTATCAGAAAATAATGCATACAATATGATGATCAGAATTGATACAAATTTTAAACATCACTGAGTAGTTATGTATTTGAAAATAATTATGTATACTTATCTACACAAACATAAAATTCTCCTGCCATTTTCAATGTCAATTTTAGGGTTAATTTTAAGAATATATAGGGATATATAATTTTCCTAGTGATTGCATATCTTTCCAAACAACTATACAGTTGTTAGCTTGAGCCACAGTTCAGACTCTTACATTTATGTTGACTTAATGCAGTGTTACATTTCATCAAGGAAGAAAAATTTCAGCAATTCATTACTAATTTCCAAAGTCAATGCTCTTTGTTAGAGGTCTTGATACACATGAAGTCAACTACAATAAAAACATTTTATAAATTTTCTTCTATCTATTGCTTAGATTATTATTATCTAATGACTTTTGCCTAAAAGATGTAAATGAACACCTTCAAAGGAGAAATTCACACACACACAAAAAATGAATATATGAGACAAAATTCTACACTGTCACATTTGCCCTGGTCTTCCCATAGAGCATATCTTGAATTTCACCACTCTTATTTAGGTATTCAGAGACTTTCTCTTTGAGGTGGTCATGAGGTAACAGCATAAGTACGTTCAACATGTAGTCACATGTGACTCTAGATCATTGAAGAGTTGGTGACACTAGTCCAGAGGTTTGATTTAATTCACCTATTAGTTATAGACTTCCTTAGCCGGGCCAGATCGTTGCCAGCTTCATTTGAGTATTGCTGATCTCATTGCCAGGGCTCCTTTGGATTACTGTGATCTGTATTTCTTGTTGCCATAACTTTGCATTTTTTTCCTGACTTTAAAAGTTTTTCTCATTTTTTTTTCTTCTTGTTCTGATAAGTGGGAAACTGGTAAACTCTTTGTCCTCCTGCTTTTTTTTTCACTCCAAAATTTATCCTTTAGAAGAACCACTTATAATTTCCAGTTCAGGACTAAAGTTTTCAATTTAAATTAATTATATTTTATTATTAAATTCCAGACATGTTTGGAATACCTCTGCATACCTACGGATGATTGTCATTCATTGTGTTACAGTTCCTGACACATTCCCAAGTGATACCCAATGGTCCGTCCAATCTCTTCTCCCTTCCCTCTTGTAGAAGGGTTAAGTCTCAGGATAGACAATATCATTTTCAAAACAGTGTTGCTATTATTAAAAGAATGCTGAGATATTTCAGTAACTAGCAAATTTTGTTTAAAATATATATTAAACAAGAAGGAATTGATTCATTGTGAATTTCTAAATAACGCCTCTCATTTAAAAGTAAAGATGACTATCTCCTTACTGATATGTTTGGAAATTGTACAGGACAAAAGAGAAATTATTCTATGCATCTTTGGGCTTAAACTGCTTCATGTTTATAGGCAACTGTCTTTGACAGTCCTTTTTATGACATTTGTTCTTTTTCCTTTTTTCTGTCTTTCTATACTCTCATCTTTTTTTTCTCCTCTTATTCCGCATTACTCATTATTAGGATCTTCCTATGTAGCTCATTTGTGCCTTGAACTCACAAGTCCTTTATTTCAGCTCCTCTGCTTCTAATTACAGGCTCATGCCTCATTCTCATGTAATTCACCCCACTTATCAGCCATCCTGTCACAGCTTTCATAATTTACCAGGAATGAACAGTTAAGATTTACAGATTCCTTTTCCTAAGCTACAGAGAATTGATTGACTCTAATATTTTAACTTTTAATTATAAAATGATTTCATTAACATCAATTTTGAAACTCTCCTGTTGTCTATGCTGTCTGAATTTTGTTCTTTAGTTTTTCAGTTTTCAATGCAAGCAAGGAATTGAGATTATCTTTGGAAGGATTTTTCAAAATTTAAATGTACTCTCATTCCAAACAAACTGACTATCTCCTGGCCACTTTAGTTCTATTGGAGATCAATCAGAAGCTTTTGACTCATCTTAACCAGTAGCTTGATGCTGTGATGTTAGTTGCTGCTCCTCTGAAGCCTTTTATTTTGGAAAGTAAGCACCAGGGAGCAGGTGTTTTATTTCTCATTCTCTACTACTTCTTCAATACCTGCTTTAATTATTATTGGTTGGAAGAAATGAGTCCCTGAACCTGAAAATAGCATTGGAATACACATGCACAAACACACACACACACACACTCACACACACACACACTCACACACACACACATACTCACACACACACACACTCACACACCACACTCACACACACATACACACACACACTCACACACACATACACACACCAACACATGCATACCTTTTCTTATGCACAATTTGCTATTGAGAAAAATAACAAATATAAAAAAATGTAGTATATATTTTGTAACACCGTTTCTATGCATCTTTTCACTACTCACTTGTGTTGAAATGTTTTCAATGCAATACTCACTTATGTTTAATAGTTACTATTTTAAAAATGTTTTTCATGTACATAATTGTGTCCTATTAAGTGAAGAGTTTTTAAGAGAGCTAGATTGGTGGTCTATAAATATGTGTGTTGTGGGAATACTCTAGGTCAAATGGTTGGGTGTAATGTTAACTGTGACTTTTGAAACAAAATACAACCTGATCACCTTTTAAGTCTGACTTCAGGTTGCTAGCCAGAAATTTGGGCTATTGTACCAGCTCTGCAATAACTATGCAAATAATATATACTCCAATATCATTCTTTTAAAACATAAAGGATTTTAAATTAATTTTATGTGAGGAAATGCATCTAATGACTCATATACATACAAAAACATACACAACAGAAAACAAGTGTTAGCAAGCATGTAGAGATGGAAAATAAAATCCTGATTCTTGGAGAAGGATATTACTGTGATGTTAATGTAAAAAAATATAGTGTTTTCTTAGTTTTTTTTTGTTTTGTTTTTATTGGCTCTTCATTTGTCTTGTTTTCTAGAGTTATATGCTATAGACACTCCCTTAAATAATCTCTAAAAAATAAATGTGGGTCTCAAAGTGATATTTGTAGCTTCTTTGTTCACCATAGGTAGAAGAAAAACAAGTGTCTAGCATCAGCTAAACTAAATTGTCATATATTTATTATGTACCTCAACAAGAAATGGGACGATGACTCAAGCCACACTGTCAATGAATGTTCAGTACAGCTTACCAAGTGAGATAAGGCAACCAAACAAGAAGGAACAAAAAATCCCTCTGATATGAGGTATGTAGGTAGTATAATTCATAGTCAGAAAATAGAGAGGTGGCTGCCCAGCCCTATCCAAAAAAGTAAGGAGTGACTGCAAGGTAAAGGAGGGCAAAAGAAAGATGTGATTCTTGTATGTGGATACATAGTAATTCAGTACTGTATACTTAGCAATGGGTATTATACATCTTGGATTATATGTAATTTACCAGAAGCAAAAACAGATTAGAAATGTGTTGTGAAGATTTTATTTGTCTCGAATTGTTTTACAAGTCTAGAAACCACTAGCTTCTTTCAGGACTTTCTCAGCTGAATTATCTTCCTCCTGGGCAAAAGGTTAGCTCTTTGCAGTTTCTCAGCCTTCATTATCCATGTCCTTTACCTCTCAGTTGCAATGGACACAACTGACTTCTATGTTTTTGCACCCGGATTAAAATTGTTCATGAGTGAAAAGTTATGAATATTTCTAAATCTTTACATCCACTTCTGAAGTTGAGTCTGGGTTTTCTTTTTCTACTTTGACAGACACATCTTCTGTCCCTCAGCCTGGTTACCAACCATGGCTACTGTCATGGATGTTATTCTAGTATCTTAAAGCATGAGACTACCCTGTTCTTTTGTTCCTCTTGTGCATTCAGGTCCCCCGAGCTATGTTCAGCTGTCAGCCTCAGCAATGAACAGCCTGCTATTCCCCACATTATTAGGGAGCCCCTGGAGCATCTGCCCAGCACTCACATTGACAGTTGAACTCACAGGAGCAGCTGGCTCAGTGGGGGAAAGAGGCATCAGGGACAGCAATTCACTGCAGTGTGTTTCTAACTTGGCCCCTGAAAGCGGAGGTGGCAGTATTCAAATAGAAGTGGGTGAAAAGACACTTTATCCTAATTAAAAAGGTAATTAAGCAGCACACCAAAGAATTTAAATCAGCGCTCTCAGCTTTTATGACAGGTATGATGATTTAACTACCCAGAAACCTTTATGGAACAACAAATACTGCTTGTTTAGCTCTGCGAATGGCAATGTATTGATGGCTATTGGTAGGGGGCTCTTTAAAAAGAATGAAGGAAAATATAATAAGCATACAGTCTTGATCATCCAGGTTCAAACTGTTGTCAGACCACTGATACCACTGAACTTCATGCGTAGTCTTGATACAGACTGACCATAATGACTTGAGCCTCACCTGGAAGAGCCCTTTAGCTTCTTGACTCTATTTTTCTTCTGCCAATTTTGACTTCTAATCTGTCTAGGTTGTCAGTAGTCCTTTTTCTTCAAATTTATTGTCATTCTATTAAAATTTATGTATGTAATTATTGTTTTTCCACAGGTGAATATAAAAATATAGAGATGACATGTAAATAAACTGTTAGCTTATGGGCCTAACATGTTAAGAACAGATCTCATCCCAGAAAAATAAGGTCAGACTTGCCATGAAGAGATCACAGAAATTTGTAAACAAATGTTCCTCTTTATGGCTGCAACTCTGAATGAACAACTTTCATACCTATCAGGCATTGGCTTTGACCAATGATCAATCTTTTCATCACTTCTGGGAATCAGAATAAAGTCAATCCAACTCTGTTTCTCTGTGTGTGCATCTTGCTGAATCTTCCTCTCCCTCTCGTTCTCCCTCTCTCCGTCCCTCCCTCCTCCCTTTATCTCCCCCCCCCTCCCGCCCCGTTCTTCTCTGCCACAGCTCAAAGCCCTGTCAGGCTGCCTCTGGTATGATTGTTTGTCAATCATTTTTATAAAACAATGGTAATCTTTATTGATTTAGTGATAGTTAAGTTAGAGTCTGAATACCAGGTCTTAGAAATCTCAAATAAACAACAATATCCACCAACCAGACCCTCCAGAGTTCCCAGGAACTAAACTACCAACCAAAGAGTACACATGGAGAGATCCTTGGCTTCAGTCACATATGTAGCAGAGGATGGCCTTGTCTGACATCAATGGGAGGAGAAGCCCTTGGTCCTGTGAAGGCTAGATACCGCAGTGTAGAGGAAATGCCAGGGTGGGAGTGCAGGAGTGGGTGGGTGGGTGGGTGGGGGAACACCTTCATAGAAGCAGGGGAAGGGGAATGGGATTGAGGGTTTATGGAGTTGGGGAAACTGGGAAAGGGAATAACATTTGAAACATGAATAAAGAAAAGAAAATTTCCAATAAAAAAATGAATTCTCAAATAATCAGCGAAGTTTGATTTCTTAAATTTCTGTTATAACAAATGTGTCATATCATATTGCATAAAAATCTTAGATATAACAAATGTCAAATCTGTATGTTATCAAAGAAAAGAGTAATTATACCAGCTCTTCCAATTATCTATAAGTTAATATATCACATACATATATAGGCATACATATATATGCAAATGCAGAGTATAATCTTTTTCTTCTTGATGGTATTTCTGTTTTGTCCACTCCGCAAACAACACATTAGTACATATTGAAACATTGATCCTATGGTATATATTAATTAATCAATGCATAGTTTTGTTTTTTGTTCCTTTTTTTATTTTTATTTTTTTTTGAGAATTTCATATACTATATTTTGATCTTAATCTGTTCCCTTCCCTAACTCCTTTTAAAACTTTTTCTTCTACTCCTTACCAACCCAACACTTTTTCTCTCTAAGAAATAAATAAAACACCAAACAAGGTAAAACAAACAAACAAACAAACAAACAAAAAAGAACACAAAATCAGAATCCAATTTGTTTTGGTCATCTGTAAATGCCATTTTTATTTCCCCAGATGAAAAGATAGGATGAGAGCTGTACCCAAGCTTTGTGAATACATGGCGTGGGCTGAGCCCAGATCATTTCTTTTTTCTAACTGTCTAGGCCTAGGACTAGAAGCATCTATCCTCCATACAATCTAATTTTCCAACCTGACTGATTATATCTGAATTCTCTCAGCTTCTGCCTGAATTGCTTTGCTTGGCCTCAATCAAAGTTTGGTAATGTATTGTAATTTTCTGACTCCTTCTCCTTCTCTGGTTCCTTCTTCCTCACCTGTGTCTAGCTTGTTTTCTCACCTGTTTCTGTAAAACTCTCCTGTGAAATTGTCATACGCATACAACACACCACCATTTTATCACTCCTCTTAAGCAGCCTCTCTTTCCTGTGCTACTCTTATGGAAATTGAGTGTACCCTTTCTCTGACTCCTTCTGTCAAATCTTTCTCTGGTTCATCACTTTGTCTGCCCCTTTCAATAATGACTGCTTCCTTCTAAAACATGAACTTGCCTCCATTGTCAGGGATTAAAGGTGTGTACTAAGAGTTTGTCTGTATTCTAGTCAGATCATACTGCAGTCCACTGCATGTCTGAATTTTAGTCAGATCACATAGACCTAGAAGGTCTTTGGATGTTATCTGTTGCTAAAGCAGTCACTTTGTTGGATTAAAATAACTTTACAGATATTTGCTCTTAGCAGAAGACTTTCTTTGAGTATGGTTGATATACCTACTGTCATGCCGTTGGAGGAAGCTTAGTTTCGCTCTCCTAGCATGTATCAATTGCAAATAACTTCTTGGTTAGTGTGATTTTGAACTGACTTTTTCATGCTATAATTTTTGTCTTTGTATAAATTTTGAATTTGTACAGGTTTGTAAATGCCATTAAATCTTTGTGAATTTATAAGTGCATCAGTTCTCTTATATATGTAAAAATTTTCTTGTAGTCATCTATCACCTTTGGCCCTTACAATGTTTCTTATTCTACTTCCTCATAGATGCCTGAGCCTTAGAGAAATGTCTGATAAAACAAAAAATTAAAAATTAAAAACAAAAACAAACATCATAAGTATGAAGGAGTTTTATTTGGTAGCATATGATGTCCAGTTAGGGTACTGTTTCCCCCATTAAATAATAACTTCATTTAATCTTATCCTGTATGTATATATATTTTGGAAGCCTCTATTACCAAGTTTTCATATGGATTTTCTGAAGACTTGATTTTAGTTAGTGCTGTTTATCCTCTCCAAAATTCCTCTTCTATCTACTTTTTAATTTTCCTCTATAATTCATCTTCCTATTATAATTTCCAATTATTTAATATAGATCATTATTTAATATGATTTTTACAACAAAAGCACAAAATCTGACACCTGAACTAATTTGTCTTATTATATAAATACACAATTTTTCTTTGTAAGTCTATTACATTCTTCTTGTACCTAAGAACACTAGATATCTTTAGTACCATTTAAAAGCTATTTGGAGTTGGAAACTCACTATAAACAACAATTTGCATAAAATATTGTACTAAATGAATAAATAAGAGGATAAAAGTTGTTAGGACTTTTAATTTACAACTTGACACAAGGTAGACTTATCTGGAAATAGAATCTCAAGGATTTTCTAGAACAAGAGTATGTTCGTAAGGATATATCTTGCTACTTTAAATGGATAGACATGTATACTGTGGATAGAACAATTCCCTAAGCAGAAGGTACAGAAGTTGACTGGGATATCAACTTGCTTCAACTTCCTGCCACCTACTTTCCTTATCCAATAGACTAAAATTGTGAGCTAAAATAAATCCTTTCTTTCTTTTTCCCTCATGTTGCTTTGTTTAGTGTGTTTTATCTCAAGGAGAGAATTATGTCTGTCAGTTTGATGCTATAATGTATTCTCACAATAACCAAAATGGACTAAACAAGTAAACATGTAAGTGAGCACAAAATAAATGCTTCTCCTTTATAAGAGTTTCCATGGTCATGATGTCTCTTCAAAGCAATAGAAACCCTAAATAAAAGTGCAGTTGATAGTAGAAACTGGGGTCTTTCTATGATAAGCCTGTTCATACCTTTGTTTAGATGAATGTGAATTTTTTGACTTTGGATTAGAAAATCAGTTGAGTGCTTTAAGTGGGGCTTAATAGGTCATCCTATTTTTTTGTTTTGTTTTATTTTATTTTTTATGAGGAATTATGTCACTAAGGATTGGGCTTTGAGGTCTTAGAAGTACAGCCTGACCAGGAACTCGCAGGTACCTCTCCAACAGCATATGTGTCTGTTTGATGCCATGCTTCCTACCATAAACTATAATTCAGCCCCAATTAAATGTTCTCCTTTATTCTTGTTGCTATGGTCATGACGTCTTTTCACAGCAATAGAAACCCCAACTAAGATGGGCTGTAAGAGACAGAGTATCAACATCCATGCTGCTGCTTCAAGAAAGTAATTTTTCATATATGACAAGGAAACTGACCACAAGGAATCCCAAAGATATGGATTCTTAAACAATACATGAAAAAATTGCAACATCAGATAACATGCTAATATGAATGGAGGATATCTCACAAGCGCTGCCTGCAGATGAAGAGTTACAGACAACTAATGGTAGCTGAGAGATGGAGAGTTAACATTTTCCACATAACGAACAATCCAATAGGTTATCCAATCCCAGGTCACTTCTAAACACATACATAAATGAAAAACACCAAATGGACATAGTAGGTTGGTTTTCCATAAATTTATGTAGTGTGTGTATTTGTGTGTAAGCACATCTGTTTGTGTTTGTGTGTATGTGTAAAACAATAATAATTGAAGAGTACAAGGCCATGCATTTCAGAGCAAGTGAGGGGAACTAGAGGATTTGGAGGGAGGAGAGGTACTGGGGAAACGGTTCAAATACTATACTCACATATAAAGCTGTAAAAAATTAAGTAAAATAAAAATAGGTTATTTTAGTTAGAAGGTTGTTGTTTAGCTGACTTTTTTCTTTTTTCTTTTTTTTTTTTTTTGCTTATTCACTTTATAACCCGTCCCAGTCACCCCCTCCCACAATCCTTCCCCATCTCTTGTTTTCTGAGTACCCCCTCCTCCTGTATCCCCCACCCTGCCACTTCAAGTCTCTGAGAGGCTAGGTGCTTCCTCTCCCATTGAGGCCAGATGAGGCACCCAGCTAGAAGACCATACTCCATATACAGGCTGATGTTTTGGGATAGCCCCCACTCCAGATGTTTGAGACCTGCATGAAAACCAAGCTGCACATTTACAACATATGTGCAGGGAGGCCTAGGTCCAGCCCATGGAGGTAGATCTGTGTAGACTAGGTATGCTCCACAGTTGGTGATTCAGTCTCTTTTTTCATTTGAAAATTATTGTTTAAATTTTCTTGAATCTTAATTTACGAACAACACTAAGAGTTTAACATAAACAAGAGCTGTACTTTCATTTTGAATATTTTTCTCATTTGATAACCAAACTTCATAACAAAGAGCAGAGGGGAGGAGAGGAATACAGAGAGAGAGAGAGAGAGAGAAGAGAGAGAGAGAGAGAGAGAGAGAGAGAGAGGCTTGAGGTTTTTGTTGTTTTTTTCTTTTCTTTCTTTCTCAGGCCTAATGAGAGTGAAGATTCCTGATTTCATGAGTTGCTCTAATTGTGCAGGTCCAGGGTGTGCTGATGAGCGTTCTCAGATGCTCAGGTGTTCTGTGCATTTTCATTTGGAAAATTATCATTAATAAAGACCCTGAAAATCACAAAGCAGAGTAATTAAACAAATATGATGCTTCAATGACATGTATAACAAGAATGCCAGAGACTTCCAACCGGTAACAAATACAAGTTTTCAAATGCAACATAAGTGAATGCTTAAATACAGCAACATGTCAAGCTGGTATATGAACGTATCCTTGCCTTCCTACTGTGGATTTTGGAAAGGAATAAATGATGAGCAAGGCTGCACCGCATGTAGCATTGCACAGTAAGAAAACACATAGCCCCAGTGTTACCAAAGACTTAATAGGGAGGAAAGGGAGAAAGAAACAAATTTAGACACAGATGTGCAGAAAGACTCAAGCAGAGATTGTGAAGAGGGGTAAAAATGTATCACACCATAGTTTTCCATAGGAAAGAAAATGAATTCCTCAACAGTCTCAAAAGAGTCACCCTGGGACAATAATTGGAATGCCATTGTCCAGTCCAGCTTGCAGCTGACCTCCTTACAGCAAAGTACTGTCCTGGGACTCCCTGTCCTGCCAGCGATTAGTTTATTTATTCTTACTCCTAGGAACTTGAGGTCTGTCTGTCCCTACCTCATGAAGAAAAAGAAAGTGCATTCAACTTTTCCATCTCTGTGGAATTCATAGACAACTTTCTGGAGCCAATGTTTCTATATATCAGTTAAATATGATTGTTTCTTTCTTTATTAAGAATTCAGTATGATATTTATTAGAATTTACATTTATTCCTATTTTTGCTTCATGCTGCACTTTTAGCATAAAAATACTGAAAACTTATAAATGTTATTTGTGCATTCCTTTGATACATTTTTTTTGTGAAATATTATCTGAACTGTGAGACAGACACAATGATTAATAAAGCCTCTGGCAAGTTTTATATTATTATACTGCTCTATTATCCTCTTTGAAGAAAAACCTATGTTTACCTGTTATTCATCATTGGATAAATATTTACCAAGTGCCTATTTGACATAAGATGATATAAGGGTGATTTGTAAATTATTCATAGTAAACATTTTTATAGGCTATAAAAGCCATAAAATAACCACTGTTCACACAAATGTTTATCTTCTTTTGGAAAATCAAATTACTACCCAGCAAACTCAGTGAGACTTTCGCATATAATTGCTTGTGTGTAATGCTCTCTAAACTGGTATGTTTTCTAGAAACATGATCTTTTTCTTTTCCTTTTCCTTGTCTCCTTACTTTTCTTTGTGATATGTAGTGATCTTTCTTTCATGTTAATATAAATAAGTATTTATATACACATTTCTCTGTTTTCCTGAGGTTATAGTTTGCTTTATATTATTTCTTTCATTTTTATTTTTACTTTTATCCATATGTATATTTCAATGTACTCATTATTCAAATTCAATTAACTGAACATTAAAGCACCAAACCCTTCAAAATCTGCCATAAACTTACCACTCTTACCCGACTTTGCAAATTTAGGACAGTGCATCTTATCATACCATGTATAGTCACTGAAAGCATTAAATATCCACTTTATATTTAAAAAGAAAAATTCATTGTCTAAATAGCATATACATTGTTCCATACACTTTAATCTTAAAGGCAGCTTAAAATGACTAATAGCCAAACTAAATCAATGGTTTTATTATGTGTTTGGTAAATAAAAATAAATTCATATTTTGTTCATCATCATTTTTGCAGTAAACAACTACAAGCAAGAACAATTTTGACTTAGTGAAGCATACCAACTTAACTTAAGATTTGGGGAGACTTCAGGATGAATTTTCATAGATTGCATTTTTCTTGTCCTTGTTATCTTATCTCTAACTGTAATCTAATCTGATTAAAATAAGATTTTATTTCCAGAATTCTTTGAAAGAACTAAGAGATATACAATGAGTACCCTTTAAAAAACACATCATAGGCTATTGATAGTGGTATTTGTTTGCCCTTCTCAACTTTATGGCAAGACTATGTAGCTAAAGACATCACTTTTGTTTTTCACTGAACAAGGATAAATTGTGTTGGTACCCAACTAGAATTGGTTAGCATTGATTAGCATTGGTGGTGCTGGAGGAGAAACATAATTATCAATATCAGCAAGCTGTGAACTTTGTGATATACAATAGAAACCTGCCCACAAAGTATACTGCTGCCTTAGTGGCACAGATAATATGGGAGTTACTAAGCACTTTTAAGTGGATATAAGGACTACTACATGAAAATAAACCCATGCTGACATTGCACAGGAATCTGAGATTAGAAAACATACTAATATTATTCTGCTGAACAAATATAACAATAAAACAATTCCTAATAACATATTGCTATACCCATAGATAAATGCATCACACAATCCTTAGAAGAGAAGCTTCTTCTTGAAGATGGTAGTTAAGAAAGAGACATAGTTGAATAATTTTTATAGAGCAAAAGTCTTTAGACAATTCAGCCACAAATGTAATCCCCGTATCATGCACATTCCTCAAGGCTCAGGGATCTACTCAGAACAAGAGTGGGAAGTAATTTAAAAGACAGATGTAGTGGATAATTTCACAGAAACATTATCTTCCATGGGGCTCAGGCCTGATGCACACAGGTACACACAGAGTCTGTTTTAGACTTCATAAGATCTAATAGGTTCAAACAGACAAAATCCCAGAACGGAGAAGACGAAGCAACAGAACAAAACAAGACCAAAAGCAAACAAACAAACAAACAAAAAATGAACAAACAATAACCCTAAGCAAGAACTACTTGCAATCCATAGCTGCTGGAAAAGTGAGTATCATTTTCCCCTAATAGGAGTGACAGTGGATATACTGATCACATTCAGGACAGGCTCATGCTCAGAAATAGTTGGCCAACACAAAATGAACTCTATGGTTTTTATGCTTTTTGTTTGCTTCTTTCTTTGTTTCTTTCTTTCTTTCTTTCTTTCTTTCTTTTCTTTCTTTCTTTCTTTCTTTCTTTCTTTCTTTCTTCCTTTGTATCTTTTATTTTTATGATTGCTTTTCTGTGAAAGAGAAAGAGAGAGGGGAAAGAAAGGAGAGAGAGAAGAGAACATGATGTGAATTGGGTAAGCAGATTGATAGGATCTCTGTTTTGGGGGGAGAAGAAAAATACAATTAAAAAAAAACTCTGTGAAAAAGTTAAGCTCCCCCAAAATGTATCAAACTCAGGACATCTTAGAGTAAACCGAAACTTTGTTTTGTGGTCTTTGTTGACATAGTTATACCATTGGACAAGAGAAATATGAATGAGTCATATGCTTCATTATGATTGCTACTAACTTCTATTTGTCTAGATTTGGTAATGATGTGGGCATTTATTCTTCATGCCTATCTCCTGTGTGCTACATTCTTTTTTTTTTTTTTGTCCGCAAAGTCCAAGGCATGTTGTTTTTTTTTCTCTCTTACACTATCCTACTTATGTAGTGGCAATCCTGATGATCTCATTTTTTTTATATATAACTTTTACATTTCCATGTTTATATTGAAACCTCCAAATATCTGCCCCCTCCAATTTTCTGTTACCTTTTTTATAGTGATGAGTACAACAGCCAATCATGTCCAGAAGAAATTCTTTTTTCTGTTTTTTCCACACCTTTGACTATTACAGTCTTCCCATACCCCTTCAGTTATGATTTTGGGGCCTTGAGAAGGGCTTGAGAAACATGTCCTTTTAGTGGCTTATACTCACAATTGCTTACTGTTTTATGCTTCACTAAGTGATGAGTTTCTGTCTAACTACTATTTAGTACAGAAACAAATGCTCTTATGATGTATGATGAGCTATACTAATTTATGGGTAGAGGGATAAAATTTAAAATCTAGTTTGACATTATGTCCATTGAGTAAAATAGTCATATTCTCAACTACTATTGTGAGGCTATCACCTCCTCAACCATGCTTTATTGGGTAGACTTGGATTAAAAAGGATTTGTTTCCTTTTATATATCTGGTTTTTACTCCAGCCAGAAAGCATTTGTTACTCTCATAACATTTGTGTCACAATTACACTCATGGACATATCTTGTTTTGCTATTCATTACTCTGTGTTCACAAAGGAACAAAGCAATTGATGACCTTTTTATTCCTATTTTCAGTTCTATGAGAGGCTGTAAAAGACGGAAGGTCTCTGGTTATTACCAATGTGATGTCTTCATATTCTGTGCCCAGTGAATGTGTTGCCTTGATAAATAGGATTTATTCTCAAATTCTGATAGGCAGTCAAGAAAAATAGCAAGAGGAGATATGATTTTGAGGACCTCCAGGATGTTTATTAGCGATAACTCAAAGGAAGGATGTTAGTTTGAATGGGAATGGCTGCCATAGTATCATGTATTTCAATACCCAGCCCTCAGTTAGTGGAAGTGGTTAGGAAGGATTAGGAGGTACGGTCTTGTTGGAGGAGTTATGCCTATGGAGGTAGGCTTTGGAGTGCCAAAGCACACATCGTTCTTTTTCTACCTTATGGTTATATCTCAAGATATGAGCTCCTAGTTACTGCTCTAGTACCATGTTTGCTTGTCTTCCTCTTATAATGATACCTTTCAAAATTTCTATGAATTATAGCCCTCTGAAATTGTAAACCATAAATAATCTCCTCCTTCTCCATTATGGTATCTTAGAATAGCAATAGAAAAGTAACTAAGTCAGAAGTTAGTAGTCTGAATCATCTATTGCAGTGTCAGACCTATACCATTTGTGGTTGTTGTAATGGTAACATATATGTTGTGAGAATGAAGCTTGGAAGTATGTATTTAATTTTACAGGGGTTACAATTAATAGAGTACCTCAAGTCTTAGATGAAACTTTGGAATTAGAAACTGTCCTGAAACTGAAATACTATGAGAACTTTTTCTGAGTTTATAATTTAGTTACAACTTTTCTCCATTCTCTTTCCTCCCTCCAAGCCCTCCCATCTATGCATACCTACAATGCTTCATATGTATAAATGTTCCTAAATGCAACTTATTCCATTCCTATAATTCAACTGTGTGTATATTTTCTCAGGGGTGAAAGTTCAGCACCAGATAAGATACTGATGCGTTCTTCCCTGGGGAATGTTGCTTCTCCCATTATCAGCTTTTCTAAGCCTATAGTTATAGTTCTTTATGTAGGTTTAAGGCCTATTGAGTTTTTCTGGGACAAGTTTATCATATTTATTTGTATCATCTTTGTTCAACTCACATTTGTGCAATAATATTGGTGAGCCTCTTTGGGTGAAGTACTGATATTCCTAGGAGTCATAATGTCATAGCAAATTCTCTGATCTTCTTGCACTTATTATTTTCCATCCTCTTGCACAAATTTTCCTTAATCTTATGTGCAGTGGATATAAACATTTGTATTGTTCTTCAAATTCTGCATTTAAGAAATGATACTATTTACTAAAAAAACTACTCTCTGTTCTCCATATATATATATATATATAATTATTTTTCTCATTTGAGTTGATGGTGCTCTCTCCAATAGTGAAAGACTACCTAAAATAATTCCCAATACCAGATAGAAAAACCCTTTTGAGTTTTTGTTCAGGACTGTCATCTAAGATATTCCTAGAACATGCAGCTCTTTGACGTTACCCCTGTTTACCCCAGAGGTGGAGTGTCACTCTCTTCTGCTAAAGACACCATATACTTCAAAAACAGGGCTCAGAGTCCTCTGAGCTGGAGCTAAATGTCTCCTCCCAGAAAATTATGTATCATGGTTTCAGAATGTACCATGTAAGCTTCCAAATGATGGGAGTAATTGAAGGCTTTGAACCACATCATTAACAAGCATGTCATAAATACTTGTAGAGTATATTAGTGGGTACAAATACCTTGGCAGTGGCCAAGTACTCTCTAATCAGACTTAAGGTCAGTTCAAACAGAGGGATCCCAAGTCTTGTACTGGAAAAGTACCAAAATTTTAAGTGCCAATGAAATCATAGTGATTTAAAGAGAATCTATAACTACTAATTACTAAACCAGCATTATCCCTAACAACAATGCAGAAACATTTTGTTATACCTACATGTAAGTGCAGTCTTAACCATTGATCAAGGAAACTTCTCTTTATGAGACACTAGGGACTTTTGAAGTTGGATTAAATATAGTTTGAATTATGATATGGCTACAAGCCTATAAAAGTCATGGGGCAGAATGTGGTGATTTGAATGAGAATGGGACTGTAGTCTCATGTGTTTGGATACTTGGTTCCTGTTTAGTGGAACTATTTGAGAAGTACTAGGAAGTGTGACCTTGTTGAAGGAGGTATGTCCCCTAGGGTGCACTTTCATGTTTATAAAGAATCACCTCCCTCTCTTTCTCTCTTTCTCTTCCTCTTCCTCTCTCTCTGATAGCTGTATCTAAAGATATTAGCTCTCAGCTACTCTGTAGCACCTTGCCTTCCTTCTTTGATTCTATGGGTCATGTTGGTCATCGACACTAATGTGTTTGAAATATAAGCTCCACATTAACCCATTTTTCCAAAAGTTGCCTTGGTAATGGTATCTTCTCACCAAAATAAAAAATTAATAATGATACAGAAGTATCTCATACCAATATTTAAAATATTGTAGACTTCCCCATGTTTTGTTCCATACATCATTAGAATTATTCTTCCACAACCTACTCTGTCTTACTTTTCCATACCTCCTCCATTTGAGTCTCTGTCCTCAATATTTTTCTTTTCCCTTTCATGAAATCTTCCCACCTCCCAACAACAATCCTTTTATAGCTTCCTGAATTATACAGGTACTCTAAGTGAAATAGACAACTCTAACAGTTGAGGATAAAATCCACATACAAGTGAGGACATGCTTCATTTGTCTTTCTGAGTCTGTGTCACTGTCTACTTTCCTGCTATATCCATTTCCTTGAAAATTAGATTTTTATTTGCAACTAAATAAAATTCCACTGTAAAAGGTATCACATTTTCATTATCATTCAGAACTGATGGAAATATAGGCTCTTTCCATGTTCTAGCTAGTGTGAGTAGAGGAGCTATGAACACAGATCAGCATGGGTAGTAAGTTATAGGTTTCTTTAGGAATTTGTCCAAGAGCAGTATGGTTGGGGAATATGGTAGGTTTATTTATAGTGTTTTGAGGAATGATCACACAGGATTCCAAAGTGTTGGAATCAATTTGCACTCCTATCAACAGTGCTTGAGTGTTCCCCAAATCCATTCCTCCCACCAACATTTGTCCTTGCTTAATCTTATCTGTTCTGATCGGAACTGAACAGAGAGTTCTCAGAAGAAGTAATACAAATGACTAAGTAATCATTTTTAAAATTGATCATTATGCTTAGACATCATGGGAATGCAAATTAAAATTATTTTGAAAATTTATTCTACCTTCTCCTTTTCAAATTCATTAGAGAAAATGAGTTTAAGATTTCTATGTGTCAGGGGTTTAGCTATGTAAACTATCAGTCTAGTTAGAAATTGTAAAAATCATGGAGCATGCTATTTTGCTTCTACAGAAAGGCACTTAGGTCTAGTTTGCAAATAGCTTTGTATTGTGCTTCATATATTTATTCATTATTTATTTATTTTTGCTGGATCAATTTACTTTGGCTATATATCATTAAGAATTTGGCTTATGAGAAGTTTGAAAAAAAAAAGTAGCCAATATAAAGTAGTAGTTTCAGATAATGAGACAAATATGATGCCTGTGATAACATGGGCTGAGCACCAGCTGGGGATGAGCAGCTGTCTGGGAAGCCGCACATCTAGCATTTGTAAGCACACAGCAGGCAGTTACATCCTTTGTATTGTTTAGAATCTGTCAATTTACACAGAATCAAAATATAGGATGCTTCTCATAAATTCTACTAAAATGGTGTGGATACTTTAATGAAATAAAGGGTCTCTTGTCTCTAATTTGAGGTATAGTCCCTTAGTATATGAACCATTTGCCACCTTTTAAACAAGATATTGCATAGCTACAGTAGAAAGAGGGGCAAGGATTCTGGCAACAAAATCATTCTGGAAAATTTGAGATTTAACAGCACATTAACTCGATATTAAATACCACTGATGGAGTTTCTTAGAGAAATGAGTTTGTACTCTATGAGACATTAGAAATGACACCTCAAAGGGTGCAGGGAAATGAGAGGTAGGTTAAAAAAAAAGAGCTTAGCAAACTTTATGCTATTAAAGCAATGCCACTGTTCAGCTCTGCACTTCAGATGTGATTACATGTAATGATGTAGAGGCAAGTTCTATCAATGCAGGTTTTCAGAGAGTTACCTTCTGCTTTACCTGTATTGATAGAAAATCAAGCCACTGTCAACTTTTACTTGAATGGTGTTGATCACAGCAGTATGGACTGTCACAGTGAGAGTTAAAAGGAGACAAACATAGGCACATCTTATAGGCAGGACAAATTTTGGATTGAAGGTTTTGTGGGTGGGTTGAAGTACTTCCCTCCACTGGTTACAGGAGGTGGCCACTTCAGCTTAAATCCCCAGCTGGTAGGAGTCTCTTCTGGGTCACCTCCATAGACTCCTCAGAATTTCCTCTGTCCCAGGTCTCCAGCTATTCTGAGTGATGCTCCCCCCTCCCCATCAATTTCCATTCTCACTCCAACCTTCTTCCACACCTGTTTCACATCCCAGTTCCCTTCTTCCACTCAGTTCCTTCCCTCCATCCACCTCCAATGACTGCTTTGTTTCTACTTCTGAGTGCGAATTATACATCCTCTGTTGGGTCCTCATTATTTAGTTTCTTTGGGTCTGTTGCATTGTCGCATGGTTATCCTGTATGTTATAGCTAATGATGGGGCAATGATTGAGGGAACTGCCAACCAATGACTGGTCCAACTTGACACACATTCCATGTAAGAGAGCTAATCCTTGACACTATTAATAATACTCTGCCATGCTTGCAGAAAGGAGCCTAGCATAACTGTCTCCTGACAGGCTTCATCCGGTAGCAGATGAAACAGAAGCAGAGACCCACAGCCAAACATCAGGCAGTGCTTGGGTAGTAATGTGGAGCTAAGTGAACTGGAGAGGTCAAGGACACCACAAGAAACCCTACAGAGTCAACTAACATGAGAGCCCATGAGAGCTCACAGAGACTGAACTACCAACCAAAGAACATCCAGGGACTGGACCTATACACCTACACATTTGTAGCAGATATGAAGCTTAGTCTTTATGTGATGAACTAACAATTGAAGCAGAGCCTTTCTCTAACTCTGCTGTCTGCCACTGGATCCCCTTCCCCTAACTGGACTGCCTAGTTGGGCCTTAGTAGGAAAGAATGCAACTAGTCCTACTGCAACTGGATGTCCCAGGGTGTGGTGGTACACAAAAGGGCTTCCCCTTCTTTGGGGAGAAGGGGAGGGGGTAATGGGGGAGGGATTTCTAAGGGTGGGACTGGAAGGAGAGGAGGGACAGAGTCTGTGATTGAGATGTAAAGTTAATAAGTAAGTCAGGAAGAAGAGAAGAAGAAGAAGAAGAGAAGAAGAAGAAGAAGAAGAAGAAGAAGAGAAGAGAGAAGAAGGAAGAAGAAGAAAAAGGAGGAGGAGGAGGAAGGAGGAGGAGGAGAGGAGGAGAAGGAAGAGGAGGAGGAAGAGGAGAAGGAGGAGGAGAAGGAGAAGGAGAAGGAGAAGGAGGAGAAGGAGGGAAGGAGAAGAAGGAGAAGAAGGAGAAGAAGGAGAAGAAGAAAGAAGGCAATGACTTGGGTCCTGTTCCATCTGAGCTTTAATTAACCCTTATTAGGTATATTAGTATAGTTGAGTATTCCATGTTCTTTTCTCTTTTAAGAAATTATTTCAATGATTATTTGTTTTAAGAACAACTGATACCGATGCAATTATATTCAGTGTGCCAGCTGTTTACAGGATAATAATGAAGAGTTAAGCTGCCACATTACGAATGCAGGTTCACTATAAGAAAGTTTCCTGCCATGTACTTCATGTGAAGCCAGTCACAGCCTGTCTGTGCTCTTTGTGTTGCCTAATGTCCCATCTTGCTCATGAAGTGTAGCCACATGATAAGATGTATCATGATGTGTTTGAGTTAATGGTATTCCCTCAGAACCGGAGCAATAAACATTAAGGGCTTTAATTATATTTTTTGCAGTGGAGCAATAAACATTAGGGGTCCTATTGTATCCTTTCCCAAAATGTCCCACATGTCCAATTTGGGAGTGTCTTGATGGCCAGCTCTAATTTCAAATCCTTCCTCCCATTCTATGGGTTTTGAAATTGTGAGTCTGGACAAAAGCAACAGAACTGAATCACTAACATGTAATTCCTATTTCCATGTAACCTATTTCTAGAAAGCTACAGTGACTCCTGGTGTTTGTCTGACTATCAGAACTCCAACAGAACAAAATAGAGCATGCCAAGAAATTGGAAGCATGTTCCTACAGTGAAAACTTGCAGCTACTGGTTGTACATGCTCAGGGCTAAATCCTTTACCTGTGACGGAGACAGTCTATGGGATGGACAATTAAGTTGTTTTGAATGTTTAAAAGACAGTGTGATTTAGACTGAGGGATTAAAAAAATAGATCGAACATGGGTGGTAACTACTGTTCATGCAGGTGCTCTTGCATCTGCATAGATCTATATTGCTTTTTTGGATGAAACTATATGGAACAATAACAAATTTTACACAAAACTACATTAGTCTTGTTTTATCACTCATATCAGATGATCAAAATGCTTTCAAGAAAAAACATGATAATTTTGAAATTATATCTGAATCAGTGGGACACTTTTACTTTGTTTCTCTAATTTTGCTCTCATTCTTTGTTTCTTTTTCTTTCTTTTAACCTCAGATTTAGACCTATGGACTTATTCCATAGTATTTAAAGACATAATACTATTCTTTATTCTATGATATATATATATATATATATATATATATATATATATATATATATATATATTAATCTTTTTTTTTTACACTCCAGATTTAACCCCTCCTGGTCCACCCTCTGACTGTTCAACATTCCATACCTCCTCCCCACCCATGATATTAGCTAAGGTGAATTGCACATGGAAATGTTATAGAGTCATCAGTGTCCTGGCCAAATATTATGCAGTGTGGGAAAGCTTTCTAGATTTTAATTCAATGTAAGCAAGATAAAATGAATAAGACTGGATAATACATTGTGAGGATCTCAATACTGTGGTGTTTAACTTCTATCTGTTAATCCAAGTTGGAAAATTCTGGCTTGTTTTTGTGTTAACAGATCTTTAATTTCCTACTAAAGCAAAGAATGAAGATGAGAACAGATTGGAAAAAAATAAAGTCTAAATAAATTCCTGTTGATTATTTTATTTAACACTGTGGTTTCTCACACAAAGACATTTAATTTCAAAGTACTTTGACTTGGCCACAGCCGTAACTGTGTATAATATCCATTATCTTCTAATTGGAATTATCTTTTATCTTTGGCTACATTTATCTGAGGATCCCTTCAGAAACCTCACCAGAAGCTCAAACTCCAATTTGTTTTCTCAGCTTGACTAATGATGAAAAGTATCAAAAACAGCTATTATGTGTTTATCCATCCCTTCTTTCATCTTGATGTGGCACTGGGATTTATGCGGCTCAGTCAGTCCTCTGTGGAATGTAAATGCAAACGACAACAAGTTCAGCATAAGTGATAACTCCAAATGAAAAGGAACAAAGAGTCTTTAAGGAGACATCAGGAAAGCAATGTTTGAAAGGAGAACAGCACAAAAGATTGATAAAACAATTTTACACCGATGAAAAAGAAAGCAGGAGTCAGAAATAGGTTTAGTTTCTTCAACTGATATGGATTGCACATAAATAGTAATAATAATACAATAATAATAATAATAATAATAATAATAAAGCTTAGAATCTAAGGCATAGAAGCAAATATATCTTAACTGTGCCACTTTCATTTACCTGTCACAATTCCATTGCGTTAGTCTAACACTTGTTTACATTCCCTGCTACCACATTAGCATGCATTTCATTTTATAAAGTAAGAAATATGGCCAAATTGTTGAAAATTCCCAAGAAACATTGTCATGTTGAATACCACCAACACACTATACTTCTCACTGTGAAACCCTTTGGACATGACACACTCTCAGACATCCTCAATTAACTGAATCATGTCTGCACAATTATTCACTGAACGTGTGCTATGTGACAGATGATCTGCTGGGAAGTACAGATAAGAAGCACAATGGGCTGTGGCAGCTCCAACAACACCTAGTATTTTTACCAGGATTGCCTCGTCTGCCTTCTTCCTTCTCTGTCTTTCTACCACAGACACTCACATCGTTGACTGACCTTGGTGGTTGTATCAACCAGAAAATACTCACTCTCTCTCTCTCTCTCTCTCTCTCTCTCTCTCTCTCTCTCTCTCTCTTTCTCTCTCTCTCTCTCTCACACATACACACACACACACACACACACACACACACACACACAGAGTCAATGATATGTCTATCAAAACTTGAGAAATTGAATATTACATCACTTATTTATTTATTTATGATTATGGGGTTCTAGTATTATTTCCTGTATCCCTTTATTGTCAACTAGACACAATGCCTTCTGCTGACAGTAAAGGATATGGATGCAGATATTCTCAGGTATAGGTGACACATTCAGAATAAAGTAGACAAATGTTCATCATTTGAGCTCTTATTTCCCAAGTATGTTTTTCACTATGTAACCAAAGGTTTTTCGATGACTTACAGGCCACAGAGAAAACATTGTCATTACATAGATGTTGTTAGGCTCCTGGAGAGTCATTCACTTTATTGCCAGGTCTCATAATTAGAATGAACCCCAAGTCAACTTACTGTTACAAGGAGAACATGGTCTGTACTACAGAAATGGAATCAAGTCCTGGACTGGGTCATCATTTCTAATCTACCAACCTCAATGAGTTTGGTATTATCAAATAAAGACTCACTATCCATAGTTTTAAATGGAATATCTTTTGATCCCCAGTACAGCATGGTTTATTTTTGAGTCATATCCTAGGTAAATGATGTCTCCACACATTTTGCTCATTTTTTAAATCTATAATTTATTCAAAATATCTGTAATATCCTGTCTATGTTTTATCATGGTACTAACATTATATGAGGCAGATTAACTGTAAAGTAAGAGGTATATTTAGTTTGTAATAAAAATTTTAATGACAAGGACACCCATGCTCTGCATCATGACACCATGGGTTGCCATTTCAGCCACACAGAAAAGAGGCAGCCTAGCATCTTGAAAAGTGAAGCAAAGAGAAACTGGAGGTCAGAATTGCCTCTTTTATAATTGCCCTCTCACAAATACTACTAAGGGCTTATGTAAAAGTCAATAAAATCATCTTGAGAAATCAAGGAATTCCCGCTAGTCTCCCATTTCCTAAAAATTAGAAGCCCTCAGTACCATTTCTCCACTAGGCAAATCTCAGTACTGGTCAACCAATAGTCAGAAGTTCACACAAGGCATATTTTGAATATGACATACTTTGTGAGTAACTTTCCACTCCATCCTATCTCTAAAATGATTTGCTTTGTCCTTAAATCTTAACCTACTTTTCAAATTTACTAAGTAGGCAAATTTTAATTCCTTCTTGCAAGTTCTTTGAGTAATCTGTCTAATAAAGTGTCTCTTCTATTTCCTGAAAATAAGCAGGGACCTTCTGGTCCGTTAATGAAGGTATTACTTATGAGTTCAGGGTTCAGTTGATAGACAATTGCCTACTTCCTTCTAAATGCGTGACGTGCACCTGAAAACATCCTATGGTCTTTACATTTTTGGTGTAAATCATTGTGTAACTGAGCCAACCCTGGTGGTAAACAGATTCAAGTTTGTCTGCTCTGTGAATGCAGTTCAGCTCTTCCTCCATGACACTTCCATTAGCTAGTTTGTTTGCTAACTTCCTTTTCAAAACTATTACTCTGACTACCAGCTACTTCCATAATCATACTTTTGTTTTTGACAAGAGAATACCCACATACGTAAGTTATAAGATATATATTTTTGAACTGCAAGACATTTATTAAATTCTTCATTTACAGTTTGATCTGTTAGAATGTTTTCTTAAGCAAGCAGTGTGCCTTTAGTCAACCAGCTTACACATGAACAAAAAAAGTGTTATTCTGTATGAGATCAAAATAACTTTAAATTTGGTAATCAGTGTATTCATCAACAATGTTGAGAAAGAATAGACTCCTCCCTGCATCTTCTTTATACGCATTTCTGTCTTCATGAGCTGTTTCCTTAGGTTTGTAAATTTGTTTCAATCTTCAGGTGTCACAATGACATCAAAAATATAAAGATTGCAATATTGGCTCTATTGCATATACATATATAAAGTCTTTTTTGAGAGTTTTCTGCATTCATATAGTATGTGTTTTCATAAAACTCGCCCTATTGTTTTCTCTTCAATTACTACCTTTTTCTCAACACTGTTATTCACTCCAGAGTTCATGAAGTTTTTTTTTTTTTTGTGGTTTTTGTTTGTTTGGATAATTTCCCAAGTCTATTTCATGTTGTTCTCATGTATGAGTAAGAAGATCGCTTGGAAGGCTATAATCACTGCATCTCCAAAGACAAATGACTTTCTCTCTTCTAGTATATAGCACTCACCTAAAGCTTCCCAGATAGTGATAGGACTTTGTGATCATATCCTATATTCATGCTGGGCCTTTGTCTAACTTTGTCACAGCTACTGTGAGTTTATATGTGACACTTCCCTGTTGCATTTGAAAAGCACTCTTTCACGGTAGTAGTCCACTGACCATGACTCTTACAATCTTCCTTCCCTCACCTCTTCCACAATTATCCTTGAATCTTTAAAAGGAGAACATAATAGAAATGTCCCATTTGGGGTTTATACTTTTCGGTCCGCTGCAGGTGGTCTAGATCTGGATCTATTAATCACATCTATTGCATAAAAAAGCTTCTTTGATGAAATTGGAGAGAAATAGTCCTGTGTATATGTGGATATATCTTAGGAAATGGTTTAGTATTGTCAATTCAAGAGAATAAAAATAGTAGATTCTCCTCTAGGGAGTATGAATACTATGTATACAGGAGTCCTGGCCCATTGACAATGCCAGCTACATGTTTTACCATGTGTAGAGGACTTGATATCCAATCAATTTCACTTGTACCAGTGTTATAAAAGTGTATATATTCTTGCAGGCCTGTTTTTATTGTAAGTCAGCAGGGTTTACAACTGACTAAGGTTGATACTTTTCTCTTTTGGTTGTGAACATTTTTCCTTCCAGCAAGATGATAGCTAGCCAGTTCAGATTAATCTTTTCAGGTCAACACATATTCTATGACTCAAGTACTTACATTATTAAACAACACATTTCTGAAATCAAGTTCTAAATGTAACCAGAAACAATTGCAATAAACTGAAATGTTTAGGAGTTTGCAGAGGAAATTTTGTCCAGCAGCATGGCCACTCTGGTCACATCCAAAGATGTTCTAGGTCTGTGTTATCTGGCAGAAATGCAGACATGCCTTTAATATATAAGTTTAATCCCTCCAGATGGAACACTTTAGTACACACCTTTAATCATAAACAATGACATCTTCTAAGTGAAGAGCAGAAAAATGATGAATCAGAGAAAGAATTGTCAGTATGAGTCAGAGATAGGATACACTCAACTCATAGGAGAAAAATCTATTTAAGAGCATCAAAGAGAGAGAAAGACAGCTAGGTCAGTGAGTCAATGAGTTTGGAGAAAGACAGTTGGGGTCAGTGTAGTGAGTGAGAGCAATGGAGTTCAGTGTAGGTCAGCAAAAGGCAGTTGAAGCTAGAGAATAAGAAGGAGCCAGAAGATTAGAAGAAATTGATAGAGTTAGTTTGAGGCCAAGTAGAACAATTCAGTGAGAAGCTGAGAGAGGCCAGGTTGAATCAGTCTGCTTCTAGAGGAATTGGAGTCAGAATGGTTAAGTTGAACCAGGCAGTCAGAGTTCAGAAAGAAATAGAAAGGGTAAGCTAATTCAGCAGTAAATCTATGAGGCTGGAACATTCTAGGCTTACATTAGTGAACAGAGGCCTTCAGTGTTGGCTGTAAGGAAGATGAGATTGTTCAGAGGCTATAAGCTTCCAGGCTTAGTCATAATAACAGGAGAAACAGAGAAAAAATATTTTGGGTGCAGCCAAGCCATATATTTGTAAAGTTTAGGTAATGTTCTCATCTCATCCTTTCCTCTGAGGGGCAAAAATTGACATGTACATTTACAGGACTCTGAGGGACCCCATTTTCCAACACCTATAGGAGAGGTACCCCATACTTAGCAGTAGGCATTTTATTTAATAGGCTATGATTGTTATATTCCTGTTTGAGGACAATTCCATTACATATATTTTTAATCTATGAGGAAAACTTTTCTCAGAGAATACTCAAAAGACAATTGAATTGATAATCAAGTTTAGCTCACCATGCCTATGCCCGAGTTAGTTGTTAATAAAGGAAATGGAATTGTAGTGGTTGTACTTGGTAAATCACATTCCAGTCAGTAAGTAGATCTGCAGAGGAGACTAGCCCTCTACAAGCACTGAGTTGGAATAGTGAGCTAAATTTTTATTATCAACAAGGCAGCGAAGTCATGGTTGTTGAGTATGCTGTCAATCAGTCTTCCACATTTACTATGCATCTGAATGCTCTGGCGAAGCAAAATTCTTGATTCATTCTTGTTTTTAAAACAAACCATTTGATTTGTGAGATGAAAACTTAGGAGCCAGATGCTGTGGCAAAAACTTGCTAGTTCAGAGAGGCAGAGAAAGCACCCAACTGACCTTCCTACTCCACTGATATCCTAGAAGGAAAAGCTCCATCTCCACACTGTCTTAAATACCCTTCAACTCAATGTCTCTCCTTTCCATTTCCTTATGTTCACTTACTCATAACTGGTTGCTTGCTCTACCTCTTGACTTATCATTGACTTTATTTAATCCTGTTTACAAAAAGCTTTTAGGTTAAAGGTCTGTGCTATGCTTGTTCCACAGCACAGCAAAGTTTTTCCAGTCCAATATCTTGGGGTTCACAATGTGATTATATACCTGTCACACATGCTCAGAATGCACAGGCACAGTTACTCCATCTGAAGCTCATCCCATGGATATCATTTGAAGTCATTCTGTGCCACAACTGGTTTTGCATTCCCAGAACCTTTCAGTGAAAAGAGTAGTCTGGCTCCATGACAGGTTTCATATTGGCATTTTAGGAGACTAGGCCTAAGAACTGGGCAAGTCCGGGCAGCACCAGTCAAGTCAGTTACTAGAAATATGCCCCCACCCCACGAAAAGAACAGGCTTTATGCAACTAGTCAGAAATTGCCCTGCTCTCACATGCTGCCCCACCACCTGGCCTGAGACAAGGACAATGGGTCAGCAACAGTTTCCAAACTTCTTCAGCTACCTCCTTAGAAACAGTTTCCAGGACTCAGTTTCCAGTCTGCACATCTTAGTAAATGGACTATCCCTTAGAGATGGAGCAAGATATAGGTCACTTATCCTGGAATCCCCTTACATGCTTTAAATCAAGCCTGTGAGTTCACTTGGTTGTCTCTCTAATTTGGTAATAGGAAACTCCAGCATGTTAGACTTCTGCAGAATAAAACACTCTTTGTATTTACATGCTATTTGAGTCTGTATATCATTCATCAGTGAATCATGGACCCTTACATCAGAACTTGAGAAGCAAAACAGCCTCTTATTCTTTGTGGGAGCAGAAGGAGTTCTTGATAACTTTATCAGCATTGACAGAAGTTGTTTTATTTCTAAAAGTATTTCATTTCCATAATAGTAGTAAAGGAAGAAAAACATTTAAAATTATGCTAGAGAAGCGTGTGAGTAAGATAGCTGAATGGATCATCTGAGCAGTAAGGCAGAAAAGATAAAGAAAGGCCAGAAGATTGTAGTGCCATTTTTTTTCTGCTTCTTCCCTCATGATGTCCAGGCTTTGCTGTACACTGAGCAGGGAAAGATGGAGTGGAACAGGGCTCTCAGAGCATATTTTCCCTTGGTCTGTTTGGTTAAAGCAATGTCTGAAACAAGTAGATCAGCAAGATTCCTGTCTGGCATTGAATGATGGGCGCAGGTGGTATGTGGAGGTATGGGGTAAGTAGGGTATTTGTTCAGTAAAACAGCTTGTGTCCATATAATTTATTCATGGTAAACCAGGGGTATATGGACCTTGGACAGTGGGAAGGAATTTTGAGGGTAAATGAAAATCATTAACTAGAGTTTTAAAGTTCTGAGAATGCCTCTTTTGTATCCAGGAATCCCAGGTATTTGCTGGGCTGGTTCTTATTGGGAAAAGAGGAAGAGAAAAAGGTAGTTGAATCTGTAATCTCACCAATACTATGTAACATTCCAGAGGTGGAAATTCATCCACCCAGACAAATTCGGAGAAGGAGAAGCCATGCTGGTAAAGTGAGACTTTGACATTAATTAGTAGGGGCCAACAGAAAATAATGAATATATTGCTTAATAGCTAGATTTGTTATTCAGCCCAGTGCCACTTTTTATACATGTAAGTATTCAATACATGCTTAGAGAAGAAAATGGGGGGAAGTAAAAAATGTATTTAATAAACTATAAAATAAATTTAAGTAATTCAGATTTGACAGAGTTCTAAAGATAGTATGTATAACTGTCATTTTAATTCTGAGTACTCCATTTCATTGTTCCATATATTTGTTTCTATGCTCATTTGCATATTGTACTTATTACTGTACCTCTGTAGTATAATTTGAGATCCAAGATTCTGATATTTCTAGCATTATTTTTTTCTTTTTTGGATTGCCTTGAGTCTTCTGGGTCCTTTGTGATTCTCTATGATGTCCAGGATTGCTTGTTTTAAAAAATCATTGGAATTTTTATTATAATTGCATTGAATATGTATATCACATTACTCTTTTTCTAGTAATATAACTATTATCATTAATTCTGATAATTCATGATTGTGAGAGATATTTTATTATTCAATTTCTTTTGTGTTTTCATTGAAGATGTCTTCCAATTTTGTGATTGTGTTTGCTCCTACATTTATAAAAAAAAAAACTAAATGAATTGCTTACTGATTTCTTTTGAGGGATTTTTTTTTCAGCATGTTGGAAGTATACTGATGGAAGTTTATGTTGTGAAAAGTTTTTTCTTATGAAATCTTCTGATTTTTATTAATGTCTTCTGCAGACTGGGATGCTCTGATTGCTCCTTCTCTATTTTTATTACTTTTCTTTCCTTCCCTTATTTGTATCACTTTATTTCTTTTTCTTATATGATTGTAGTGGTTAAAGCTTTGAGCTGTATATGAAATAAGTATAGCTAGAGTATGTGCTCTTACATCATTTCTGCTTTTAGTTAACTCCTTTTCTTTTTGAGCAACCTAACATTGAAGTTTCTAGTCCCAATCCTATCCAAGGTGGAGAAAACTTACTCCTTTAACAGCAACATTATGAAACTATACAAGTCACAGGAATACATGACAGAGTAAATGCTGTCACATCTAGAGAAACGGAGGAGATAAGGGTACAAAATGAAAAATAATAGATTCTTTAACAACAACAAAAAATCATATTCTTGAAATTCTTGCCATACAGGTCTTTCACGTGCTTGGTTAGAGTTACTCCAAGATATTTTATATTATTTGTAGCTATTGTGAACAGTACTCTCTCTCAGTACTCTCTCTCACTCTCTCTATAATGTCTTCCTTAGTCCATTTATTATATGCATAAAAGAGGGCTACTGGTTTCTTTGAGTTAATTTTGTGTCTAGTAAATTTGCTGAAGGTACCTATCAGTTGTAGGAGTTCTCAAGTCTCTGAAGAAAGAAGTGGATGGAGGTATCATAGGGTGAAAAGATCTCCAATGTTCATGGATAAATAGGATTAATGTTGTGAAAATGACCATCTTACGAGCAATCTAGAGATTCAAACAATCGTCATCAAAATTCCAACAAAACTCGTTACAGATCTTGAAAGAACAATTCTCAACTCTATATGGAAAAATAAAACAAAAGAAAAGAAAAAAACTCCAAGCCATCTAAAACAATTCTGAACAATAAAAAATCTTCTGGAAATATCACTTCAAGTGAAACTACAGAACAATAGTAATAAAAACCACAAGGTATTGGCAGAGAAGCAGACAGGTTGATCAATGGAATTGAACTGAAGACACAGAAATAAATCCAGACAATTACAGGCAGTTGATTTTTGACAAAGGAACCAAAATCATACAACGGAAAAGGAGAGAACATCGTCAACAAATGGTGTTGGTCTAATGTTGGGCTGTGGAAGGGCTGCCATTGACCTGGAAACCCTGAGATTGAAGGTGTGGCCACTCCCCAAATCCCAGGCCCCAGCCAGGCTCTCTCCATTTCAGCTGTACCCTTAAGTCATGTAAGACATGGGTAAGGGGGCATGCCTAAGAGCCCTCTGCCTTGAGATTTGCATATTAATGAGGCCTGGGGATGTAGGTAATTAAGTTTTCCCCTCCCTAACTCCTCCCCTTGATACTCCTCAATATAAGGAAACCCCTCCTGACTTTTGCGGGTAGTGCACCAGATTCACCATTCTCGTCAATAAAATTACTTCATGGAAGCTCTTCTTTGGCCTACTTCTACTCTGCGACTGCCTGGACCATGTGGGAACTACAGTGCACGGGAAGTGCTCCAAAACCCAGGCCTCCACTTTGGGCCTGCCTCTGCTACCACCTTGGCCAAATTCCCCGTGCAAGACCACGCCCCAGTCGCAGGCCTCCTCCCAGCACCACGCAGGAGGCTTTGGGGCCCGGGCACCCGCCCGCTTTTTTGTCCCACAGTCTAACTAGATGTCTGCACAAAGAAGAGTACAAATAGATCCTTATTTATCACTGCAAAATATTGAAGTCCAGATGGATAAAAAGATCTTACATAATACTAGACATTTAATCTACGAGACCATAAGGTTGGGAATAGTCTTGTCCTCAGGGTGCAGGAGACAAATTCTTGAACATCAGTGGTTCAGATAATAGGAATAATTAATAAATGGTACCTCATGAAACCTGAAAGATTCTGTAAATCAAACCACACGATCAATAAGACAAAAGAACATCCTATGGATTGGGGAAAAATCTTCACCAACCCTACATCTGACAGAGGACTAATATCAAAATATAAAAAGAGCTCAGGAAGTTAAATAGCAACAAACAAAATAACCCAATTTAAAAAAAAATGTTTAAAAATATTAAACAGAGAATTCTCAACAGAGGAATTTTGAATGTCCAGGAAGCACTTAAAGAAATTTTCAACACCCTTAGTCACTAGTTAAATGCAAATCAAAACTACACTGAGATTCTACCCTACGCTACAAGAATGGCAAAGATCAAAACCTCAAGGGACAGCATTTGCTGGCGAAGATGTGGAACAAGGGAAACATTCTGTCATTGCTGGTGAGAGTGCAAATTTGTACAACCACTCTGGAAAACAATCTGGCAGTTTCTTAGTAAATTGGCAATAGTTCTACTTCTAGACCCAGCTATGCCACTCCTGTGCATATACCCCCCCCCAAAAAAAAAACCCCAAAACAACAACAATAAACAGAAACAAAAACATTCCACAATCCCACAAGGTCACTTGCTCAAATATGTTGATAGCAGATTTATTCATAATATTCAGAAACTGGAAACAACCTAGAAGTCTCTCAACTGTAAAATGGAAAAAGAAAATGTTCATTTACATAATGAAATACTCCTCAGCTATTAAAAACAAAGACATCATGCATTTTGCAGGCAAATGGATGGAACTAGAAAATTTTATCCTGAGTGAGGTAGCCCTGGCTCAAAAGGATAATTGCAGTATTTACTCACTTATAAGTGGATATTAGTATAGGATATTAGTATCCATAAAGTATAGGATAACCATATTATAAACAATAGATCCAAAGATGCCAAATAATGAGATTCCAAAAGAGGATGGTTAAATCTTTCTCAGAAGGGAATGGATTGTGGGAACTTGGTAGGAGAGAGGATGAGAAGCAGAACAGTGGTAGTGTGGGGTAATCAAATCTAGAGAGAGCAGGGGAGAGGGAATAGGAATCTGTGGTGGTGGTGCAGCATTCTCTAGGATGTGTCAGAGAACTGGGATGGGGGGCAGGCAGGGATCTATGGGTGGGACTCTATCTGAGACTCCTAAGAGTGGAAAATATAGATCTTGAAGTGTCCACTTTCTGTAGTCATACAGGACTCCCACAAAAATCTTTCACTTAGAATATGTCCAGCCTACAAGATTTGTAGCGATAAAGATAGAGCAGAGATGGAGGGAATAGACAACGAATGACTGAGCAAATTGTGACCCATTCCAATGATGATATGGCAAGAACCAATCCCTAAAACTATCAATATTACTACTCTGCTATGCTTACAGACAAGAGCCTGTCATCACTGTCCTTTGAGAGGCTCAATTCAGCAGTCAATGGAAAGAGACACAGAGACCCACAACCAAATATTATATGGAGCATGGGGAGTCTTGTGGATGAGTTGGGAAAAAGATTGAGGGACCCCAAAAGAACAAGAACACCATAGGAAGATAAATAGAGTCAACTAATCTGGACAGTTAGCAGCTCCAAGAGAATGAACCACTAACCAAAGAATGAGCACATGCTGGACCTAGGCACCCTGTACATATGTAGCAGAGGAGTATCTTGGTCGTCATGGGGATCCTCCAACAACAGGAACTGAGTCTGACTCTGAATCTGTTGCCTTTCTGCATGTGGATCCTGTTACCCTAACTGAGCTGCCCTGTCTGGCCTCAGTGGGAGAGGATTTGTCTACTCCTGCAGTGACTTGATGTACTGGGAGTGGCTTGTGGGGAAAGGGCTAATGAAGGGGTAATATCTAGGGGGTGCCCCCCATTCTCAAAGGAAAAGGTGAAGGAGGAATTGGGGGATGATGTGTGAGGGCATTCTGGGGAAAAGAGTTTGATATTGGGATATAAAGTGAACAAATAAATTTAATTAAAAGTCACATTCTAATGTAAGTGGAGGGGTTAAATATAAAAAAAAAAAATCTTTAAAAAGACAATAAAATGAAAATACAGCCAAAACAACCGGAAAAAGGACAAATGGGAAATGGAATACATAAAGAGAGAGAGAGGAGAGGAGAGAGAGAGAGAGAGAGAGAGAGAGAGAGAGAGAGAGAGAGAGAGAGAGAGAGAGAGAAAGAGAGAGAAACAGCATTCATGCTGATGTTTGCACTCCAAATGTTCTGAGATTCTGAGAAACAGCCACAGCACTGCAATCTGTACTAGAGCCAGGCCTGTCTCCTTCAGAATTTTGAAAGATCATTTGTATTAATCACCCTGCAGGAGGAATGAACTTCTGAGTTCTTTATATTTCACTTTAGTGAAGATACCTGGCTCAGGGTTCAGAGACTGATCTACCTACTGACCTCAGACTCAGGGCCATCAAGGTCTGTTATTCTCTATTGATAGTTTCTGCTCAAAATCATCATCTGTGAGGTCAGTTAACTCTTCATATTGTTTTCACACCCTCAGCCAAGCCTGCTGCAACCTGCATAGTTCAACTTGCAATTGTATGACCACACCATTTTCGACAGCAGACTTGCAGGGTTTTCTTTCAGCCTACACTTCTCTCTTGACTCCCTGTCCTCACTCTCCAGCATTTGCATTAATTTTTCATCAGTTGTATTTGTTTCTCAGAGTTTACATACTATACTGATATGGAGCATAAAGTGAGAATATATGAGTTGGAAATTTGTCTTCATATCTGTGTACAGAGAATTCAAACCCTCTTCAGTTGTCTTTCTTTTTGTTATTGTTATTGTGGGTGTTGGTTTGTGTGTGTGTGTGTTTGTTTGTGTGTGTGTGTGTGTTTGTGTGTATTTTCCATAAGCCTTTTGAATAAGTGAATATAATTTATTAGCTGCAATAAGGAGCTCATGTTTGATGCAGTTTATTGTTAGATATGATAGTTATTCTTGTATTTCTTGTGGTTGATATGAACTTGTGATCATCAACCCTCATTAGTTGGTATAGTTCTTTACATGAAATTTTCTGAAGCTTTGATCTAACTTTTTAATGTATTAGCTTTTAGCAGTGGGCTTTGTTAATGACTCTTCACTTTTGAAAAATAAAATAAAAGAAAATCATTAATGATGCTGATTGCATTTGATATATATTTTCCTTTCCACTTAAGAAAAATGGAAATTGTATAAATCATTTGGCCAAAAGGTAAGTAATTAATTTGAAAATGCTAATTAAGTGCTGTCTAAGACAATTTGTAAATTCATTTTGTCAGCGGCTGGCCAAATATCATAAATAGGTTATCTACTAGATTGTAATTCATATTGTTATTAGGAGAGATAGCCCAGGAAAATCTTCAGCACTTGAAACAACATTGCTTTGAATTTCTTTGTTGGCACATTCTTCATTGTTTAACTTACACTGAAGAATTTGAGGTTATTGAATCTTAGAGAAAGGAGACAGATGCTAATGTTGATATTTATAACTGTTTAAAAACTTTAGAACACACACTGAATTCCATAATTTATAAATGTTTCAATATTTATAAATAACTTGAAAAGTATTCCAATTGAATATGTGTAGATTGAATAAATAGGCTAAAGAGAAGCAGACAATATTGTTTCAACAGCACTGATCTTGGTATTTATTATATATAGAAAGCATTGAGGGTACATAAAATGTGTGAAGTACCATGGCAATTTGAATAGGTTTATCTCCTTTAGACTTATGTGTTTTAATTCTTGACCAAGTGAGAATGGCCCTTTAGGAGGTGTGGACTTCTGGTCATAGGTGTGGCTATGTTGGAGGAAATGTGTCAGTCACTGTGGAGGTGGGCTTTGAGGTCTCCCAATGCTCAAGTTTTGTGCAATGTGGAATCAGAGCCTCCTCCTGGTTGCCTGTAGAAGGCATTCTTCTCCTAGCTGCCTTTGGTGAATATGTAGAACTCGCCAGCTCTTTCACCACCAAGTCTGCTTGAATGATGCCATGCTAATCACTATGATGATAATGGACTGAACCTCTGAACTGTAAGCCAGTCTCCAATAATGTTTTATATATAACAGTTGCCTTGATCATGGTGTCTCTTCACAGGAGTAAAATTTTAACTAAAGCAAATACCATATCTAAAATAAAGCAAATGAATAAAAATAAACACATTGGAGCAGCAGGAATTGAGAGGTGCATTGTAGATATGTCAATAAGAGCTGGGTACCATATACCTACTTATTTTCTTAATTTTGATTGGTTGTGGATTAATGTGGTTGTCTCTATCTATAGAAAAAAGAAAGCTTCTTAGAAGAAGAGTAAAAGTTTACTTTTCTGAGGGAGAAATTTGCTAATTATATTGGCTTAGGAAAATAGCAGTTTGAATTTAGAGATTCTCCTCTAACGTCTATGACACCTATAGCAATGGTTAAGTGGCTATGTTTACAGTACTAGTCATACACATTCTCTTATTAAGTATATTTTATGTCCAACTAACGAGATGTTAGCCCCAAGATAAAAGTGCCACTACTACTGCATTGGTGTTATCTTGTCTCATTACTCTTCTGATTCAAGGACATCATAGCAGTGTAGAACTGTTTATTGCTTTTCTGTCTATATTTACCTAGCACCTTCTGGTATCATGAGAGACCTCAGAGAGGAAGCTTCCAGACTGGTTCAAGCTCTATTCTGTGTTTAGTCTGTGATGTCCACTTCAACATCATGGCTTCACTAAAGAGAAGGCAGAACTATTGAAAGAAGCAAAGAACCTCAGATGCTATATAGTGCCTTCTAAATATGATAGGAAAGTTGAAACCCTGAAATCTCAACAATGGTCACACTTAAGACTTGCAAAATGTAAATCCTCTTTGGCATGCTAATATAGACAGGAGTAATTTTACAAGGAATCACTCCTATATAAAAATCTAGAGGTAATCAGTCATAGTTGAGACACAGAGGAATAGTTTTTATTTTTATTATTTCATGGATGGACAAGAACCCCAACACGTCACCTCATGTCAAATGGTCATCCACAAGCATATGAACATCTGAACAACACTAAACAAATTTGGTTGTATGTACATGTGTGTTTGTGTATGTAACAATAACAATAGTAACTAAACAAGAAGGCGAAGACATGCGATGAGTAGTAGCAGCAAAATGGATGGGAATGATATAAAGAAAGTACTTGGGTATAAAATTCTCAAAAAAAATAAAAATTTACCCACCAGTTCTTAGCGAATTACATGACTGATAATTCTATGTATTGGCAATAAAGAGCAGAATGAACTGGTTGTGTTTATTGATGTCATGGTGTTCTCAAACCTGTGGACTTAGACAGATGCTGGAAGTGAGATGCATGCAAGTGACCGCAGGCTAGGATCACTTAGTCCTTCTGCACAGTGCCTTCTATCATCCAGCAGGCTAAATGGGAGGGCATAGAAAGGCCTACCTCAAGAGAATGATGGCTTGCATGGCACAATGCATAACCCATGCAATTTCAATGAATACAGAAAATACTTTACCTATTAATTGAACAGATTTTAAAGAATTATATTATTTTGCAATTCATTATATTCTTAGAACTGGTACTGGTGGAATTTTAAATAATATGTACCTCAAAACACAAGCATCAATTTTCTTAAAAGACATGACACTAGATCAAACACGTATCAGCACAAATACAGTATTTATGAAAGATGTAAATATTCTACTCTCAAAGCTTGATAGGCCACCCAGACAAAAACAAGATAGGAAATTATGGAATTAAATAACAACATAAATTAAATGGGTGCAATCATCATCTACAAAACCTTCATTCCAAACACCAACGAATACACACTCTTCTCAAAAGCTCATGGGAATTTTTCTAAAACTGACTGCTTATGAGATGACAAAACAAGTCTTAAAAAATTTAGGAAAATTGAAATAAAATTCTCAATTATATTGGAATACAAGGATTAAACTAGATATCAAACTAATAGAAATGACAATAAGTAAACAAACATAGGAAGACTAAATAGCATACCACTGTAGGATTTACATACACTACAAAGAAATAATCAAGAAATATATTTTTAAAAATTCATAGAACTCAAGGAAAAAGAAAACACAATATTCTTTACTCTATGAAGCATAATGAAGGCTGAGAGTCCATAATGTTAAGTACTAACATAAAACAATATTAAATATCAATTTATTAACACAATGATATAACTGAAAGCACTGAAAAATAAGAACAAATGTCTAAAATTAGTAGATAAGAAGAGAAAATAAAAATCAGCACTGAAATTAATTGGAGAGAAATATAAAAAGAATGCAAAAAATCCAATGAAATGAAGAATTGTAGATTAACACGTTTCCACAATTAAAGAAAAGATAGCAAAACAAGCAATCACAAATAAAAAAAAATTCCAAATTAATAAATTTAAAGGTGAAATGAGAGATATTACAACAATGTAATAATGAGGACATTTAGAGAACATTTTGATGGCATTTATGATCTATCAAAATTCAATAAAAATGAATTAAATCATTTAAAAGGCACCAAATCAACCAATGAGATAATGGCAGTCACAAAAAATTCTCTGCCCTAAATAATTCCAGGGTCAGCTGAGTTTAGCAGAGAATACAAACTTTGAAGAACACCAATGTACCTAAAACTGCCCCTTAAGATAGAAAAATGAATGAATATTTCTTAACTGTTTTTCCAAAACCAGTGCTACGCTGGAACCAAAAATCATGTAAAAACTCAACACAAAAAGACTCTTGGGTTATTCTTCCTGAAATCACACAGATGTGAAACTTCTCAATGATATACTTGCAAAATAAAAGTGCTGCAAAGTTATTTCTGTGCTACTGAAGGAGAAAGTAACCATCAATAGCATCCCATTGTGAATCCTGCAAGCTTCAATAAGCATTTAATTTTATATTATGATATCCTTTTTCCCTGGGTTTTAACCAATTATGATACAAAAACAGATAAGACCACATTTAAAAGATCATATACTATGATTATGTCATCTTTGTCCCAGAGATATAGACAAGGTTTTACATACATAAATACTTACAATCTACGAAAAAAATAGAGTCAAGTCCAGAGAAATTATATGATTATCTAATTGGATGCCTAAAAAGACTTTAAGAAAACTCAACATCCATTCATAATAAAAGTCCTGGAAAAATCTAGGGATATGAGAGATATCTCAATACAATAAGCCAATAGTCAATGGATTTGAAGGACTTTCACTAAATAACAGAATGGACAAGGATGTCCACTGTTTTCACTCCTGCAGAACCTGTGCTTTAGGTTTTAACTATAAGAAGTAGGAACGAAACTGAAGATATAGGATACAGACAGGAAAGCAAAAGTCAAAGTAACATTATTTTCAGATGATAAGAATCTGTATATAGAAAGCACTAAAGATTTTCTGGAATATTCAGAGTTGAAAACCATTTTCAAGAAAGTATCATGATGCATCATTAAAACAAAATCAATAGCCTTCTTATATTTTAACAGCAAATGTATTGAGAAAAATTAACAGGAAAATAATATCACTCATATTGGCCTCAAAAATCTTGTAATAAATCTAAACAAGGAAACAAAAGACATTTGTAATGCAGTTTTGATGATACTGAGGAAAAATATGAAGAGAAAAATATGGAAGGCTAACACATAAAAGACCTTCAAGCTTATAAACCACAATATATATTAAACTAATCCAGGAGACTGCTTTTTGGAAACCTGACACTAAAGATCAACTGCTCTATTGAAATATTTGTTCTTTTACCCGAGGAAACCTTTGCCTCAGTTTATCTATCAAAATTTCTATCAATATTTTATAAACATGTTTTATAACATCAGCTTTAAAACATCTAAATCTTTAGGACATATCTATAGAATATGTTTCTACTATAATTTGAAAGACAATTGAAGTGGTTGTTTAACTTGTGGAAATATCCCGTACCACATGGAATATAGTTTCCAAAACACTTGTAACTTATTTCATGAAGATTTATTATGCTAAGAGCATATAAGAGAGAACTATAATGTATAGTTAGTTATAGATATTGCAAGTTATTTTGGACATGTTATAAAAGATGCAAATAAAATGTCATCAAACATGATAAAATTGTGGGTAATATTTTCATGTGAATGCATGTAAAATATTTTAATCAATGCATTTTAAATTCAACACCATAGTAGCCAAAAATGTGTTAGTATATGTATTGTTAGAAACAGCACTGCTCATTTTGGTTTTGGTGTAATAAGTCCAATATCCTGTGTTTTTATGCAGCATCTGAAAGACTGATATGGCCCTGAATTACACTGTTATTTTGGATCCAAAGTGAATAATAGAATCACCATATCAATTATTTTATTATTGTAGTTTGAACAAGAGATTTCCTTCTATTCCCCCTTTTATCAAAACTAATTTTTTGTCACATAGTCTATTCTCATTACATATTTACCTCCCTCTTATATTCCCAATTTCTCCCCACCTTTCCACCTATCCAGATACATTACCAGTCACCATTTGTATATAGAAGGGCTACTGATTTTTGTGCCTTTACTTTTTAGCCAGATATTTTGCTATTTTGCTGAATGTGTTTATCAGTTGTAGGAGTTTTCTGGCCCAAGGTATAGGTAACTCTCCACAATTGACAGCAAAGCCCTATTACTAAAGCCAACAATGACACAGTGCATTAAACATGGAGATGGTGAGCTGGTGCCTACATAAAAACCCCCACCCCTACATTCTAGAGTATAGGAAAGGATTCTGCACACTAACAAAAGATGAATGTAGACACAAACTCCTTTACAATGGTCTACTATATGCACGGTATGCTATGGTAATGATGCCACAAAGCTTGTGGGAGTAAGCAACCAACAAATGATCTGACTTAAGGACAACTCTCCAAGATGGAACCCAAACCTGACACTGGTTAGATGACCATGAGCCTGAGGCTAGCAGTGACCTAGGGTAAAAAGAAATAATACTGATTCTGCTGGATAATTTCATGTCAATTTGACAAAAACTAAAGTTATCTGAGAGGAGGGAACTGTAATTAAGAAAATACCTCAATAAGGCATGATGATTGTAGGCAAACTTATAAGACAGTTTTTTTTTTTTTTAAATTAGTCCTTAATGGGAGAGGGTCAAACCAGTTGTGGGTGGTACCATACATGGCCTGGTAGTCCAAGGTTCTATAAGACAGTAGACTGAGCAAGACATGAGAAGCAAACCAATAACAAGTACCCCTCCATGGTTTCTGCATCAGCTCCTGCTACCAGGTTCTGCCCTGTTTCTATTTCTTTCCTGATTTTCTTATAGGATTAAAGTGTCAGCCAAAACCCCTTTCCTCCTTAACTTGTTTGGTGTTTATGATTTTCTATCACGGCCATAAAAATCCTAAGACACTGGTGTAAAAATAAAATGTAGTGATACAGAGACTCCTAATGACTCCTACTCTACTCATAGTTCAGTGCCTTGTGTGTCCACCATTAGAGAAGACGCCTCCTACAGCAGATGGGAATCTAGAGACATACAAGAAAACATTATACAATGATTGAGAGGCATTGGAATATTCAGCCCTAAGGATGTCATCATAGAATTCATCAACTCAAGGTTCCCTTGGAAAAGGAAGTGGAAAGAATGTTAGAGCAAGAAATGGAGGACACCAAGAAAACAAAGCCCTATAAATCAACATGAATGAAGCTCATAGGAACTCAGAGACTGAGGCAGTATGCACAGTGTTGGCATATGTCTGTACTAGGTCCCCTGTGTATGCATTATGGCTTCCTGTTTATTGATTTTATAGAATGCCTGACAGTATAAATGAAATGGTCCCTGATGCTTGCTCCTTTTCCTGGGCTCCTTTCCTTCTGTTGGTTTGTGTTGTGAATCTCTAACATGATAGTTTTGGTTTTATCTTATTAAATCTAAAAAATGAATGAATCAGTGAACGAATGAATGAAAACCTAGCTACTGTTTTAAAGGTTAACAATTGAACTGTCATTTATGCTTGCTTGGAGAGGGAAAATAAATTTTCTTCAATGGAGTAACATTGGGTATATTAATCATTATACCCAATTAATCAGGACAAGCTTCATATTCAGGAGTAGTAAACTCCACACTTTTTGTGTGTGCTTTTATTTGGATATTTTTTTTCTTTCTTGCATTGTGTTTTATTGTGTTTTCTTGCTTTGGGGGCAGGTGTTGCTGTATTGGATTTACATCAGATTTTTAGAAAGAACTTAAAATATGGTAGGGAGAAGGAGAGTATCTGGAAGGACTAGTGAGAATGAAAGAATGCGATCAAAATGTATTTATATTTAAAAAATTGTTTTGAATTATAATAAATATAAAAATATAAATGGCAAATCAAGAAGCAATGGATTGGATTAGGGTTGGATTAAAGTCAACATTTTGCTTTCTGTGAGAGCAAATGCCATTTCGGATTCTATAGTATACATCATTTATTTCAAAGTTCGTTTATTTGTTCCTCCTTCATATTTTTATTTCTTCCTTCCTTCCTTCCTTCCTTCCTTCCTTCCTTCCTTCCTTCCTTCCTTCCTTCCTTCCTTCCTTCACCTTCCATCTTCCTTTTCTCTTTCCTCATTTCCTTCAATTCTTATTTCTTTCCTGTCTCCCGTCTTTTAGCCATCTTTATATCTCTTCTTCCCCTAACACCTTCCTTTCAAATGATTGCTTACTCATAGTGCAAAAGTTTAAATTACAGGATAATTCTATTGATGTATTTGGGTGATGGTATTGGTTGCATTTTCCTGAGGATATAAGCAGAATCCATACATCTTATAAATATACATATACATACATACCACACACATATACACACACACATATCCCACACAAACACATACACATATACATACACACACACACACACACACACATATATGTATATGTATATATACATATATAATGGAGAGAGGGGGAGAGAGAGAGAGAGAGAGAGAGAGAGAGAGAGAGAGAGAGAGCATTTATAGATTAAAGACAGAGTTATAGGCACTGACTGATTTTATTGAAGAATCCTAATCTACACCGTTCCCTATATCTTGTATTCTTTTGTAGCCACCAAGATCTCATGTTGCCTGGAATTTATTTTCACAATTCTTCTTGCCTTTCGGATGGGAACACTAACAGCTTAATTGTCATATCTATAGAACTAGATACCAGTAGTACTGCTCTGCTTATTTATGGCCAAATCAGAAGGGTAAAGTCACCACAATTGCACTACTTCACGTGGTCATGGCCATGTACACACCGTTCTCTCCACTATGCCACAGCTACTACTGTGGTTAAGTTTGTTGACCTTGAATTAGGTAATCAGTCATAAATGTGGTATCTGTAGCACAGCTTTTCACAACAAAGCTAAGAGACCATTGAGGAAGAAGAGGAAGAAAGATAACAGCCAGAAATTGGAGAGTACTGAGTGAAACAGTGTCATATGAACCCATGAACTCAAAGCAATTATGGTTACCTACATGAGTCCTGCACACTCTCAATCTATTGAACATTCTGCCTATTCTATCTAAAGAAGCTTAGATACCCACCCACAATTACAGGAGAGAAGTTACTGAAAGATAATAGCATCTGAGGAAGGAAGATTCAGTTGTCTTTAAGGGTGTAGTATCTAGTAGGTCAACCATGCTCTGATAAATCAATATTTTGAAAACAACAAACATAGGTATTTATATTTATAAAAAAACATTTTTCAAAAATATTACTCTGCATATATTTTATCTATTTATTTTGAAAAACATTCAAAGCTGACAATATAAAAATATATTCATTGATTATATTTATATATGAATGCCAAAAAATATAAAGAAAATTGAACTTGATTATCAATGTTTACAATATGAATATAAATATAATATTGAGATGTAGATCATCTCATATATATGTATATCATTACATAATATGTATTTTGTCTTTATTTCAATAAAAAATTTTGCTATATTGAGAATTCATAAAACTGCATTTCAACTGTATTAATGATCTAAAATATTAAGTGCAGGTGAATCTCTGTGAGTTTAATGCCAATTATTTGTACATAGCAAATTCTAAAATATTCAGACTAGTTAATAGAGACTATATATATCAAAAAAGGTAAACAAGTCTATATTTGAAATGCACACATTTAACTCTTCATGTGCATAAAACATTATAATAATTGAAATATCTTTTTTTGAGTTAAATTTAATTGTATCAGGTTTATAAAGTAGCAAACTATAGACTTTATATGATATTCCACATAAAATGCCAGTATGTCGAGTATACTACCCTTAGATATAAAGCAAATATAATAAATATATATTGTTTCCTGTTTTCATATTTTATCTATGAAAATATAATTTATTTTTTTCAACATCAAATTTTGCAAGTAATATTTCATTAAATTTTGTTTCTAAAATAAAGTTACTTACAGTTTTAGAATAACCATATGTTGGAAACATGATCTCAGTTGGGTTTAGAATTGTCTCAAAAAATGTTTTAATTTATAGCTTGTGATGATGTACACCTTTAATCTCTGGGAGGAAGAGGCAAGCAGATCTCTCTGAGTTGGAGGCTAGATTGGTCTACAAGGACAGTTTCAGGACAGCCCGGGCTCTTGACACACAAAAACCTGTTCTCAAATATATATAAAGGATTATTGTGATGCTTTTGTGTTCATTATGGTTTGCTTTGAATGATACAAAGTGATCAGTTTTAGAGACAATTCTTCAGGCAAACTTGTGTTTTATATCTGCTTGACTGAATATTTGGAAAAGTCTGATGTATTTAGCTCTGATATTTTCTTTTCTTTTTCTTTTTATCGAATATTTTATTTATTTACATTTCAAATGTTATCCTCTTTCCTGGTTTCCTCTCTGCAAACCCTCTATGTGATCCCTCTCCCCGACCCTGGCATTTCCCTACACTGGGGCATCAAGCCTTCACAGGACCAAGGGCTTCTCTGCCCGTTGATGCTAGATAAGTCCATCTTCTACTACATATCCAGCTGGAGCCGTGTGTACTCTTTGGTGACCAGTCCGACGGCTGGCTGCAATCATCCACACCTGTATTGCTCAGGCTCTGGCAGAGCCTCTCAGGAGACAGCAATGTCAGGCTTTTGTCAGCAAGCACTTCCTGGCATCCAATAAGAGTGTCTGGGTTTGGTGTCTGTATGTGGGATGGATCCCCAGCTGAGACAGTCTCTGGATGGCCTTTCCTTCAGACTCTGTTCCAATCTTTGTCCCCATATTTCCTTTAGACAGAAGAAATTCTGGGTTAAAAATTGAGTGGGTGGCCCCATCCCCCAACCTAGGTCCTTGACTAACCTCTGGATATAGTTTCTACAGGTTCTCCCTCCCCTTTGTTGGGCATTTCAGCTAATGTACTCCCAGATGGGTCCTGGGAGTTTCTTGCTTCCCTGGCATTTGGAACTTTCTGGTGGCTACCCCCAGTAGTTTCCCATCCTCCATTGCTACACACCTCTGTTCAAATTCCTGACTCCCCCCATATCATACCTGTCAACTCCCTTACTTGATCCTGCCCCCCTTTTTCTCCTCCTTCTCCTCTCTTCCTCCCAAGTCCCTCTACCTCCTGTGAGTTCATTTTTAGTTTTTAGTTTGGGATGCCTATCAAAGTTAAGAGTGAGGATTGAACATTATATTATTAGGTCAGAACCTCAGAATTTATGGTTGGCTGTTTTCAGTTGCCTTTTGGTGTTTCTTTTCTCAAGGTGGGAGCCCTAATATTTGGCGCATAAATATTTATCACTGTATGCCTTCTTGGTATATTTTCTCCTTTACTTGTATGTGGTGCTCCTTAACTCTTATGATTAGGTTTTCTTTGACTTTTGCTGCATCATATATCAGAATAGCTCCACCGGCCTGTGTGAGGTTTCTATCCTCAGACTCTCAGGTTTTGGGTCACTTTTTCACTGAGATGTGTTTCTTGGAAACAGAAGATAATCAGGTGTTTTAAAATCCATTAGCTAGCCTATATCTTTTAATCAGGGTGCTAAAGTCAAATGAACTTAAGGTTTTATTAAAAGAGGTTTGCTGTTTCTTGTAGTTTGCTTGTGGTTTTATTTGTTGAATTCATTGTCGACAGCTCTTTATTTCTTGCAATATTAGCATGGGAGGTTTGCAGAATTACTGTGTTGGACTCAACACATTCTTTTTCAGTTCTTATTTATTCATCAAGGACTCTCATAAAATGTAATCTCTCCTGTTGAGTCTTGTTCTTTAGTTTCAATTATTCACTTAATTCTTTCTGTAGTTTCTGGGTTAGTTATCTTTGACTTCCTTTGTGCTTATATAAAAATGTTATTTGTAAAATTTTTTATCTTTTTATATTTTAGATTCTTATAGTATATATTTTTATAATATTCTTTCTACTTCCAGACACTTTCTGACTTCCTATTTACTCAATTTCATCTCTCTCTCTCCCATTCTCTCTCCATCCCTCCCCACTCTCTCTCAAAAAACCATAATCACTAATAAGAACAACAACAAAAAAACCAACCTAAACACAAAGAAAACAAAATGCATAAACACAATGGCCCCTACAAAACCAAACAAAACAAATGAACAAAACCACAAACCAAACCAAACATGCAGTTTTGTGTATTGGCCAAATACTTGTGAGCTTAAGGCCTGCCTTGTAGTGGGATTGATATACCAGGTGCCACTCTGATAGAAAATATATGATTTCCTGTTTCCCAGCAGCTATCAATTGAAAATAGCTTTTTCATGTTAGGGGTAAAACTTCGTGCTCACTTTCCCTTCTCTAAGCTGGGCTATTGTCTGCTTAGAACCTGTATAAGTCTTTTTCCTTGGTTTTGTTCACCACATGTCTCTTAGAACATTTCTGGCTCATCTTCTGCATAGATCTCTTAGGGTTCAGTGAGGGATGATAACGATAACCCGTTTAGAGAAGAGTGCTCCAAGATATCTCATGTTGTTAAGTTGTGAGACTGTGTTAATTACTACTTGTTACAAGAGGCTTCCCTGATGCCTGTTGAACAATGCAGTGATATGTGTCATGAAAGTAGTTTTATTGCTACGTTCATTTAGCAGAATGATAGTAGGTTTTCTCTAGGTTTGCATGGTCTGTATAGTTACAGGTTCTTAAGTTCCTGGTCTCAGTAAGAGTGTCAGATATGGGCTCCATCAGATAGAGTACATCTAAATCGAATCCAGAGAATTGTTATTCCTATATCGTATGTACCACTAATACATCAGTATTTATCTCATGCAGGTCATGATTGTAGACCTTAATGTTTGTAGCTGTCTGAAATTGATGAAATATTAGTTCTTCCTGTATTTTGAGAGATAAATTTGGCAGGCATAGAAAATTTGCCTTGTAGTCATTTACTTTCGGGCTTAAAACAACTCACACCATACTTTCCATTTTTTGAGTTGCTGAGAAAAAGTTAGATGTTGTTCTGACCTATTTGCCTTTATTATTTACTGAAAGGTTTTACATTATAAATTTTAATACTGTTTCTTTGGTTTGTATTTTGACATTTTGACTTTGATATGCCATGGAGATTTTTTCCATATTTATTTGGAATTTCTAAATATATCTTGTGTTTAGATTATATTTGAATGCCTATTTCTTTCTGTATGTTTGGGATATCTTCTGCTATATATTCTTTGAGTATATTATCAATGTCTTTGGACTTTTTGTCAGATCATTCTTTTACATTGTGGATTCTTAGGTTTAGTCTGTGAAATATGTCCATAGTTTTGGGAAAGTTTGCATATGGTCATTAATTTGTGTTTACCATATATACTGACTGCATTGTTTTCACGACTTTGTTTCCAGCTCCAAAATTTTCTCTTCTGAATTTTTATATTTGACAATGATTGTATGCACTGTAGTTTTTGTAGGACTGTTGGCTTTTCTACTTCAAGCATTTTTTCTTGGTTGTTTATCAGCTTTAATTTACTCGCTCTCTTTTTCTTCATGCTATTTAATTTTTCTCCAATTTACTTGACTATTTAATTCATCTTGGTAAATTTCCTGTTCTGTATTTACTTTCCTTTTTCACAGTTTATTTTAGTCTTATATGTAGTCATTAATGCTTTGAAAAATATGAATTTTAACCCTTTTTCTTCTGTCATTCTAACTATCTTATTGCTTTGGTTTACATTAATGTAGAATTTGAGCTTGTATAATTGTTGTAGTAGATAATGTTTGTGCTAGACAGTTGTTAGTTTTATCTCAAGAGATTTCCTGCTGAGTTATATAAGATGGATTTATGTTTCCCACTATAATTTATCAGGGAGAAGCTGTAAGATTCAATACACCTATTTAAAGTTTCATAGTGCTAATGTGCACTAGAAGGCATCCTTACATTTCATGTACATCCTTGCCACATTACTGAGTCAGCAACTTTAAGGCACTGGTAGGGAACATAGAGTTGATACATTTTTGGAGCTAAAGATATCAAAAGTTAAATATTGAAATAAGGTGATACTGAGAAAGGAGAGAAGAAAAGTATATCATATAGCAATGAAGAAATAATAAAGATCATAAAGTAAGTGCAAAAAGATAGCTACAAATAACCTATTCAGATGAAATAAGAGATAAAGGAAAACTAATGAAGATTAATGTACAACAATATGCGTAAAATTAAACTAAATATAATACACCTTTGGTCACTATTGATTCTTAGTTGTAACGAAATGGAATATCCTTTCATATTGATAGCCTTTTTTAGTAATATCTGTTCTTTTAGAGAAGGTTCGTTAATGTCTGTATTCAAACAACTGGAGAGAGTGTCCTTTCTGCCCAGAGGTATTCCTACATGGGAACTCCACTTTCAATGGTGTCTAATATTTATCAGAGGCCAGCATCAAGTTGGTTTCTGATGTTCAGAACATATTATTTCTGCAGTCAGGGTGTTCATCACCATAATTGTTATCTTTCAATGCAGTTCACACAGGCAGTGATTGGGAAAATCCCTTCTCAGAATATTATCTTTAGGGAAAATATGTGAAAATACTCATTTCTAGGAATGTTTCAACATACCTTTGCCTTGATGCCTATAGCTTGCTTTCTTGCCATTCAGCATATGTGACCACTGTTTAAAACTGTACAGCCTGACCATATATCCCCCCAGCTTCTTGATGTTTCAGTACCAGTGTCCAGGATGAAACATCTCCTTGACAGCTGTCAGTCTCCCTGGTGTGGAAGAAACATAATTTTGCAACTGACTCTGATGGGCAACCTGTCCTTGTTTTTTTGAAGAGAAAATCAGACATATTTTCATTGATTGTTTTTACTTATAATAGTAGAATCTATATTTTAAAACTTATCTCTTATCTTGAATCAGATAACAAAGAGGTGGAATCTAATCTACTGGGAAGTTACCCAAAGTGTCTTTCTAAGACAAAGACTAGCATACTTGAATTGTATCATTAAACAAATAGGGCTATACATCTACTAAAACATTACAAATATACATATATATGTATATAATATATGAAAACAAATATTTGTCTATGTAACAAATATTTATCTGTGGCTGTTATAGAATGTGTTTCTCCTTAAAGAATAATCATTTTAAGATCAAGAGAAAACAATGCCTGAAAAATTAGATAGCTAAGGTATCTTTCCAGAAAAAATGGTAAGAGTAAGAAAATAGAAACTAAAAAAGAAAATGTTTCTTATTAATTTGTATGTTAGTGTAAAGTCATTATAAAAAGCATTTGAATGTTGAGTTAAGAGATAGTATGACTTTAGTATATTTGAATACATGTGAAGTAGCTATATTTAGAAAGATAATTGACCTAATTTCTCTTGGTGTTTATTCATGGTCAGTGTCATGGTATTTATCATGCACCTTGTGATATACATACACATTCATATGTACACTCAAGCACACACAACACAACACATACAACACACTACACTGCAGTTAAAGATAAATGATAATAATTGCCTACATTTATAGAATTTTCAGGTCCAGTACATAAAAAAAAAAAAAAAAAATGGTTAACTGATTCTTAGAAACTACTACTATAGCTTTAAGGGGAGAAAGCAGACTATGAAAACATCGAGAACAGCACAGAGTTATTAAAGAGAAGGTCAAGGGCATAGAGAGGTACTGCTATAAATGAGTTAATAAATTTAACCTGGAGTTAATATCTTTAAAAGTTCCCTAATCCACACTATAGTTTTTTCTTATTATTTTTTTTCTTTTTTGTATGTCTATTAAATCTGGAGCATCCCAGGATCTTCAGGGGAATGGCACTTTTGCCAATATTTGCATGTTCATGTAACACCACAAATAGAAAGTAATAGTTAATATTACACTTGGAAGGCTAAGCATTCCAATAGGTGAGTAGGGATTAGCTGCCTTCTGATTATAAAGAGGGCTCTTAGAGTTTAATCCCAGGAGCACTTTGCTCCCGTGTTTTTAATGACCCTTAATAGCTTAAGTCTGCGCAGAGCACACATGCATGTATTTATATTTGTATTGATATATATTTCATGTATCAATTTCTATTCCCTAGATGAAATTTATGTTGTGAATTACTATGCAACTCTTTTGTCTAAAATGTAATTATCTAATTATGTGTTCAGGGATATGACATAGCTAGACTCATAGAGCACCAATTCACAGGCATTTAATTTTTGTTTTTAATAAGAGACGATGAGAAAAGGGATCTTTTCCCTCTGGCTGGGGATGCAGTACTCATGCTTAAGAGGTACTTTTAGAATTGGAATTTTCTTTGCTAGCTCCTTTGGGCATGTCATTAAGTGGTTGTAGCACTACAGGGCAGTTTTTTTCTCCAACATGACCCTTAAGGAAATCCTGTTAGTAAATCACAGGCTAAGAAGTCATGTAATATTTTTCTAAAGTAACTATGTAATATCAAATAGTGCCAACACATACAGTCTCAGTTTTTATTAGAGATGATAAACCTTCCATAAGGTATACTTTTTCAGACTCACTGAATTAGAAGACTCACGCTAGCTGTGGTTCATCCAAATAATTTGGCTGAGTAGAAGATATTTTCGAGTTTAGAGTAACTGTCCTGTAATCACAAAAATGGGCCATCGTGGAAACCTGCTAGATCCCCTGTCCTGTGTGCATAGACTAGCAATTTTTAAATGCAAAGTTACTAGTTCTAAGGAGAAATGGGAGAGAGAATGTTGAATGCTTCTCTGACAATGTTGGCCCTATTAAAACTTCCTTGGACCACTAGTAGATGATGAAAATCTGGTTAAACCTGGTATATCCAATACTATGTCTCATATATTAGTAGTTGTACACATTCATCACTTCATTTCCTGGTACAGTAAACAACTTATAACTTATGTTTTAATTTGATTGACAGATGCCTTGGGCATTTCTTAGCACTCAGCTAATATAGTGTACACAGTCAAACTTTCCTGGGTGTTTAATTGGTTTCAACAACAATAACAATAGTAAGAGAAACAATATTTCTAGAGTTAATTTAGAAGGAAGAGCCAAAAATGAGGACAATAAATTATGGGGTTTTTTTTCCATGTGAGTAACAGGTTTAATACTTTTCTCAAGTACTGAGATCATTGAATTGAACATCTGCTTTCCAGCTGTGCATATTGATATATTACCAAGTTTTTATTCCATTCTATTCTAAATATATCCATAAGGTTGTAGGAGTTTAAGTACCTGGCTTTTTGACAATGCCTCAATTGTGAAAGATATAAAAATGTCAAAAATTCTGTAGACCAAATTATGCACAGAATATTATATTTCCTTTGACTCCAAAGCCATTTGCCTCTGGAAAATTAAGCCACTCTCCACTCACACCTTGTTTCAGATGGGATCAGAGAATTCAAAGGAAATAAGTCCTCATAATTTACTTACTGCTGGAATTCTTATAGTTTTTCTGATTTTCAATTAGATTGTCATTAAATTATGCTATCAATTTTGTATTTGCTCAAATGTTTTAAGTTGACTTTTAGATATTCAATTAGGTTTATTTCTTCTTTTATAATAATTCATATACCAAATAATTGCTTTCAGAAAACTCCCATTAGGTGGAGATTTGTTTATTTTAAGATTGTTAAATCTGAAGCCAAGTCTTAGTGATTGTAGTCTAAAGTAGCATACTGTGATAACGTGTACAGGGAAAGTAAGTCATACTGATCAAAATATATGTAATGCAGTACCTTGTCTAATAGGACAATATGGAATGTATTTTACCATTTCAACAACAACAACAAAAATCCCCAATAAGATGTTATATCTTTCCAATCTGCCCTTATTGTTACTGTCACCATAGCAACTAAATAGCTCAGAGTTGCAATCTAAACAAGGGACCAAATAAGATGAGCTTATGAGCTATTGCATTATCACTGGCAATTCAAAACCGCTCAAGTCATACCCACAAAGGAAAATCTTTTATTCTCTCTTTCCCTGACCAAAATGATAGTTAATAAAAGCACTCCACCATGTTCTAGGCTTTATGGATTAAACTGCCTAAGAAGTAGGATGCTGTAACCTGAAGGGACCATGCACTCAGCATTGTCCCAGGACTCACTTCATGTAGCAATCTGCTGGCTTGCAAGGTAATATACAACAGAAGATGAGATTTATTGATTGATTAGTTTAATTTCATTAAATGACAGTAAAGAAATATGGCTTGCTTTTTCCCCTTAACAATGTATGTAATTAGGAGAATATCATATATGAGATTTTTAAGTAGGACAGATTAAGGCTGCTTAGGAAAATGAGATCTATAAATAATAGACGCTGAGCTCCTGCAGCTTTTCAGATTCCTTAAAGAATATTGCAGTTCATGAGATATTTTCAAAATGCTCAAATATATTATGATTCATAAAGCAGAATGTTTCTTGTTAACAGTATACTTTAGCTACATATGAGAGTCAGTGATAGGAATAAAACTAATAACAACTAACTATTCTTATGTACATTATAGGGTTCCATTTGCATTATATCTTTTAACTCACCATAGTTTTCCCTGTTGTATGTATTACCATGTCTGTTCATATGTGAATAAGTCACATTACAAGTTTAGGAACAGAAAGTGCTGTGGTTTGAGACCAAGCAATCTAATTCCACAGTCCAATATCAAGCATTAAATACTGTTTGAAACTTTTATCTTTTTGTTTTGTCCAGTAGGCTCAATAATATGGCAAAGAAACAGATTAATTCTCATTTATTGCCTTCATCATTTTGTATTAAATTCTCTGCATTTTTTCTATTCTACCTGACTTCTTTATTTCAATCCTACCTAACTGAAGCTCTATATCTTTACATTACATTAAAATTAATTTTGTTTACATTCCACAAAGTGTATTTTTAATACACTTTAAATGCTTATAGTTTATAATGCCTTTATTGTATATTCAATGATAGCTTATGCTACCAAATATCATTCTTTGCACTTCCAAGACAGCTGAAGTTTCTAACCCCTCTGCAGGAGATTTCAGGCTGAAGGGAACCCATATGTCTTGGTCAGAGTCTGATTCAGGAAGATACTTTTGGTGAGGAGCACATGGTAGAGTTGAAGACAGCACATGTTTTGGAAAATCTCTACACAGGTGGGAGAGAAACAAAGAGCCCAACATCAACTCCATCTCTGCTTACAGTAGCAAGAAGAAAGAAATATTGGAGATTCATGGATAAAATGGCATTTTCCTTCACAGATAACAGATCTATCTTTAAGACTGGCTGGAGCCAAACTCTGTTAGAATTACTGCAGACTGCAAAAAAAAAAAAAAAAAAAAAAAAAGATTCCCTGTGTAGAAAAAGATCTTAGAAATACAAATGAAGATTCTGTTACCAGTTATAGGTTTGTTATTATGAAATTAAATTAAACTAAATTACTTCTCTAGAAACGTTTTACAAAATTCTAGATAGGTCAGACACCAATTTGTTTTTATCTTGAATATAAAGTAAGATGCTGGTCATAAACAGTAAAGTAGATTATAAAAGTATGTGTGTTTTCACCTAAAAGGGTTTAAATTATTTTCCTGATAACATTTTTGAATATTTTTGGAGATGATAAGCCAGGAAGTATAAATTTAAATTGGCAGAAAGATAGCACCTTCCAAAATCAACATCAGAGCCTGACATGCTTATGATGGGCAATGAGAAGATCACATCTATAAGCTGTTGAACTTTGCAAATGAAACAATAAGCGAAATACAGACAATTCACATAACATGAACATATAACTACACCTTGACTTTACTAATTATTGGCTAACAGATTCAGAGTTTGCAGAACTGCTCCTGGTGTCAGAATGAAGAGAGCAAGCAGAACTAACAAGGAAAACAATGACTTACTTGTATATGAAAACTTGATTGCGTTCATTGTTTTGTCAGGATCTCATTTGGCATTGGCCTTAAATATACCATGCTTTTGGGATAACTTGGAACTCCTTCTCTTTTTCCTTCACCTCTGGTTTACCCTGCCATATCCAGATTATGCTCTTCATGCACACTAGGCCAGTGAGGCATTAGGCACACATAGGCCACATTAGGCAACTGAGCTACAGCCCTAGCTCTCAGTTTAATTTTGAATAGTGAAATGTAACAGTATATGGGCTGGATATATGGTAAGATGTTCTGTACAGAGTTGAGCATGGCACTATCAAGCATAGTCCTAGGAAAGCTTGGCTGGACATAGAAATTCATGAATCACAAAGGGGAATGTGCGAGTTTGGCAGACAACAGATCATGAGCAAGCTTCGATATGCTTTGATGTTTGAATTTTATCCTAAAGGCTATTGGAAGAGGACAAAAGCATTGAAAGCAATAGAAATCAACTCTTTAGTGCTTTTACAGAAGTGTGAATTTATTTTTAGCAATGAGAATACAGGAAGTATCAGAGGCTAAGACAGCCTGGGGACAGCAGGCCATTGACATTATTTTAGATGAGAAATGGAGAGGGCAATAGCAGATAGTTGATATCAACTGGAAAGGACACAGTGGAGAAGATGGGAGAGGCTGTGCTATATGAGGTTTCTCTAAGATTAAAACATTCCATCCTGCAGGAAGTTTCTTAAGTTGGACAGTAAACTAATCAAAATAGCTTCAGGGATATTCCTGAAATGGACAGAATTCACTGCATCCCAACCCTCACTCCTAAGCCTCCATCCCTGCCAGCAGAGTAAGTGATATAGGCTGGGAGTCTCTATCAAATGAAATGAAGCTGAGCTGAAAATAATGCTCTGAAAAGAGAGAAGCTGCAATGAAGACCTTGCAACAAGACCTAGAAGTGGCAGAAAGGAAGTGAGATGCCTAGAAAAGGTTGACCAACTGAAGCCCTTGGAAAGAACCCACTCCAAACCATTGCACTCCCTGCATGTTGTACACTGGGCTTCCTGGTTCCCTGATTTTTTTAAGCTGTCACCGGTTCAGCTACCTTTGAGTCATTTCTCCCACTGTGAGTAACCTTTAAGTATATTCCTTGTACATAACTGCAATGAAACTCATGGATCACCAAGTTGACTTTGATGTTACCTGTACTTTTGTTTGTTGGGGTCTCCCTATCTGGGGTGAGAAAACTTGTGTGTCCCAGAAAATATTTTGTCACACAATAGATGATCACCACCAGAGAAAAGATAAACAACAGTTTTGGGAGAGCAACAGTACATAGCTGCTTTCATCATGGAATCTGAGGTATTTCCAGATTCCTAGCTGCTAAGTCTCAAGGAAGCAGTACAGCTAACTCTGTGCACAAAATCAGTAACTGGAAGTCCCAATGGCTGGATGCAGTCTACAGAATGAGGATGTCCACAGGGAGGGGTATTTCCAGCTTCTTGTAATAACTATAATAGCAAATTTGATGGTAATTGGACACTACCATTTTTCTGTGATTTTTTTTGAAATATAAAGAAAGAGAACAGGCTGACACTATAGTCAGTGTTGAATGAGAATTTTATACCCTGACAAGAGTTTCAGGCTTATGATTCTCCAAAAACTTATACCATAATTTATTGTATTTTTTATTGGATATTTTATTTATTTACATTTGAAATGTTATCCCCTTTTCCTGTTTCCCTCCACAAACCCCCTATAACATCGCCTTTCCCCCTGCCTCCCACCCACCCACCTGCTCCTACCTCATCACCCTGGCATTCCCCTACACTGGGGAATCAAGCCTTCACAGGAACAAGGGCTTCCACTCCCATTGATGCCAGATAAGGCAATCCTGTACTATACATAGAGCTGGACTCATGTGTCCTCTGGTTGGTGGTTTAGTCCTTGGGAGCTCAGGGCAGGTGTTCTGGTTGGTTGATACTGTTATTCTTCCTATGGGGTTGCCAACCCCTTCAGCTCCTTCAGTCCTTTCTCCAACTCCTCCATTGAGGAACCCATGCTCAGTTCAATGGTCAGCTGTGAGCATCTGTCACTGTATTTGTCAGGCTGTGGCAGAGCCTCTCAGGAGACAGCTATATCCGGCTCTTGTCAAGCAAAAGCTTATACTATATTTATAATACATTTAAAATTAAACATTTTATTGATTCCTTGTGAATGTCACACATCATGTACTCCATTCCCACTCATTTTCTCATCTTCTCATATCCACCCTATACCTTTTCAGCTCCACCTCAAAATCACACACACACACACACACACACACACACACACACACACAAATACACACATAGCATAGAAAACATCTCCTATGGAAGTTGTAGTGCATCACAGTGTGTCCCAGAGTATATCTCTCTGTTCCCACATCTTTATTTGCAAATGTTCATTGAATTGAATCACTGGTTTGGTTCAGGATCTTTGGCTTCTGTGATACCATCAGTATTGAATCCTCACCTGAACTTCTCTGGGTCATCCTGTTGTTGACCCGTATCATGGAGATACTGCAACTTTGGATCAGTATAACTGGACTGGCTCTTCCAGGCATCCCAGCAGTATGAAGATGATATAGATTTTACAGTGATCTAACCCAGAGCCATGATCTGGGCCTGGGTAACAGCCAAGCTAGTCAGCATGCCAGCTCTCCCTTATCGACACTACAAGGATAGTGTCCAGCTACTCCAGCTAGGCAATCCAATGACACCATTGGCAGGAGGGTCCAGGTGAGGTGCAGAATTCATTTGGCTAGGGAGATACAGGTCTAACTCATTTGCTTTCATGAACCCAGGACCAACTCTCCCTGCTGCCACAAGTACTGAGGGGCAAGAGGAGAAGGGTATCTCCCGCATACTCATGCCACCTGATGGCGGATGCAGCAGATGTTAGGCATGTCCTGCTCTCCCATACTCTCACGTATGTTCCCTTGCCCTAATGTGTTGCCTAGGTGAGGTGTGGTCCCCCATCTCAAGTGCTGCAGCTGGTTAGGGGCATGGACGGCTTACCTTCTCTCATGACCCGGGGGCTCTCTCTCCCACCTGCCACAGTTGGTTGGGGTAAGGGGAATGAAGGCATTATCCCTTCGCCCATACCACCTCTTGAGACATGAGTGACAGGGCAAGCTCTCCCATGTTCTCCCCAACATGCTGGCTCACCTGTGCTCCCACTACAAGGGTCAGCTCTACTGTGCCGTCCAAGTGAGCTACAGTACCAGCTCTTTCAAGTGCTGCAACTGATGAGGGGCAGTGATAGCTCTCTTGCCCTCAAGACCCTGTGGATAGCTTTCCAGACTGCCAGAGGTTACAGAGGGTCGGAGTTGGAGGGATGGGAAGCATCTCCTCTGCTCCCATGCCACCCCACAGCAGAAGTGTGGTGGGGTCATCTTCCCACACTCATGCCCTCTGGGCTAGCTCATTCACACCAATGCCATCAGGGTGAGCTCCACTGTGCTGCCTGGATTAGGAGCAAGATTTGCTCTTCTGAGTGCTGTTGCTGTTGAGCCATGAGGTCAGCTATCCAGAGCACCAGAGCCAGTAAGTGGTAGCTCCCACTTTAGACTAGCCATGCAGCTGGTGGGCCATGTGTGACATCCTCTGCATGTGTTGTGTGGGTGTAGTGACAAGCAAGTGTCCATGGCTTGTATAGTGTACTGGAGGGCAGGCCTTGGGGTGACATGGCACCCTATCTTCCTCTTCTATCTTTGCACTTCAGGGTAGCATGTGTGGCTCTGCGTATTTATGTCCCGTATATGCCTGAGGGCAGATATGTGGGTGGCATGATGATTCACGGGTCTTTGTCTTCCTCTTCTGCATTGCACTGCCTGGATTTGATTTGACTTTTATGCTTCTTAGGCATAAAACAACTTGGGCCATCAAGTCAGGTATCAAGTTGTGGTGAACAAAGGCCCCTGATTGCTAGAAAAGCAACACCAACAACAACTTGTCTCGTTGCCAGGGCTGTTGTTGTTGTTGTTTGTTTTTCTTGTTTTGATTTTGAATACATTTTTATGTCTACTAGTTTTTCAAGGAAATGGAGAAATATGAATTTAAACAGTCTTAGTGACTTATATGATTTCAATTAATGAATTGAGTACTATAAACAGCATTACTCTCTTGTATTTATCTGCCAAGTAAGTATTCACGGCACATCCACATTATGCTGGATTGTTGTTGGAGCTAAGGACAGAATATTGAAATAAATATTTGCTCTTATGGGTGTTTCATGTCAGAACAAGAACATCAAGTAAATAAAAAAACGCAAAGTAGTTTTTCTTATGATATTTTTATCGATTATTTGAGAGCTTCATACCAGGAACCCTGAGCACACTATTAAGTCCTTTGAGGTCTGTTCACCCTGTAGCTACACTCCCAGAATAAAAAAAGAAGAAAAAAATGCAAGTCTAATTTTTGTTGCCCATATACTCATTGGAGCATGGTCAAACTCCCAGTGGCCAGACCCTTAGATAAAACTGAGTTTTCCCCCACCTGCACTCTTGTCAGAAGTCATCAGTTGTGGACAGCTACACTTCAGCATCATTATCACAATTGTTAAGAATTCACTTTGATGGCTTTCTATCCTAGCTGTTACTTTGTGGGGTAGGGATGAGATTGGTGGTTGTCACAAGGGCCTTCTATGTTCCTCTTTCTCAACTGTGAGCTGCAGTCAATATCATGACAAAAGTAGCTTCCTTGCACTTTACAGTCAGCAGGAGCATGGATCATGGCTATATAGTTTCTGGATCAGTGAGTTTAAGAGAACACAAAGCGGATGGATAAGCGGAATTGAGAGTAAAGAGAAAAAAGAAAGACTAGGATGACACAGAGCTTCTAAGATACATCATATCGACTTAAACCTGTGTCTGTAAAACCTGGATTTTATCCTGTGTGTAGGGCATAATTGGTTGATCTTTAGCTAAACAATGTTATAATTTGATTTAACTTTTAAAGTGATAATTCTAGATGTAGGGTATAAAATAAACTGTAGAGTTTCAGGATGAACCAAAGCATGGATAAAAGTTCTGTGAATATCCATGGCAAGATAAGGTAACATCCCTGAAAATAGTAATCACTGATTCAATGGTGCTAGCAGATAGAGGCTGATGGGTGATTAAATTCGGTGTGTGAGCCAGGGGTGGGTGTTCCTCTACTATTAAATAAACTGATGTTGCTTTCATGGGAGTTGATGAGTTGCTGCAGAAGTGAGCTTGTTACACAAGTTAGTTCTTTCCTTTCCTGTTTAGTGATCGTCTTTGACTTTGTTTTGTGGGATGATACTGTAGGAGGACCTTGTCAGATGACTGCTGGTACTTAATATTGGGCTTCCCACACTCTTGGCTTGAGAGAAATCATTTTCTCATAGATTTGTTGGTGCTATTGTGTTATAGGAATTTCAAACTGACTAAAAGAAAGCTGACTTATATTAGTTATCAAACTCATTCAGAAGCAAGGTCTCAGGCACTCTTAGATAAACACTTGGTGAAATATTTGGGCGAATGTGACAGAGAACAGTTACAATTATACATTCATCCTCTGTCTGCTGATTCACATATATTTTACCATACTATATTCCAATCAGAAAAACAAATGGTTTCAGATCATAATTTTGCCAAGTATGATTTCCTAATGTATTTAGAGCAAAAGTACGCTAAGGTTTTCCCATGAAGAAAAGGTCAATATCTTTTTTTATTAATAATTTTATTTATTTACATTTCAAATGATGTTTCCCTTCCCGGTCACTCTTCCACCAAACCACGATCCCCTACCTCCTTCCCCTTTTCCCTTTGCCTCTATGAGGGTGCTCCTCCAACCATTCACCCACTCCTACCTCACCCCACCAGCATCCCCCTATACTGGGGCTTCAAGTCTCCCTCCACTCCCATTGATGTCAGATAAGGCCATCCTCTGCCACATAAGTATCTGGAGCCATGGATCCCTCAATGTATAATCTTTGGTTGGTAGTTTAGTCTCTGGAAGCACTGGGTGGTATGGTTAGCTGATAATTGTTTTTACTATGGGTCTGCAATTCCCTTCAGCTCCTTCAGTCTTCCTCTAGCTCCTCCATTGGACTCCCTGAACTCAGTCCAATGGTTGACTGTGAGTATCTGCATCTGTATTGGTCAGGTGCTGTTAGAAACTCTCAGGGAACAGCCATATCAGGCTGTCAGGAAGAGAGGAGGGGAAGGGAACAAAAGGGGACCAGGCACAGGTATTAGAAGGGAGAGAAGTACAGAGGATCAGGAAATTGAATAGAAACATATAGCAGAGGGAGATGGGGAACGGGAGGTAGCCACTAGAAAGTCCGAGATTCAGAACAGCACTTTGGAGGTTCTGTGGGTCTCTGTCCTGCTTCAATAGTGTTTGGACAGAACAGACCCTGGGGTTCCCACTTTATTAGCTTCCAGCAGCCTTACAAGTCTCTCCAGTCGCAGCCTCCTGGACCATCTCTTCATCTGCTGCCTTCGGCTCCTAGGACCGGCCAGCACCTTCTTCGCAGTTAGCCCCATACTCCAGATCAGCTATGATCTCTCAGATTCGTCGGAATTATCCCACCGAAGTGGAAACTGCCGTGAACCGCCTGGTCAACTTGCACCTATGGACCTCCTACACCCACCTATCTCTGGGCTTCTTTTTTGATCGGAATGACGGGGCTTTGGAGGGCATAAGCCACTTCTGCTTGTTGGCCGAGGAGAAGCGTGAGGAGGCAGAGAGCATCTCCTCAAGTTGCAGAACAATCATGGAGGCCGTGTACAATTCCAGAATGTGCAGAAGCCATCTCAGGATGAATGGGGTAAAACCAAGGAAGTCATGGAAACTGCCTTGGCCCTGGAGTAGAACCTGAACCAGGCCTTCTTGGGTTTGCATGCTCTGGGTTCTCCCTGCACAGACCCCTATCTCTGTGACTTCTTAGAAAGCCACTTCCTGGATAAAGAGGTGAAGCTCATCAAGAAGATGGGCAACCACCTGACCAACCTCTGTAGACGGCAGGACCACAGCCAGTGCAGACTGGCGTGCCCCAGGCATCTCTGGGCAAGTATCTGAGCATCCCACTCTCAAGCACTTCTAGGAGGCCTCTGTGGCTTCCTAGGGCTCTCTCCTCTGCTCTGCACTAGTCTGCCTCAGGACCTCCACCTGAATGAACCTTTCAAGCTACTAGGCAGCTTGGTAAGCCCCTAGAGCCTCTCCAAAGTCTTGGACCAAGTGAAAATAAAGCTTTTTGAAACAGAAGAAAAAAGACAAAAACAAACAAACAAAAAATAAAAGAAAGAAAAAAAGAAAAAGGGAAAGAAAGAAAACCCTAGACTCCAGGGAAGCAAGAGACTCCCAGGAGCCAATAGAGATGACTTTAGCCTAAATACCCAACAAAGGGGAGAAGGAAACCTCCTTCAGTAGTTGAGCGATGGGGCCACGCAAGCATCTTAAAATTTTAAACCTATTTCAATCCAAAGGAAAAACAGAGACAAAATATGGAACAAAGAATGATCTTTCCCATCTGCAGATACCAAACCCCTATACTATTGCTGATGCCAAAAAGGCCAATATCTTTATGTGGTGCTCTCTTATATTATATGATATGATATAATTAAAAATTATCATATGAATAGTACTTATAGATGAAGCTATAGATTAAAATTATTATGTATTATGTCACTTGATTAGAAATTCAGGGAAGCAGTAAACAAACTTCCTCAGTATATACTTGACAAAACATGTATATTAATAGGAAATATCCATTTTAGTTCAGTAATTCATCAGTTAATTAAAAATAGTGTCTGTCTTTGGCTTCTTGCTGGTGTGGCAGCACATGTGCTTATCTTAACTCATGAGAAACTGAGGTAGAAACATTACCACATGTTTTAGGTTATCCTGATCTACATACTGAGTTCCAGACTATCTATCAAGGGCTGGAAAATTAGACTCTCATTTTTACAGAAAGAAGGGATAGACAGACAGACAGACAGATAGAAGAGAACCTGCCTTTCCTACCCACTAAGCCTTGCCTGTGTTCAATGACAGTATTCTGCTGACCTTGCTCTTCAGACACAGTGTAGTAAGAGTGTTCCTAAAGCTCTTTGAATTCCCAGACATATGCTTTCTCCTGTTGTGGATTAGCACACTCATTCCCTTTGGTTGTTTAAGAACATTTATCCCAGCCAGCACCGTTCTTTGCCTGTTCATATAGAGAACTCAAAAATTTTAGCCCCATGTCAAAAAAAATATGAAGTCTCTACAATTCCTCCTGCTAGAGTTGATCCTTTCTTTAGACCCAAGTCTTCTATGCCAACAGCATCATAAGGCTGATGGAACAGAGAATATGATTTGGCCTATTGAGGTACCAGTGATATTAGTGAGTTTTACTATTCTTACTTCTACCCTATAATTACTGGACTCGTGAATTCTAGGATTCCTCTTTCTCTAATCTTTCTTTCTCACTCTCCTCTCTCCCTTTCTATCTCTTTCTCCTCTCTCTCTCTGACTCTCTTTTTCTCTGTCTCTCAATCTCCTCCAACTACCCAAATATGAGTATGATAAGGTGTTTTTATATAACTATACAGAACTGTAGGTCAGAGACTACAGACTTGGGTATCTTCCTTAATCAATCTCTTTACATGTTGAACACAGTACAAACTAGCCATAGAGATTGGTCCTCCTGTCACTGCCTCCCCAGTCCTTTTATTACAGGGATGCTGGTATGACCAAGGCTTCTTTACATATGGTTGTTGAGCTCAGGTTCTCATGCTCAGGCAGGAAGCATTTTACCATCTGATTTATCTCCCTAGTTCAGGACCCATGAATCTGACTGGGTAGAAACAGTATGATTATGTTCAGAGCATAGCCACCCAATAGAGAATTTTACTCATTCCTGTAGTGATACATATCAGTGAGCATGGCACATGTTCTTTAGAACCTACTTTCTTTAAAATCCATCCTATTGAAACACCTTTTGAAGACAGTTGGGTAAAGTCATAAAACTAGTATGTCCCATAAGCAAGAGTCTATTGATGCATTAGTCTTGCTGTGGAGGGAGACCTTTGGTCAGATACAATACTTCTTGGAAAGCATGAACTTAGAAAAAACATTTCATAATCTGCATATTAGGATAATCTATACTCAAATTGAGGGTTATTCTCAGTAATTATGTACTATTTATTTTTTTAGAACGTGCTAGAGAGATTAATGAGTCTTAACTGTGTATTTCACTCTCTAATTCTCTTGTTTTGTAATCATTCAGATCAATTCCTGTAGTGTAAACTGCAAATTTGCTGTTACAATGCAGACTTCCTTCTCAGTGTATGAATTCACCTCAAAGTCATGTAGAAATAGCATCCTTTGTATACCCAGAATAATGCTTAAGTCTTTGCGCATCTGTTTACCAGTTGAATTGATAATTGGGTTCTTCTTTCTTCAAGTTTAATCTTAGAACTAGTAGGCCTCAAAGTCTATCCCTTTCTAACACCTTTAATACTCAGTAGAGATTGAGTTCATTGCAGAGTTCTTTCAGACTTGGAGCTAATCATTATGTTCAGCTCAGAGTTGACATTTGGAAGTAGATCTTAACCTTTTAGAAATCCTATTCTATCATATAACTCCAAGGCAGGGAGGAATGAAGGGATTAGAATATCAGTAAGATGATGTCAGCTTACATGGGAAGAAAGGCAATAAAAGTACCTATGAGCAGAGGCCACTTTTTCTACAGTTAATATTAATGCATTATATATAGTATAGTTAAAAGTTTACTTTATCCCAGGGATAAATATCCCAGGAAGGATATTTCAATATGAATCTACATAATGGTTCTTAAAAATAGCAGCACCATAACCTTTTAGATGCTGCTGCTGCTGCTGTATTTATTGTCCTATTGGCATCAACCTCTACTTGATAATCTACTGACAGATGGAAGGGGTATCCTGGTATGTTGTCTATTTCCTTGCCTATTTGTAGATCATTTGACAGGATACTTCTGAGACAGCAAAATTTAGCTGGAATGTTTTGGTTCATTGTCTCTAGCAATTGTTTTAGCTTTACTTTGACTTTCTTGATCCAAACTGACAAAGGACCCTAACCTTACTCAATCTGATTATCAGTAATTCTAGAACAATGGGGTAGTTTCAAGGTCTTTTTTACTTCTATAAACTTGCTATAATGTTTTTAGTAAATAAGAATACGTTGAAGGTTAAGTTAATGCAAAACTGCTTTGAAGTTCAACCACCTTTTAAATTGAATTTATATGGCAGAATACTGGAACACAATATTCATAACCAATATGAGATTATTATCAATGTATCATTATTTATTTACAGATGAATGGTAGCACACAGATTTTTATCACATCTTGATGGCAGCAAGTTACACCCTTTATATTTGGAGTCCTTCCATGGTAACATAAAAGAATGATGGAGAAATTCAAAGCCAGACCAAGTTTAGGACTAGTAGACTATAAGAAAATATTTGGCAAAATCTGTTGAGTTCATGTATTCATACATGAGTCTAATAGCTTTGCAAAGAAATATCATGAAGTAATTTGGCAGTATGAATCAAAGAGGCTGGAAGATAAAACATATTTCTGGAAATTCTACTGCTATTTTACAATGAAGATATAACATAACTGTGGGCCAAATTTTTGCATAGAAATGATCATCAAATATCGCTTATAAAGCAAAAGTACACAATGGCTTATTATAATGACAGCTATTATGACTCTATTTGTATGTGTGTAAGTCTATGTGTGTATGAGTGTGTGTATGTGTGTGTGATATCAATTATAGACATGCATATGAGGAAATAAACAATGTATTTTGATGACAAAATGATTTCAATCTTATTGGATTTTTGATAGTTTTCTGTAACACATACAAAAATATTTTAAAATACCTATAACATTCTTAAAAGTTGTAGCTTAGAGAATATTTCACATTGCCATTATATATTATCATTATTATTCCAAATCTATAGGTAGACTTATAGACCTTGAAAGATTCTGTGAGTTTCATTTAATCAGAAATGCTTTACTATATTATTCAAATCATCAATAAAGATATCTTAATGTAGTTACTAGGGATTTAAAAATTAAAGGAATAAATATTTTGTTCTTTTGAAGTTTTCATAAGAATTAAACAGTACTTCTAGTTATTTAAGCAGTTGGCTATCAGTCACTTCTGAATTTGAGTGGCATACACCACTGAATGACAAGAAAGAAAACAAAGATAACATTATGTGAATTAATAAAAGACCCACAAAGGAAATCACTATGCTCCAAGAAGTATCAGCTATGATACAGGAACAGAATAATGAAAGTTTACAACCATAAAACATTAATAAATTGAAAAGAGTTTGATGATTATTTCTCCCATTTTTGTCACACATTTTTATTTATTTTATGTGCACATTTGTCTGTGTTCATGTGAGAGACATCATTGTTACATCCCATGTGACAGCAGACAAGACAACTTATCTTGACTATTCTATTTTATTTTAAGGTTTATTTCATTCCATGTATGATGTTAGTATGTACTTTAAATGATTTATCAGTGTTACATGTCCCTTTGACAAGTGATCATTATTCTTCAGTGTTGTATTCTAGGGGTGGTTCTGATGCTAAGGTCCTGTTCCCCAATTGGTTCTTGTTCTATCAGTAAAGATTCCATTAGCCAATTGCTGGGTGGAAGGATAGGCAGGAATTCCTGGTCCCTAGAGGCACTGGGCAGACACAGGAGAGAGAGGAATGGAGAGTTTTCCATGCTTCAGAGATAAAAAAGCCAACCAGCCATGTGAGATCTCTGGCGGAGTGACGACAGGCCATTTCTACAGGTGGGAGGTTGGGGCTCTTGAACTGAGACTGAAGGTAGCTGAGTATTGAAGTTGAGTGCAGATTTAAGGTGCTGAGCTGGGAGTACTGGGAAGGGCACATGAACCAAGGTAGATTGGGGGCGCCCTGCAATTGAGCCAATAAGGCAAGTTAAAATTGAAAAACAGTGTGTGTCTGTGCTTTTCATCTGCAGATCGAATATCCTCTGGGTGAGGCTGGTAGCACAGTCCTTTCAGAGCTAATGAAACATTGTGTGATACAGGAGAGCAAGACCTTGTTATTTCTTGTTTGTTTATTTGTTTATTTTACCAAGATCTGCTGGGATCATGTGCAATGTCCATCTCAGTAAACTCCTCAGAGAAGCCTGAAAGTATACAGAACAAGTAAGGCTGTGGGACCAGATAAGTCTGAACACTCTTCCATATGAAATTTACTATTAAAACAACTAGGAGAAAGTTCTATGTTTTTAGATTCTAAGTCTTAGTAGTTATCTAGTGAATAAAATAATTTATAATATATATTTATTCCACTTGGATATGTAACCAAAAAATTCTACCTGTAGAAGATAGTTTTGTTAACCAAAGCCACTTAATAAAAAATGTATTTAAAATCATAATGTTTCATAGCACTTTTAGTTTGATCTGGCTTGTTGATCAAAGAGTTTTGATGTCAAGGAAAGTGATGATATTAGCAATACTTGTTAACAACAGAAAAAAAGAAAGGTTTTCTTTTTATGAAGATTATTTTCTGTAATATATACATATTATATATTTATATATATGTCTAATCTACATGTGCACATGAGCATGCATGTGTGTGTGTTTGAAGTGATTTTATTCAATTACACAATTATAGCAGTTTAAGGTATGAGGTCATTAAATTTCATGACGGCAATGCTAACTTAAAATACAAAATGAAAATATTTCATCACTTCATGAATATCAAACTTTGGCATAAGAGCTATCTGCTGAGGGACCTGGAGTTAGCCCAGTGATATTTGTTTTGAATGCCTTATTTATGCTCCTCACTGCAACTGGAACCTACCGTATTCTGTATTTATTAGATCTAGATACATAAATAACATGGCAGTTTTTTATACTTGGGTGCTTCTGTTCCAAAATTACACAGTAAGACATTGGGCTCATATTTGAAAGAAAATTTCTCTTGGTCCTTTCCACAGCTTTAATATTACCATGGCCACAAAGCATATTTCCCAGGACCTGATTTTATTTGGTCCTTCACTAACTGATTGGTTCTCTGCTTGAAGTTTATAATGGTCCTTAACAGATGAAGGCTAAACGTAAGTGGCAGCATGCACAAGCACTAAGTAAGATTCTCAATACCACTATCAAGACATGGATATACTATGAAATCTTTGCTTCTGTGCAAGCAGGAAGTATTAAGAATGCCACCAGGAAGCAGTGATGAAAATTGGAAGGTGCATCATAATGCTGGAGATCCATAAAGAAGAGATGGTCAAAAGAGTATGCTGGACTCAGAGCAAAGGAGGACAGATGAGTTAGTGGCAACGTCTTGGTGGGGTGTGCTGACACATTTCCTATTGAACACCAGAGACTGACTAAATACTAAATTTCAGGAAACTTTTAATTGCTATGAACAGAAATGTTAACTGTAGACTTAAAGAAAGTGAAGAGATTCAAACCTGGGGAATTACATTGGCATTAGCATGCAGAGAACCTGGAAATTTCCTTGGAAATTAGTGTTACAATACTTAGTCCATAGCCCCATCAATTTAAAAAAACTCATAATTTCATAATTTTTATAAATAAGACAGGAAAGCCATGTGAAAATTATAGTTATAAATCATGAATCATAATATTTGTGTTGAGAAAGTGAGCAAAGTACTTGATTTTGAAGTTTCTATAAGATCTGAATATAATAATAGCATTCATCTGATTTCACATAAAACTATGAAGTATATGAAACATGTTTATTACTGCAATAGGGCAATAACAATAGCCTGTACACATATAAACTGGAAGTAATGATTAAGCCTGTAATTCTATCATTCTAGATAAAATTGGGAAGGACAGCCATGGAGTAAAATAAGTTACAACTTTCTTACACTAATATTTCATATAATGATGATGAAAAACATGACTTTTTGTAGATATAATTACAGGTTTACATGATGGATGCATTTTAACTTTGAAAAGTATCTAATGTGCAATGCTCTTTTGTTATGTACTTTTTATACAGAAATTGCTAATTGTCTTTCTAAGGGTAAATTTGGTTTTCTGAATTGATGCACCCATAGTTCTTGATTTGGGATGGGAGATGGCAAAGTGTTTATTCAATGATCCTGTCTGGTTTCTGAAAGCAGATTACGAGATAAACACTTGAGTGTAGGGAGTGTAAGGGGTGTAAACTTGGAAACTGAGAGCTCCACAACGTTTCATGTTCTACATGCCATGCTGAGCTCTGGGGGTTCCACATACAATAGAATGCCATGGAGATCTCATGGAGCTTTTTTGGTAAGAATCAGAGAGCAAATTTAATCAAAGATTCCAAGGAGTTATTTGTGATGTTTTTAGTTAGGGGTTTTTAACCCATCCCTGGCATAGCTAGGTGGTATCACCCTTAAGTGTAGCTGATTCTCACCATGCTACATAAAACTTGAAACATAGAAAATGTAAAAAAAACAAGGGTGAGGATTTGATACAGAAAGTTTTCTTTGTCTGTAGCTCATCTCAAGGACTAGCTGAACATGTATGAAACATATTAATGACAAAATGTGAGATAAAATAATCTTGATTTTAAAAAATCAGAAGCTGTCTTAAAAATACACTAATGATGTGTTAGAATATTTAACTTACTTACCTTACAAAAATAGATGATTCTGTTAAAAACATAGCCTTATAGTCACGAAAACCTAGATACTAACCTAATCCTGCTAATAGTAGCTGTATCATCCTTGGCCATATTTGTTACCTATGATGCAGTTTATCAATAAAGTAGGACAATTATAAAATGGCTTTCGGTCTTTCAGTTTTCTTTAAAATATTAATCAAAAATTCCTAGCTCAGGTATTGGCTTATGAAAGGTGCATGTATACATGGTGCATATATTACTTCACTGAAGTTCAAGCTCAAAAGTGACTGATGGAGTTATGTTTGGAGTGGGACTTCTGAGGATTAAAAAAGACTGATTGAATCTTAGAATCTAAGGGATAGGCCCTGGCCCTATGTTCTCATAGAAAGAATAAGTGATATAGAGTCAGTCTCTCTCTCTCTCTCTCTCTCTCTCTCTCTCTCTCTCTCTCTCAGAAACAGCAAGAAAATGGCCATGCATAAGGTATAAAGCAGAAAAAAAAAGACCTTTATAACATACAAAATCACTTAAGCTGTTTCAAAGCTTATCAATGGTAATAAAAAGATTATATTGAGTGAGGTAACCTGAGCCTTAGAAAGACAAAATCACATCTCCTCTCTGATTGGAGGCTCCTAGCTACCAATCTTTTGATGTGAGTACATAGCCTGTAGTAACTACAGAAGCAAGGGAAGTGCAATGGGAACATTGTCAGGATTGGGAGATCAAGAACAATAGAGGGAGGAATAGCAAGACACATGTGATCTGAAGAAGATAATGGGAAAAGGAGGCCCTTACAGAGGGGAGATAAGTAAGTAATGAAGAAGAGATGAAGGTGAAGGTAAAGGAGATTACCAGGTTACAAATGATCTGATAGGGGAAATAGAAAAAGGCAGCTCCTCAGCCAAAGGGCAGGGAGTAACTACATGAGTAGGAGGGGGTGCTGAAGAAAATAACAGTGTCATCAACTGAAACAAACCACATGGAATCATACTATTTTCTATTTGCCTAAAAAGATACTATATAATGTATGACATACCATGTATAAATATACATAGATAATTTTAATGCATGCTTTTCTACTGAGTTAATTGTACTCCATCCAAGAGCCAAAGACCACCTAGCAAAACCCATTCAGATATGAGAAATGCTATTTGAGCTGTTACCCAGCACTATCCGAAAGACTCCCAAAAAAGACATGGTATTGCTGTAAAGGAATTATCCATAGCTATGAAGAAAAATAAAAACAGTGGATTTTCCAGTAAATGAATGGAACTGGAAAAATTATACTGAGTGAAAGAACATAGTTCCATGTAGGTAAATGCTGGATGTTCTTTCACATGTGGATCCTAGCTTCAAACCTTTATATTTTGTATAGACTTTGGAGCACCTACTGAGACTAGACAGGAGCTGTTCAGAGGAAGAGGTCATAAGGAGAACAACATTGGTACGAAGGTCAAAAGAAGAACAGTGGGGGGTGTAAGTGGGGAGGAGATGGCATGGGAGTAGGGCAGAGGGTTTGTGGTTGACATAACTAACCTAACGATTTTTGAAAAGTAATATGGAAATGAACTATTTTAAAAGCATCCTAAATCACATCTATTAATTGATCTAATTGAATTGTCCTACAAGAGACAAATAATCTTCTTTTCAGGAACCATAGATAAACAAACAAGATGCCCACATCAGATGGGGACTCCCTCCCTCATATTTGTCAGTAGAGGCTCAGAGACCTCTAAATCAATACAGAATGTCTTCATTGTGTTCTGTTATCCTCTGAATTTTGATGGACACCTCTTATTCTGAAGTCACATTTAGGTCACAAGAACATGGAGCCATCAAGGCTCTGCTTCACTCTATTCAGCTGAATTTTTAAAATTAATTTAAATAAAATAAAATTACTTCACTTTTCCCTTTCTTTTCTTCTCCCAACCCCTTCTAGCTAACATTTCTTGGTTCCTTCCCATCCTGCCTTTCCCCTTTGAGGAGCCAAAATAAATATTCCTGTTTCTTTCTTTTTCTTTATTGGATATTTTATTTATTTACAATACAGATGTCATCCCTTTCCCCATTTCCCCTCCCTAGAATCCCCTATCTCATCCCCCCTCCTCGTTTATGCTTTTATACCATTTTGATTACATGCATGTATTAAGGTCAGTTCTAGGTTGAGAGTCTAGCAATACAATACATGCAAATAGTCATGGAACAAACAAGACAATAAACACAAATAGTCAAAGAAAAAGCAAGGCGCTAAACCCAATTACATAAACACTCCTGTGATCACTGTTTCTAAGGGCTTATCAGGTGACAAATTATGTGAGCCAACTTCCTTGTCCTAAGCCCAAGGTCATTTTCATGTCTGAAGCCTACTTCCTTGTTCTAGCCTAAAATTTAGATTCCTACTGAAATTACTTCTTTGTTCTAGCCTAATGTCAGATTCCTGCCTGAAGCCCACTTCCTTGTCCTTTGTCAATGTCATATTCTGCCAAGCAGCCCATTTCCTTGTCTTTGGCCCATGTCAGATTCTTGCCAAGTAGCCCCAAAGGCTCTACAAAACAAAGTTCAATGTCATTCTTGAGTACATAGAATATTCTAGAACAGCCTGTTCTAACATGAGATCAGGATTAACAATAAAATAAGAAAATAAAATAACTTTTTAAAAATCTATGCATTTGGTACATAAAATAAAATAGGTGCTATTAAATGGGAAATGATTTTGTCTTCATGTTAGAGGCATGTATGTACTTAATATGATAGATTTATACACTCCCCAGCAAAACTCTTGCCTGTTATAAAATTTATTGTACCAGACTGATTAAATTTGTGTTTTATTTTTGTTTGTTTGCTTATTATGAGGATGATGACTTTCAATGGAATGGTTTAATTATCTTCTTCTGTAGGATAGGGTCTCATGTAGCCCACATGGAACTTACGCTGATCGTCCCCCTCCTTAGTTCCCAAACAGAGAGATGGCAGACACAGCCTATTGTGTCTGTCTGATTTCATCATCTTTAAGTCAGTTTTAAATTTGAAATGATACATCTAGCCCACAAACTCGCTTTGAATGCAAATATAGATTTGTTAAAATCTCAGGTCCTAAAATTGCAAGAATTCATCATAATTGTATATTTTACAAGTAATACATTGCTGATTAGAAATAAAAACAGAGAGGGGAATTGGATAGGGGATTTTCAGAGGGGAAAACAGGAACGGAGATAACATTAAATGTAAATAAAGAAAATATCTAATAAAAATTAAAAATAAAAGAAATTAACAGAGTTCTTAAAAATTCATGATTTACCTATTCTTACCAACAGAAACTTCATACACTCCACATACACTTCATACACTCCATTAGTACAAACATATACTAAGAAATTTTCCGAAGCTTACAGGTTTAGGACTAGGAGATTCCCAACACACAACGGCCACCCACTGTGAGACATTGTTCCAGGTAACACATAAATGATAAAAGGACAAACATCTTGCAATTTTAAATGAAATGCATCCAGGCAGGAATAAATCTCTTCAGGGAAAATTCCAGAAAGTGTGACACTAGCCTTATTTTCTCATGCTGAGCACTGAAATCATGATGCTCATCAGATAGAGTCAACTCTGATTTAGAGGTTAGAATGTTTTTGTTTGTGTGAACATTTGTCATTTACCTTAGGGCTTTGTAAAGATGACAAAATGATTTGTTACAATGAACAAGCATACACACTCTGTTTGACAACTATTTTATGGCTCCTATATTATACCCACAGATAACAAGCTGCACAGGATACACGATGGCTTCTGGTATCCCTCTCTCACTTCCCTCAATAAGGAACACATATTAACTCTTAACCATAGCAGTTACAGGAATAAAAATTTCCCCTCAGTTCATCTCCTCTGACCTGTGGCCCTTACGTCGACCTGGCATTTATGACAGTACTGAAACAGGACTTTGACAGCTTTAAGACACAGATTTGCTTTGATGCCCTCCTCCTGCTGCTATTCAAACACTAAAGAAATCAAAATGTAAATGATACATATTCCTAAAAAAAGTTAGAAAATCTGACATGATTTCCTACTTTTCATAATTACTTGACAGCTCTGCTGAGGTATAATTAACATATCATCAAATGCCCCATTGAAAGCATACTACTCACAGATTTATTTATTTATTTATTTTTGTAAATTAGTGGAGTTACACAAACTATGTTCATAATCCAGTTGCAGGTCATTCCATCTCCTGCTGAAGGTCTTTTGGCTTCAGCAATCCATACCTCTTGCTTTTCCTCCTTTCTAGTTCTTGTCACTGATAATTTGCATTTTATTGATTTTCATGTTCCAAAATATGATACAGATAGTGGTTTGAGATATGTAACCCTTTGTATCTGTGAAAGGAATGTGTCTTTATAGGTCAGATGATATAAATGAACAGAAAGTTGTAAAAAATTGTATAGTGAAGATTAAATCACCTTTTACTCTTTATTTATGCTGACACATGTATAGTCCCACAACCAGATATTTGTGTTAGAATGATGTGTGTATGCAGTTCTATGGTGTTTTATGGTATGCATTAGAAAATATGGATAAGGTATCAAATGTACATGTTTTGTTGTCTTAAGAAGGCTACCTGTGGAATAGTCAACATGTTTCATTTTAAAACTTATGTATAGTGTACTGCATATCTCTATTTCATATTGATCCATATGAGAACATAAGATGCCCTGTCAATAAGAAACATCTAACTACACCTTTAGGTAAGGAGTGAGCACTTTGATTATAAATCATTTTGACACAGCTCCTCTTGGAGTAAGTTTGGCATACAATTGCCTGTCTCAATGCAATATATAGCCAGACTGAGGAAAGAAAACCATAAAACCTGATAAATGCTGTGATAATAATCCAGCAAGCTGGCTTGTGCTTAGATGTTATGCCTACTTTAATGCAACATTCAGCTCCTCAAGGGAGGCACCTAGTCCATGGGCAATGCCAATTGACCACAGATAACACAAATAGGATTTTGTTGATACTTGCAAATACCTCATGGTGAGGTCACAAGAGTAAATCCTTTCATTCCACTTTCATGCAAGGGGTGACTTTGTTATCTTTTCATAGAGGGAGCTCACAGTTGTGTTGGTACTGTATTACATGCACAAAATATTGCCTAGTTAACTAGGATCGCCATTTAACAGTTTAAATTAAATATAGAGACATTGTCCTCTTCTGTGCTTTAAATGAACGCTACAACACTCATGTAAAAATTTAATTTCAAATATAAAAGAATTTAGAGATAAGACCTTAAAGGAGAGATTGGTATAGAGTAAGGCTCTGATTGCAGACACTTCTTGGTTTTAGCAAGGGTTCACACTAGATCTTCTCTTGGTGTTGAATGCTCTTCATTTTCCACATCACCATGCAGCTGCATAACTCCGGCCAAACGCAGACACCATGCTTTTGAATGTCAGCCAATGAAATTTTATTTTTATTTATTTATTTATTTATTTACTTACTTACTTATTGATTGATTGTTTCAGCTCAGTCATTCTTTCATATCCATGAAAATCCACTCATAATTTCCTAGTAGTTGCTTTATTTTTTTCTCCTTTTGGAATATGACTGTCACACTACCTCTCAATGAATTGGGAATTACATTAAATTATTTTATAATTTTTTAACATTTGTCTGTTTTATTACCCAGTCTAATGTTGGAACAAAAGCCTAGAGCAGTTATCACTAATTCCTTGCTTTCTGAGGTCTCTATAGAGTCTTCTTAGTTATACTTTGAAATAGGGAGAGAGATAGAGATAGAGATTTTACATATTAAAACTAAGCATGGTCTACACATGTGCACACACACATGCTTACAGTTTTAGTCTGTACTATGTGGAATAGGAAGAAGTTTTTCTCACCCCATCTGGTTTTCTCTATTGATCTTGTTTCAAGTATTAGTATTTTATCCTTATTAACAGGCTGCTGTATAAGCATGGGATTTGAATATAAGGGATAACATGCTAGCTAACATAGTTTAACAATGCAGTAGAGTTTTCCAAAATATAATTCAGGCATCATTTGTCAGTATCCAGAATGCTATTAAGTCTACTCTTTAAGTCCACATGTACCTCTCCTTATTTGTTTAAAGTTTGGCTTTCATCTGTGCACATACCTCACATCTAGCCTTAAACACTGAGACTACAACTTTATTACTGCAAAAGTTTCTACATTCTTGCCTATATTCTTAGATTTTCTATGTGTGATAATGTAAATCTACACTTATAGTAACATTTAACTAATATTTTCATTCTTTCTCTTTGTGGTCAATGGTATTTGGGATAATTCTTTAGGCTTTGTTATCTCAAACTATATTTTCATCAAAAATATATTTTGTGCACTCCTTCATTCTGCCTAGTAAGATTCATCACCTATATAGCCTTCTCATGCTATCATGACTAGTTTCTGCTGTTTTCCCAACATTCAAAATCTTCTCTGGCTGACATTTGCCAAGAACAATATTGGTCCAGCTCTGACTTAGTGTTAAGGACATCCGTGCATTCAGCTTTCACAGCACACATCCAGTTATCTTCTCTCCTGTACTTTCAATTCTCTATTCACTTTCCCCAGTTCTCATTTTCCATTCATGTCAGAAGATTATTATTAACAAACATTTGTCCTTTAAGAATCTTAGCACTTCTCATGCTGGATTTAGTGCAAATATTCATTGGCATACTTAAGCAGACAAGCAATAACCTTCTTTTATTTTGATTAAATTTTGAAGTGGACTTTGAGTAAAGGTACTATTACTCTCACACTTTGTTAGATATAGTCTCTTTGTATTATTATATCAAGGAATTTCTCCTAATACTTTTCCTTTTAAAATTAGTTTTGAGAGGGTTAGTTTTAACACTTAATGGCTATTGATGTTAATTCTATAAAATAATCCTTTGAGTTTTGAAAATTTGGCTTTAAAAGGTTATTATACACTAATTAATTTTTAAGATTCAGACAATCCAGTTAATGAAACAGTTGATTATTTGGTTATTAAATTCAAATGTTGAGGATAGTAAACTACAGGTTTTCTGAGAATACTGGAATACAAATCAGAAATGAACAAGTACAGATACATATTGTTGGAGAGTAGTTTACCATCCCAGTGGGAATTACTATTGTTCACTGTCTTAACTGGAATAGTGCTAAGTTCACTGTAAAATTCTTAATACTGTGGTTTTTTTTTTTATTATTTCTTATGAATACCATCATGCAAATAAACCCTTTTACTGAATTTATTAGCATAGATTATTAATAAGAATTGTAAAGTTTTTATTTCAGATCTCATAAAACAGATTGTCTATTACTACATGTAATTGATTATACCAAAAATAAATACTTGCCCTTCCAAACAACTATTTGAACAAAACCTGCTATGACTAGATTTGGCATTATGTCACTATTTATTCTGTCATACAATGTGACTTTAAAAAAAAAAAAAAAAAGGTTTTACTGTATTTCAGTTCAAGATAACCTTCTAAAAGCCTATCACAAAATAAAGGCACTTTGTGTAACTTTGGCATTTGGTCTTTGTTTTCCATTTATTCTTTGTATAAGATGCCCATGGTCTTCAGTGATAGAATTGTGATTTTCTTATTTGACATGCACCATCTCACATGCTGCTTCAAGTAATTACATACTACAACTCCTGAAGTCCCTTGACCCCTTATTAGAATGTGCATTCCCTTCTCCCCATCAGTCACAGAGTGTTCACTACCTGTGGGAGTCTTCTGATGAAACAGTTCGTTCTGCATGTCAAATAGTCACTTCAGTCCAATTAAATTCTCATTGCATGACATTTTGGACTGTTGATGGAGGCAGGAGGAAGTGGGATTTCTGTTATGGGGCTTCATGCCATAAAGTAAGGATAAGTATTTCAATGTTATGCTGCATGGCTATTTTCTCTTTTAAGAAATAGCCATCAAATGGTGCAACATTTTCCCTTCCCAAACACTGTGATAAATAATAACTTGACCATAGTGCTTAATATAGTCACTCCATGAACCAAGATACTGAAGTTTTATTACTGACTTCTCACTGGGACTTAGCCCCACCAGGGTACTCCACTGATTAAACTCTTTATTAATAACCTGTTAACATGACAGATTTTGCTTGCAGTGCCAAGGACAATATTCATGAAGAACAGGTAAGAAAATGGTAAAGGAAATACCATTTGTAGTCAATCAGACTCATAACTAGCTTTTGCATGTGAACCTCCATGACCTCAGATTCTTATTATCTGCCTCAAACCACTCATCAGTATTTTAACTCTTGGTTTTATATCTCCCCAATCAAATCCCATGTCTATTTATTTAAATAGAGATTAATGCTAAATAATAACATTTTTCCAACATAATATTTTTATTGATTGTTTTGGAATTTCTTACAATGCATCCAATTACATTCGATTCCCATTTCTTCCAGATCCACCCTCCCACCTTGTAACCACCATCTTGACCCCCTACAGTACACCAGGTACAGTTTGTGATGCCCATATACTCACTGAACCATGGTCAAACTCTTAATGGACTGCCCCTTAAAGATAATTGAGCACTTCCCCCTGCCAGAAGTCATCAACTGAATAAGGTTATACTTCAGGAACTTTATCATAATTTTTTTATCGATATTTTCTTTATTTACTTTTGAAATGTTATCCCATTTCCCGGTTACCTTCACCCGGAAAATCCCTATCCCATCCTCCCTCCTCCTGCTTCTATGAAGGTGTTCCCTCATCCACTCACCCATTCCTACCTCCCTGCTCTGGCATCCCTCTACACTGGGGCATCGAGCCTTCATAAGACCAAGGGCCTTTTCTCCCATTTATCCCTAACAACCCTCTCCTCTGCCTCATATGCAGCTGGAGCCATGGGTCCCTCCATGTATACTCTTTGGTTGGTGGTTTAGTCTCTGGGAGTTCTGGGAGTTCTGTGTGTGTGGGGGGGTGTCTGGTTGGTTGATATTGTTGTTCTTCCTATGGGATTGCAAACTCCTTCAGCTCCTTCAGCTCTTTCTCTAACTCCTCCATTGGGGACACCAGTAGTTTGCTGCAAGCGTCTGCCACTATATTTGTCAGGCTCTGGCAGAGCCTCTCAGGAGTCAGCTATATCAGGCTCCAGTCAGCAAGCACTTCTTGGCATCCACAATAGTGTCTGGGTTTGGTGACTATATATGGAATGGATCCCCAGGTGGGGCAATCTCTGGATGGCCTTTCTTTCAGTCTCTGCTCTACACTTTGTCTCCCTATTTCCTCCCATGAGTATTTGTTTCCCTTTCTAAGAAGGACCAAAACATCTTCATTGCTTGGCTTCTTTTCTAGATTCTTTTTGTTTGTGGTAGAATGTTGTTGCAGAACCCTTCAAGGTCTCTCATTTTCATGTCAATTATGAGTCTGGAGTCATCAATACCACTACAACAAAGCTTCCTTGCTCATAACAGCCAGAGGCAACACACATCATGGACTTCCACACATTTTTCTGTGAGTGCATGGATCACAGATGTCATCTACACAGGCTACAATGGCCATGTACCTTATTGCTGGCCTCTACTGCAGCATAGACCACAACATAAGTATAGACCCGCAGAGAACATGGACCTCACCATGGTCCCTGTGGCAGCATGGACCACAGATATCAACACAGCCTCTGGCAGCAACACAGATCACAGACACCAATATGGTTTCCCATGGCAGCCCAGGACATCCTCACATCCTCTGGTGGGAGTATGGACCAATAACATCAACATTGACTGGAGCATAGACTACAGACAAAAATCATCAATATATCCTCCAGTGGTAGCATTACCATAGACATACATATGGCCTCCTTAAGCAATCCTGTCTGCAGCCTACAGACCATGGATACCAACATGGGCCACAGCTGTAGCACAGATTACATATAGCTACATGACTTCTAGCAGCACTAAGGGCTATGAAGAGTTTTGAGGAGCTCCAATTGAGAAGATGAGCCATTCTTTTTGGAACAACCCTCAATTGCTCAGAGCCAGGGTGATTGTGATGCTGGACAGTGTATCTGGTGACAAAGCCTGCTCATCAGCTGTTCCTCATCACCTTGCTGGCCCTATTTGACAACAAAAGGGTCCATACCCCATCTACCTCAGCTATGCTTCCACACTCAATGCTGTCACTGTGTCTTTAATTCTTTCTGGGCAGCATGCAATGTATCCTTCCCTCCACCACTATATCTTTATTCATAAAGGTGGCATTGCAAACTCTCTCTCTCTCTCTCTCTCTCTCTCTCTCTCTCTCTCTCTCTCTCTCCTAACAGCTTTACATGCAAGTAATTATTAAACGATGTCATTGATCTGGTTCAAGGTCTCTGGAATGAATGGTTTGTGCTGGGCAGGCGAGCAGGGTGTTCTGGAGCAGGATCTGCAGGAGTTCCATGAATTGCACACCTCTTTGCTTTAGGTGAAGGCAGTCCTTGCCCCACTTGCTCACTCACATGAAATGACTATTATTCCTGTAGCCTGTGGGTTGCTCCAGGTCTCTACCACTCACTTTCCTCTCTCAGTATGGCAAGCACCAGGCGCTGCAGCAGTGGAAGTTTCATGCTGAGGATCTGGTTCATTGACCCTTCTTAAGATATGCTCTGTATTCCTCCTGATGCCAGAAGCTGCCACCTTGAATCTATCTTCAAATATTTTTTGAAAGGTACTGATAACAGAAATTACCAATGTTCAGCGCCAAGTCACATTTACCAGAGATACGGTGTTTTTCTCTTTTACTCTGCTCTTGAGTTTCTCCCAGCAGGGTAGTGCTCCAACTAGGGCTTGAGTTCTGCTGGCTGCTGCAGAGACAGCTGTGGCTTCTCAATGGCCACCTACCAGGGTGTTGGTAAGAGGAGGGGTGGGCACTGGCTCAGTGGCACAGTTTCTTCATTCCTGTACCAAGTCCTTCACAGCCACTGTAGCTTGTCAACTGTAGCCTGCTGCAAGATACCGGTATCCTAAGGGTGGGTAAGGACTCTATCTCTCCAAATAACCTTTTTTATGCATTGTCATTATTATTCAACAATGATGACTACTCCCATGTATGCAGCTTCACTTTATCACTGTTTCTCTTTGTTAAACCATATGTATTTTGGGATCTCAACTCAATCTCTAGTAACATTGGCCCTTTCCTAATCTGAGGTCACATAATGTTCTTCTCATAAGAACCTGTCTATATAGTAACACACAAAAATTACTCATTTAAAATATCAATACATAGATGCAGACTGTATCAGTCATGGTGCAGGGTTATAGAATTATAGATGAGAGTCAATTACAGAAGCAAACACTCTTTTGATAGCTCTGTTCTGGTTATGCTGTCTTAGCATTATTCCAAGGGGTTTTTGCTAAGGCTAGCATTCCAGCTCTGATTTTGGTTTTTAATTTCTCAAGTGTATGAAGTGTACGTACACAATTTCATTCTACATGCCTTTGCAAATTTGCACCAAGAGCTGATGAAGATAACTGTAGGACAAAAGATTTCTTAGAGTTTGTGTCCATTCAATGAGCAATTAGGAGTTTGCAAACAGAAACAAAGACTAAGAATGTGTGTTAGATCATTGCAAGCCCCGGGATCAGAGGAGTAATAGCTCTGGTATCATTGGGCTCCAATGGGCAAAGTAGCAGGTACTCTCTGGCTCTAAAATCATGTTATCTTAGACACTGGTCAGTTGACACCAGATTCATCTGTTTTTTTCCACCCTTGCTCTATCCCTTTAATTGGACTTCCAGCATCTTTAAATCACTAAAGCAATGTTTCGACTCAGCTTTTAGGCTTCACTTATCTGTTAAATGAATCCTATAAGTGGAAAGCCTACTAAACACGCACACACCTAAAAATATTTTCCAAGATTTTATGGACACGGATTTTCACTATTATAGGGTAATGACCAGATCAAGCAAATTGAAAACAAACAAACAAACAAACAAAAAAACCAAAACCAAACCAAACCAAACCAAACCCAACCAAAAATATGAACCAACTGACCAAACAAAGAGAAAAACAACTTTAAATTCTGGTTAAGTCCCTTACATTCAAGCAGTCATTATTTAATAGTTTCCCTATACATACTAGGCCACTCCATTTCTCAGACCATTAGTGGAATGATGTTCTGTTGTTCTCACAAAGGAAGAAAGAAAGGACAAAACCATATTAGCAAAGACAGGTTAAAGGCATAAGAAAGAAAAGTCCTGCTGCCTGCATGCTTTTGTGACACTGAGTTTTCTGTATTGTTTGCATGATAAGCCAAGCAAGTCAGAATGAGACTTCAGTAGATAAAGGTCCTTCCAGTTGGGGTTCAGAGTATGATCTGTCAGGAGTTAGACACTCTGCTGGGAGTTATTTGCAAGAGATTGGTTTCTGATGGTTGTTGGTTATGATTCTAGTCAACAGTATAATCTATCTTGTATTATATATAACTAGTAGAAGTTTGTCATTAACAGGAATAACAGTAAACCAGAAATCATTGAGTGCTGCAGTTTTATGATAAATGTGACATTTGCAAAGAAAGAACCAAAGATGATTGTTAAAGATACATTTGCCAGTCAACTCAAAACAAAACAGAAAATAAAGAAAACATGTTTGCCTAAGAAAAAGATTTTAATGATTTATTTTGCTTTAACCTGGGAACTTCTGGGTTGGTAAAAAAGTTTGTCTGCTGATTAGAAAGACAAGTTGGAAAAGGACTTTTGGTCTACTTATGATGTAAAATAATCAACTTCCTTTTCTGATTGTCATGTTAACCCATTCAGAATTGTTAGTTGGAACCAGATTTCAGCTTATAGTCCGCATAAAACATGCTCTATATGTTTTGAATTACATAAAAGGAAAGGAGAACTTCAGAGAAATGTCATGTATTAGCTTGGTGTATGAAAATCTATCTACTTCTTCTTTATTCCTTTCAAACCATGCCCTTCTGTAATGCCTAAGCATTAAAGTTTATGAGCCTAAAGGAGGACATCACTGATTCAAGCCATCACAACATGATTTTTTCTTTAGATAAAAGCAGAGTATTTTATGTTTTCATCTATATTAGAATATCTATTTATTCTAACTTAGATAAAAGTTAATCTGTTAAATAAAGGGACTCTTTGGGACAGCTAGGTGGCTCGGTCTGTAAGGCACCAGTAACTAAACATGAGAACTTCAGTTTGATCCCCAGGATTCACATGGTAGACGAGAAACCATCCTTGTATCTTATCCTGTGGCCTCTATACACAGCCACACACAAAATAAAATGAATAAAAACAAAAAATGTAAAAATAGAAAACAATTAGCTCTTTCCTGAAACATGGAAGTTGGATTTTGTTAATTCTTTACTAGAAGTACTCCAACAAATCCATTAGCTAAGGAAAGGTAACAAAATAAACAACAACAAATTAGTTGTTTCTTTAGTCTCAAACAATATTCTGACCCACAGCTGGTCTTACTTCACATTTGTATGTACCATATACCCCGTGTGTGTGTGTGTGTATGTGTGTGTGTGTATTTATGCATGTATGTAAACATGCATGAATGTATATATGCATGCATGTATGTGTGCATGCCATACTTTTCTCCTTTTATTTTCATAATTAAATTAAGGTAAAGGGTTGCAGGGGATATTTAATGGTTAAGAACAGTTATTTCTATTCCAGAGGATCTAAGCTTGAGTCCCAACACCCATATAATGGCTTACAACTCTCTGTAACTCCAGTCACACTGCATCCAGCCTCTTCATCTGGCCTGCATGGCCTCCAAATGTGTGGTGCACAGATATACAAGCAGGGAAAAATAACCAAACACAGAAAACAAATTTTGAAAAAAATAAAATTAAATTAAAGTAGAAACTAATATTAGCTGTTTTGTGGTGGTTTTTATTCATTGCCTCTGTGACATTATTTTAAGCAATTTTGAGTGTTTCAGGCAGGAGAAAAGAGGCTGAGGAATATTTCATGGGGCGTACTCTCAGGCTTATGATAAAATAAAAAAAGGAAGAGGGAGAGTAGTGTTAAAAGACACACAGAAGCAGTGCAATACAATAGAGAGGGAGGTAAAGAGAAAGTGGGACAGAGACAAAGCTCTACCTGGGGAGGGCAGCAACCCACACAGAGAATGACTCCTGCTGTCACTCAGGGCTGCCCCTGCCAGGACTTCACTGCATTGATCCAGCTTAATCCTCTCTACAACCACTCCCTTTTATTTCTGCTGTCAAAGAAGGGGAAAGGACAAAAGAAAATAGGGATTTTTTTCCTCCAGTTTTTATTCTTAAATCCTTCCGTTGAATTGAGACAGAAAATTTAATGTTTCAGATAGCACATTCTAAATCCGGTTCAAATTTTGTAGTATGGATTTGTAGTTGAAATGCTTGATTCAATGTTCTTTGAGTTATTTTCTGTTGGCTTTAACAATGATACATGCACTGTTTCTAGAACTTCTTTTTTTAAACTACAGATAGCATTGACTCTGTTTATTTCCTAATATTCAGTTGTAGTTTTATGCAATCTCTCCTTTATGGTGGGGATTTGTTTGTGACTAAATTCAACTCAAGTTGAACAAAAGTAGCAGCAGCCTTCCTGAGTCTTATGTGACCCACTGTGCAAAGGAGGAAGCCTTCATTCTCATCCTTATGATTTAAGAGGCTCTAGGATTCTATTATACTCTTAGGTCCAAGGAAGAAAGGAATGCACAAGATTATATGAGAGGTATTGAAAATGCTATGTAAAATGAACAAACAACATTTTTGCCAATAAAATCAGGCAAACTAAAATGATAATAGAGTGATTTGGACTGTATGCACATGCCACATGAACATGCACACGCACACACATACCAGTATGATAACTTTCATGGTTTTGGCCCCATTTAAATAATATCTGAATATTGCTTCTATTTCCTCCAACTAATTAACTCTCTCCATTGCTAGCTAACCATGTATTTTCTTTGTAGGCAATTTTAAAGGAATAAATGTAAAGAGTTTCTAGACTTAGACGTAAGCAAAGACCAAGAACTTTTCTTCAGTTAATTAAAAAAGATATTTCCTTCTCTCATCTTACAGACCACAACACTTTTACTTCTTTTTAAATGTCAGCTAACAAATTAGTGTTCCTGCAACTTTGTGCTGTCCTTTGGCAAATAACCACATTGCACAAAGTGCACTGAGAAACCTGGCAAGGGTTGGAGTCTCTTCTCTGAGGCTTAGCCTGGAGTGAGAGGGAAGGAGCTGGTCAAGATGAAGGTGGATTTGCGGAGCAGCTCAGACAGCTGCACACCTGCCTGCATTATACTCAGCTCTATTGGAGAGTGTCATTAATCCTCCACTTTAATGAACACCAAGCTTTCACAGAAGATTTAAAATGAATCCCCTGCCAGGGCCCCTTCTCCATGCGACAGAAATTTCATATATTCCATTAGTTCATGTAATGGGTGAAACAAATGACTCTTTTAAAAGACAGTGAAATACAACAATGCAGGGATAGTTAATATGAATGCCCCCATAATTTTGGAAATAATTTGCATGTGTGCTTCATATTCTCATGAGCTTTATGCATCTATCTATGAAGAATATTACTAGTGGCTTATTTTGGAAATGATATTGTTTTAAATTTTTCTTTCATGTTCTAAATTAAATTCCCCCAATTATTCTTCCTCCATACCCTCTTCTGATACTTTATAGAGCTTAGAAATATTCAATGGCTAAACTAATACATTTTCAGGTTATTATTGCAACACTTACTATAGAAACAACAAAAGAATACTGCAGGAGAAAAATGAAGTATTTCCCAAATATTGACAATTTATACAAAATAATAGTCTGTGAAAATAGAAAAGAAAAAACCTCTGAGAATTGTTAAAGTGAAAAATGCATAATTAAATAAAACCACTGCAATGCAAATACACAAGAAAAGATGGCTAGCTTCTGGAAGGCTAACAACATCTGACCCCATCTTCAGCTTCCTGGAAGAGGACGGATACACCTACTGGATAGAGGCCTGAAGCTGCCCCGCATTCTGCCTTCTAGGAATCAGGAACTCAGAACTTGGACATGTGTTCCTAGTAGACTGCCTTGTTTTGATAAGAGTGGAAACAAAATTCAAAGCAATAGTAAGAAAGCATGAGAAAGGTTTGAAGCAGTTTGCTGTATAATGTAATCTGTACACAGTAAGACTGACTTTAAACATGCCATATCTGCTATGCTGAGTTCATATGTATGTATTTATCCATTAGTACATTGTAATACCTGCTTTCTAGTAAGGATAGACGAATAGAGGTGAAAGACAGTATCTTATATTTATACACTTAATAAGAATTTTAACACTCTTTGAATAGTTTGTATAAGAACTTACTTTACAACTGAGTAGAGTCAAACAAATATCTGTAATATTACAAGAGCATATAATTTCTATAGTTAAAACAAGCACCAAAACTATTTTTATTTTGATGAGATTAAAGTTTTATTGTTTTTTGTATGAATCATAAATATAAAGTTGTACCTGTTAATAGGCTGTCATATTGTGTTTACAAATAAGTTGCTTACCATTTCTATTGGATTAAACAAACCTCATAAAAACATTTAAAATATTTTTAATTTATTTTCAATCTTTTCAAGACATGTTGTCCATTACTACATGGCATAATCTAGAATCACTTAGGAACGGAGACTTAGTGAAGGATTATCTACATTAGGTATGTCTGTGGGCTTTTCTTCAGGGTATTATTGAAATGAACGTAACTGAGATGTGAAACGTGCCCATAGTGGGTAGCGTCATTCCCTAGGCAGGGGATCCTGGCCTGTATAAGAGTGGAGAAGGTGGCCTGAGCACTAGCATGCATAGGATAATTTATTGACTTCTGCTCTTAATTCTGGATGCCCGTGATTAACTGCTTCAGTTTCTTATTTCTTGGCTTCCCACAGCAATAGACTGATTAGGAATTGTGAAGTGAATACGTTTTTCCCTTAATTTGCTTTTGTCAAGATATTTTAGCACAACACAGGGACAGAAACTAAGACAGTCACTGTAATGTACAAGAGAACATGAAGATTCTTACTCTGTTCTAACAGTAACCTATTGGTCAGTCACTCCTCATTCTTCCCTCTCTCCTACTATCCTCAGCCCTTGGTAACCACCATTGTATTCTCAACTTCTGCGAAATCCACTTCCTCATGATTCTACATGTAAATGTCACCACTCAGTACTTGTCTTTCATTGTCTGACTTATTCCACATTACACCATGATCCATCACTCTTGGTACAAATGAGAGTTCATCTTTTGTGGCTAAATAGTGTTCCATTGTACATATGTGTAGCTGCTTTCACCCATTGATCCTCTGAGTGATACTTAGCTTTGCGATATTTACTAAGGTTGCACTGATCATGAGAAAGTGCATATCTGTTTGACTTACTTATCTTCTTGGATATTTTCCAAGTTGTGGGATAAGAGTCTTTTCCTGTTTTATACAGTAGTAGTACTAGTTTTAGATCGTCACCAACAAAGTTAAAGGTACCTACATCTAACTCCAATGCTTATCAAATCAAATCTCTGATAATAACCAGTCTAACTATATACATTTCTATTATTAAACCTTACATGAAGTTTTTTTTTTAATTACTTTACCTCTTGTCATATGTCTTTTGTTAAAAAAAACTTTCTTTTGTCACTTTAAAAAGAAAGCATCTTCAACAAATGTTGCTGGTTCAAGTGGAGTCAGCATTTAGAAGAATACAAATTGATCCTTTCTTATCTCCTTGTACAAAGATCAAGTCCAAGTGGATCAAGGACCTCCACATAAAATCAGATACACTGAAACTAACAGTAGAGAAAGTGTGAAAGAGCCTCAAACACACTGGCACAGGGGAAAGATTCCTGAACAGAACACCAATGGCTCAGGCTCTAAGATTAACTATTGTTAGTTGTGCACATTCTACAGGCTGTTGAACTATTCTTGGATTTCCGAAATTGTCACCTGGCCTCAGTGAAAGGCACTTGGATGTGATGCTGTAGTCAGCTTCTTAGTACCTGGCTAAGGATTAATTTTGTTGATTCGCCAACATTGCAGCCCTGATCATATTTTTGTAATGTGACCTTGTATGGTTTTGGCATTAAAGTAGTGTTAGTTTCATAGAACATGTTTGGAAGAATTCTCTATTCTTTAATTATTTAAAAAGAACTAAAGAAAAGCAATATTAGCTCTATTTTAGGTGATGTGTACAACTTGGCAGTAAAGTCATGAGGTCTGGTGATTTCCTCAGTGGAGGACTTTGTTTTATTATTTATTTAATCTCTTTAGACTTTATTGTTCTTTATAGGTTTTCTATTCTTTATGAATCAATTTTAGTTGGTGTGTGTGTGTGTGGAGAAACGTGAGAATGTGTCTTAGTCATCAAATTTTTGGCATGTGACTGTTCAAATACTTGAATACTTGTTCTGTGTCAGTTTAGTAGCTTAATGCTACATTTTGACAGGGCCTTATTTTGTAGTCCTGGGTTAACTAGACCATTCTCATATAGATCAGACTGGTCTTGGACTCACAGTTTTCCAGCCTGTTTTCTAAAGCGTTATAATTAAAATGATGTAGCCCCATGCCCTTTCCATCTGTAGGTTTGAGTTCTTTATTTGTCTTAGTCTACCTAGTGGCTTATCTATGTTTTAAAAAACTAATAATAGATCTATTTATTTGATATTTTTATTGCATTTAGCTTTTATTTCACCTAAAATTCTCTGACTGTTTTACCATTTTCCTTCCCTGAAATTTGGACTTTCAGTATTTTGTGGGGTAGCACTTAGTTATACATGTGAGACTGTCCTGCTTCTCTGGTGTTGGTGGTAGTAAATACCCCAGCCACCAATGACTGAGTGATAGATGGGTGATATTGCACATTATGTATTGGATTTTGGTTTGTTTGGGCTTCCATTTCCATTTCTTTTGAAATATTAAAAAATATTTCTTAATTTATTACTTTATACACTGATTGTTCAATAAGAAATTTTAAATTTTTCTTGTAAATAATTTCTGATATTTTTTCATTCTTGATTCAGAGTTTGTTTTGTGTTTACAAAGCATACTTTTTATTGTTTCAATTTTCCAATTATCTTAATAATATTCTTGATCTTGGAGTTACATAACAGTGAAATGTAGCAGCAAATTCCAGAAATGTCTGAATTTGGCTGGCTTAAGCTTTTGCTGGCTTTCTTCAGGTAAGCATACCTGATGTGATTTTCTGAGTACAATAACCATGTCTTGTTCAGAAAACAGCATTTTGCAGAATTTCTCCCCATCCTCCAACTCTTCAATTCTTTCTATCTCCCCTTCCCCATTGCTCCCTGAACCTGCTTAATTAGAGCTCTTACAGGATTGATGTTGTCTGCTGTTGTGAAGTTTCTAGTCTCAATTTCTTTCTAAGTATGTGTCTCATTGGTATATAGAAAAACAACTGATTTTCATGAGTTATAATTATATTCTGAGAGTTTGCTGAAAATATTTATCAACTTCATTTTGTGTCATCAGCATACAGAGAAAAGACTTAACATAAAATATTTATCCTACAAAGGCTCTAACTGAGGCTTGGGCAAAAATGATATTTCACCCATAGTCTCTAATCTATGATCATGGCTTCAAGAGATGATCTGGGCTGAGGCAGACATCAGCTTCACAAGCTCATGTCATAACTTCAACAATCCTTGTCACAATGCTCTACTATGCCTTGATTTCAATGCTTGCCAAGACTAGACCATCAGAAGACAAAGATCAAGGTCTACACTGTTATGAGGTGACAATTGCTGCAGTGGACTTAGTAAAAGAACTAGTCACTGGTGAGTGCATCCAAAACAGATGATGTTAGACTCCGTTTTTGTCTTGCACAGGGACTGTTCTTGAGGACCTATTCATGGTAATGAGATGTTCATTCATATTCATAGTGTAATGATATGTCAATCCAGCTTTGTGTTCTAGGTCACACTATCTTATTCTGTCTTTAGTGAATATAGGGAATGATTCAGGACATGGTTAAGGCAATCCACTAACCACCAAAGTTAACCCTAACTGGAGTTATTTCTATGGTTCATGAATGCGAAGGATTAGGGTTGTTTAGTTCAGGCCCATGCTTTATTTGGTAGGAATAAAGACCAAGAGGTAGAAGTCTTCCAAACAAAGTCTAGGCCTCAGTAATCACAGTATAATAATGCTACCTGTAAAATACAAACATTTATGATACAGTGGCAGAAATATTATGGGAATAAACTACTGCTCACTCAAAAACTGGATTTATGTCTCATTCAATGAGATAAAACCCAAACATCACACTGTTAGTGAGGCCAAGACTCTAAAACTAGACTGGTCATAGGCTCTGGATGAAAATGTACTGTTATTTGGCTAAATAAAAGTATCAATAAAATGACTTCTGCAACCATAGATCACTGTATCACCCAACTCTTAGCCAAGAAGTTTATTTTGCAGTAGATAGTAATTAACACAGAGATTCGTAATTCAATTGCTTACAGATACTGGTGACAGCAGATACTGGTGAGGATGTGAGAAAATGGTTAATTGAAAATAGATCTACCACAACATCCACCTCTCCACTCTTGAGCTTATACCCAAAGGAATCTACCCTAAAATTAGAGGTACTTTCTCATCCATGTTCATTGTTTGCTCTTCCATAGTCACAGCAAACAGAAATTAGAAACAGATTATCAACTGATGAATGGATAGTGAAAATATGGTACATTATCACTGGAGAGAGTGATAGATTTTCAAGTGTTTGGTCCTAGATATGATGTCTTTATCATATATACCATTTAAGCCTCAGAGATCTATGCAGAAGAAGGAATAGAGGGATAATAACACCCAGTGCTGGGTGACAAAGGACAAAAAGTTTATAGGCATAACATGGCAGATGAACATATGAACTCACAGAAACAGTGACAACATATACATGACTTATGTAGAGTCAAGCCAGACAAAAGTCCAAGCAAGAAGGAGAAAAACTGGACACCAATGATCACCATTATCCACAAATAATAGCTTCTAGGATAAGGACTTCAGTGGACTTCAGAAGGACTTCAGTGGACAGACATTGAGCATGCCAACCACACTCTATATATGTTCTTGTTCAGCAGTAGATGGCCAACACAATCAGACTCAATGTTCGCAAGTGTCTTTAGGTTTTATTATATTTTTTTTTTTTTAAAGAGACAACGAACATGAACTTGGGTGAGAAAGGAGGTGGGAGCTGGAAAGTTGGGAACACTTGGGAGATGGAAATCAATATGTTTTATGAAATTTGATTAAATTCTCAAAGAATATAATTTTTTTAAAGAAAACATATGCCAATTGCAGCTACTTAAATTTCTGAAAAGAAGCTTTAAGCATGAAGATTAATTTGCAGAGATCTCCATGTACAATATGTCCAAGATTTGTTTAATTAAACTATTAGAGGTTGACTTTCTTGTTAAATCCTTAGGCTTTAATTTATACCCTGAAGTTGCTTCCTATTTTCATACCCCATAGAAAAGATGCCGAGCATCAGGTTGAAGGTATGTTTCTTGTACCTTTTTCTAATAAACAAGTACTTAGTCATTTGTGATCAAAGCAAATTCTTGGTAAAAACTATGCATGAACTGTAGCTAAAAGATCCAGTGGGGATGAAGGATGAACATGTCGGCAGTGTGGAAACAATCATAGGAGCGGGGGCAGTTTATCAACAGCATTTGATAGAGTTTTAAAGTTGACAGAAATGTGTAGGGCAAGATGGCTGTATTTCTACATTTCTACATTCACAATTATACTAACTGAAATTTTTCTGTGACTTTGAGTTTCATACCTTATTCTTCTGCTTAGTTTATCTAAACAGCTCAAGGTAGTTTTCAAACAAGATAAGATTGTGTTTACCATTCAGTTTTAGTTTATGTCACATGTTTTGAAGAAAAAGAGAAAATAGAAATCATGATAGTGAAATTTATCATGCTGAATGGTGGGTCTTTATTCATAAAAATGTGAATATCAGTTTGAGAATCTTGATGTGCTTATTTACTTTTAAAGTATTTTATCATTTTAATTCATTTTTATATTAAATATAAAATATAATTATATTATGCTAACCAAAACATATTTTATTTCTCATCTGACATTAACTATTAAAGTCCATAATTCCAATTCAGGGGGAGTGCTAATAGAGACTCTATCACAAACTTACAATGAATGCTGTCTCTCAAATGCTTGTTTTGCTTGTTAATGTTTTTTATCATTTAAATTGTACAAACAACACTGGAACATTCACTTTTGTTTATCATTTTGCTATTTATTGAATAGATATTTGAAAGGAGATGACATATTGATAAAGCAATGGGAAACAAACAAACAAACAAAGTAGTGCCTGGGTTGAGATGCTTCCTAATAGTTTAAAAGGACCAAGAGATAAGACAAGTTCGTTGTTATTCCTCAGGGAACACTGTAAAAGAGGAGTTACAAAAAATGGAAGACCCAAAGATAACGAGAAGGACTGTACTTTGGAAAAGACAAAGCCATTGCAATCATGAATTCATAGAAGCAATAGATAGATAACTGTTCTGCTTCTCTACAAGAACAGACCTATCAACAGTCAGGTATAAATAAATGATCAGCCCAAGGCCTGATCATTCATTGCTGAATTATTTGTTACTAGCAGATTCAAAAAAGTGTGAGGTTGAGTATTTATCTGTAGCCTTATCAGGTTCCAATAGATATCTGTAATCCAATATCACACAGCTAACATTGCTTAAAATAAATGTGTTATAAAATAAAATCCAAAGATATAAATATCTGAAAGGAGGACATAGCTAGATGAGGGAGGTGAAGGAGTTGGAAGGGAATAAGAAAGGATGGGAAGAGAGTAACTAGAATACAACTTGTATGTATGGTATTGTCAAAAACAAATTATGTTTAAGATTTAACTCCAAGACAAATATTGAAAAAGAACTAAAGACACAGCTTATATAACTGAATGATGTTGCTAAAATGTAGCTTGGTAGAAATGTATATTTATGCTATTATAACATAATTTTAATATATGAACTTTTAGTTTTAAGTCCTAATAATCTAGTATTTTCATGATGTATAAATTAAAATAATTTAATGTACTATTAGCTATAATAGAATTACAAGATTTCTACTTACAACTTCTCCCATGACACTCCCACTTTCAATTGATAGCCTCCTTTTATTAATTATTACTATTGTTACATATGTGTGTGCCCATTTTATTTATACACACAAACACACACACACACAAACTTTTTATTTCATTTATGTTGTTTTGCGTGTATATAATTTGTGTTTTAGATATATAACAGTGAATCAAATGAAATAAAATTTACAGGTAGAAGTTCAATAGAAAACCTCTGTTTGAAAGGTTTCTACCCAAACCGAAATTTATCTTTTACCTGATGTCCTGTCTTCATGCAGGACTCACTGGACACATCTTACAGCAGAAATCTTCCAGTAACCACATACATCACAATCTGTGGACAATACTATGAATTTAAATTTTTACATTAGACATGTTTCAAGGACAATTTACATAATACAGGTTACAGTCAATGTGCAAATTGTAATGATAGCATGAAATTGGAAATATAATTACTCATTAGCCAACCCTACTTGCCAGAAAGAAGATGATCCCCGGAGATATAGCTTTATTTGGATGAGAATTGGGATTGTTGCCAGAACTTTGGTACTGTCTATTTTTTCCTTGATTACTGGACTCGCTGCTGTGCCCTCCCTCCATCTCATTCAGGGAGGCAAGATCCTTTGAACCATGATGTATATATATGAGAAACACAAGATTGTGAATTCAGCTTTTGACATAGACATCAACACTCAGTAAATAGGATCACAACACTCTCTGTCTGACTGTAGAAATCCTGTGTCTCCAGAGCAGAACTTTCAGAACTGTATGTAAACTAGAATATCCATCCTGTAACTTGAGAAGAACACTAATGAAGGCTTCCATTTGATACTCGGTGGATACCAGAGTAGTTACAAAGCTACTGTTGGTGACAGTGTTGTGAAGATAGAGAGAATACCTTGTGCACTGTAATGACTTGAGGAACAAAAGCCACAGGGAGATGCAGACAACTATGATCTCTTACAAATAATACAATTGAAGAAGGACATCCAGACTCAAAGAAAATACAGACAACACAATTAGGCTAAATGTAGACATCTTTGCCCAGATCTTATAGCAGTTATAAGACTACAGTGCCTCTCGACAATACATAAATATAAGAACTAGAATATTTTCAGTGGAAAACCTACCTGTACACATTCCATACTGTCTGTCATAATATACAAATATGATGTGTAAGTAAGGGCTATACTTAGTATTGAATTATGTGTTGTGGATTTTGCATTTTCTTTCCACATTTCCTCTCATTCAATTTTTTACAATATCTTAATTCACAAATCTCTAAATTAAGAATGGTATGCCAACTCTAATAACTAGGCAACATACATATCTTTAAAAATACTCAAGTATAGAATTATACAACATGCTTTTATCTTAAGTCTATTATAAGTCCATTTCTATATCATAATGATATCACCTCAAATTCTGATAATTCACAAAGTGACTATGTTGAAGGTGAAGTCTTTATAGAGATGATTAAGGCATCACAGACTTTAAGCATTGGGCCCAAAGTTAATAATACTGAAGAAATTGCTGTAGAAAGAATAGACTGTGTGCATAGATAAAAGGCCATCAGACCATTAGAGATATGATAACCATTGGGAAACCCAGGAGAAATATTGCAAAAAACTAGACATTCCTATAGCTTTCTTCTGGAGTTTCATCTTGGAAGAATGTTGGGATAAGTCACTCAGTCTGTGATGTGTTGCTATGGCAACCCTAAGACTACTAATGAAATATTAGTACTTGTAGGCACAACAAATTTGGCTTTGCTCTATGAGCTCAAAGTGGCAATACATATATAGAATGAAGTGTAAAGAACTTTGGTGAAGAAAAATTCCAGGAATTTTTACATATGAATAAATTATGCCAAAGACAGACTAAATGAAATTCTTGAGAGCACACAATTAATTTTGAATTACTGACTATGGGACAGAAAAATGTTTTTCTATGAACTACTTATCTATGCTTAGAATATAATGGTCTCATGATGCTCTTTGGAGACTCACAAAACATTCAATGACCAGAGAAGAGACAGTATTGTTTCATATTTTCCCATGTAATACAGTTTTATTTGTTTGCTTTAATTCATTGTTTTAGATTTTCCTGTGCATATAGTTAATGGGCTCTAAAGTTCATAGGCTATTTTTTTCAGGAAGTTGTCTTATATAATTGTTTGCTTTTAAAATAACACCATGTGAAACTTTCTTTTTCCTCTTCACGTCTAAGTCATATTTACAGAATTACTTGGAATGACTTTAAGCTAGAACTTCTTGGTACCTTATTTACGCAGAAATTATCTTTACTTAAAGTTGAATGTTGGTACTGTGTGGCAATGTGGGAAATGTTTAGTCATTTTCACATTTGTTTGAATAAAAAGTGTACATATTAGATAATAAAATTATATTAAAATACACATTAGATAATGTAAAACACATTCAATTTCCGTATACATTAGATACTATACGTTATTAGACAGTGTGAATCAGGCAATTCTCTCAAACAGATGATGTGTTAGAGCATGAAATTCACTGTAATCTTTATTAAGAATTTCTAGGCAAACTAAACAAGCCATGAAACTAATGAGTGACAGCCAAAACATGTTTCAATACATGAAAGTAAAAAATGGCCAGATTTATTCCTAATATCTCTTCTTATTTCCTTAAGCCATGCAGTCTGTTATTTTGCCAATTGATCAAGTCTAGTTTAAAGTTATAAATTGGAAATAAAAGTAAAAAGGCAAATGTGGAGGAAACTGTAAATGGTGTAGTTTTTTATCATTACTTCTAGTTGTAAAGAAAAGAGGAGTTACGTGTGCATCTACTAAAAGCACCTTCAGTTCAAATATAGCACCTGGGGAAAATCTGTAAAGAAAGAATGATATAATGCACAGCCCTGTAAAAAGAAAGACAACTCTACAAAATAGTTAATTGCTCTGTGTTACACATTTGTACATAAAGATTCGGTACAATGTTAAAGCTAAATCCCCTCCTAGGGTATTAACATCTACAAGTCATCCCTGCTCACTTTCCTGCATATAACCCATAAGATGCCCTTGTGGAATCTGTCATTTGTCATATTTTTATCCAATCCATTAAGCACACTGGTAGATAACAATTACATGCCATCAAACAACTTGTGAAACCTAGATGATGTACTAAAGATTGGCATCATACTTCAGATACAAATTTATACCATGTAGCCTCCTTTTCCATACAGCTAGCTCTGTGGATAGGTGACACATGCATTAGTCTCTCTTCAGCTGAAGAGAATGATGCATGAAATGAAATATTTTTTTCTTTTTTTGCTTTAGAAGTGAAGTGTCAGGCTACCTTTCCATTATCTATTGGTAAATGTTTGACAACTCTCTAGGGATATCATATTTCTAAATTTCTTATGGGATTTCCAAAATCGAACATTAAATAATTCCGGAATCTGCATTCGCTGTCTCATCTTCTACTACTGTGATGCTTAGAAAGGTTAAATTTATGATGCATTTAATAAATAGTTCTATCTAGTCCATGGTCCATCTTGTAAGCTCAGCCAACATCCACTAATAAAGAGGGTTTTGCTGAGTGCATTATTGATAGTCTTTCCTTCTCACATATTTGTAATATGTTTTGTTTTAATGATACAATATATACTATGTGAACTCACCTTGAATATTTTCCAACTTACTTGTTTATTCTGTCTCCCAAAAATTCTAAGTACAGATTATAGATTTATATATCTCATGTAAATCTACAGTATCATAAATCATGTCTGATATCAACTAGATGGATACTCAATAACTGTTTGTATAATATAAAAAACTAAACAATTGTAAATATTTTGAAAGCACTGAGTTCTATTATCAATATAATACTTGGATGGCCATCAATTTCTATTGCTGTAACAGAAAACCTGAGATGCCTAACTTATAATTAAATGTAGTTTAGCAAGAATAAGTGCATGCATGCCATTGGATCAGCTGAAGTTTTATGAGAGCCTGATTGGCTAAGTCACATTGTAGTTGATGGTAATGTCAAGAGAACATGGAAGAACAGGTGGTCACCTATCTGTATTGTAAGGTTACATACCTAAATAGGGGGATGAAACATTTTGTAATTATAATGCTTCTACAAAAACATCTAAGGAGTGAACCAGGAAGATTTTGGAAGCCCATAAGAAACTTATTTCCAAGAGCAGTACCACCAAAGATCTAAGGATTTCCATCTACGTCCTACCTTCTCAATCTTCCATCAACTTCCATATCATCACCATGAGAAGCTCATTACAAGACACAGCAGCTTATAAAATACCCTAAATGTTCATGTCTATTGTCTTGAACAAGATATTGTAGGTACACAGTTTAGTGTTAATAGAACTGATAGAATCTCTAAACACATTTTTCCTACTTCTTTTTGTAAAATAATAACATCAGGATGTCAAGTTTATATGTATGTTCTGAGTTCAGCAATTATTAAACTAGAATGGCTAGTGTCTAGTTCCTTTTCTATTAGCATGTTAAAACATCAAGACCAAAGCAACTTGTAAAAGAAAGTATTTAATTTGGCTTATCCTTTAGAGGGTTAGCCTTTATGATGTCAAAGTGATAGGACAGTTGAGAGCTCACATCCTGATCCATAAGGAGAATACAGAGAAAACATGATTCAATGGGAATGAAGTTTTTGATTCCCTCAAAGCTTGCCCCTGGTGATACACCTACCCCAACAAGGCTACACCTCTTAATCCTTCCCAAATATTCTACCAACTGGGACCAAATACTCAAATACACAAGTTCATGGTGATATTCTGATTCAAAACCACTATAGCTATTCAGTAATTTCCAGGAACTTGTCTATCTTTGAACCCTATTTTTTACATTGAAAGTATGGCTACACACCCAGCCTTTTAAAATGAATTTTAATGATTTGTGTGTACATGTGTTTGTGTGATTTGTGTGTGTATGTGTGTGTGTGTTTATATTCCATATATATGTTGATATTCAGAAGTGGTTGTTCAATTAGAGCTTGATATAGGTGGGTTTGAGCTGCTTGAAGTAAGTAATAAAAACTGAGCTCATAAGGAGTAGTAATCACTGTTACTTGCTCATAGTTCTTTCAAGCGCAAACACTCAATTATTTTTAATTTCTCTGTAATTCTGGTTCCTGTGCTTGTATGCAAATCACTTTACCTGGGAGTCATGCTACTAAGCTATACTATTTGTTTGCTTGGTTGTTTGTTTGTTTACTGCATCTTTAGATTTTTGGCATGTCTCTTTTAAATTATATTCTATTGTCTGTTTCTAGAATACTTAGAGATAAGTGCCAAAAATCAGCCTTGTTATTAAAAGTAATTGAATTATGGATCCAACTTGATATGGGAAAGAATGCAGTAGAAAATAGAAAGTATTTTAGAATCAAACAAAAAAACAACTGTTGAAGTTTTTATTTTGATGGTTTGATTTTTGTTTTTGTGCCTGAATATGTTATTAAAAAGAAACTCAAAACTACAAAAACAGCACTGATATTTCATCATATTCTATATTTCATTTCAAAGAGAAATATAATTCCCCTATCATCACAGTTTATAAATTTGGGTCCTGATGGCTTGGTCGAGTACATATGGAATATAGAAATGTCAGTGGAGTAAGAATTTGCCCATTTGCTTATTTAGTTATCTTATAGGCATTTTCTCTATTATTCTGGCAGGCCTTGAACTCACTGTGTAGCCAAGGCTGAGTTTTCACTTGTAATAAACCTCAGCCTTCAGCCTTCTGGAGCTGAGCAAGCAGGTGTGCCCAGATAGAAGAGAATTATAAAGATCCTTGTTACCAATAGTGGTTCAGAATGGAGTGAATGCACTCTATGGGTACACCCCTTTATTCTACTTACTTATGTGAGCCAGAACTGGCTCATTTGGAATATTCATACCAAAAAGCAAACTGTCTCTTTCTATAAAGCCACTGAGCCACAGAGCAGCAGAGAATCTGAAGACTAACTTCTCTGACACAGTCCCTCACTGTTTCTCCTCCCAGATGCCTTTCTTGCCACTTTTCCCTGGAAGGTTGAAGTCAATATGTCCTTTAGATTAATGAGTGAAAGAACACTTGGCATGGGCCAGCCAATAAGCCATACGGCATGTAGAGTAGAGGGATACTGTATCTATAGGCTAAACCTATTATTCCTACCCTAGCTAACATGGAATTTTTGGACAATATGATGACATTAAAAAATTCTAATAAGTGATTCCTGGCTCTCAAGACCTTTCAAATCCTTATATATTCCCTGAGGAAGAACATCCTTGAAAATTAGAATACTCTGCTCATTACTACTTTTAGGGATATGCACCTGAATGGCTGTCTCACCTAGAGAGCTGTAATAAATACTAGACTAGGCTCTGTCAGGCTTCTCTCTTGATTTTTCAAATCCCTTTTCCACTCCACGTAATATCACAGGTCATATTAATCCTTAAATTAGATTACATCATTCATTTTTCTAAGGATGTATTGGCTTTCGTTAGCCCTTAAGATAAAATGTAAAACTGATGTGTGACCAATTCTGTACTGCATAATTCACATTTGTTGCCCCTTCCCTCTCCATCTTCAGATTCAGCTAATGCTCTCCATCTTTGACATACGGAAGATATATTTTAATTTAGTTTAGTTTATCTTATTTTATTAGTTCTGTAGTTAAATCTTACTTCTGAGCCAAGGCACGTGACAACAGGGGTTGAACAACAGAACAAGAACTGGATTAGTTGGACTGTTTTGCACAAGTCTGGGGCTATTTGTCTGCACAGAAACTCAACCTGAATAGAATCTCTCCATATTCTTCTAACTTTTATCATGTAGGGGTTATCTTTTTCTGCATGAGTTAAGGATGTAGCTAAAGTTTACAATTTTTCTGTTCATTCTCATATATTAAACCTTCTTCTAGTTACTTATTTAGTTGGAGACAATCTTTTCTTACTACTTAAACGTATCCCATTTTTGTGTGCATTTTTTGGCAATCTAGAAAAGCAACACATACAGCCAGATATCAGTAGTGAGAGATTCAGTGCTGGAACTGTCTTACACAAGTGGAAATGCTGCTTAGGATGAGACAAGGGAAGTTATTAGAAAGAAAGTACAGGTATGAGACTCTCAGACAGTAACGACAGCTGCTGTCATTGATGGGATTATTAAACAGTGGGGATTCTCAACTCTATCCCTAGCTCATATGTAGTACAATCTTCTACTCAGTCAACTGTACATTTAAATTATATGTACAGATATTTTCACTGAGGCAACTAAGGTATGTTTGACTTGGATCAGATGCCAAATTGAGCCCAAATGAATGTTAAATCTAAGTAATGGAGGCTTGTGTCCTAGTCAAATCAATACAAAATTAAGCAACATATATATTTGTCTAAATTTTAAACTTGGCTTGGCCTTTTCCTCTCTTTCTGGTGACCTAGCTCTAGGCTTTAGTCTGTGAATAATGAGAGTGTGGCCTAAACATATTTATTTTATTCCTTCATAGCATTTACAATAATATTTTCTGTGTGGTTTTCAACAAATGATCTTGCCTTGTTAACATGATAGATATTTACAAACTTCTTATAATAATTATGCTAAGTTCATAAGTCATTTAACCTAACTGTGTTAATATATTTCGGTGGCTATAACAACCAAATATTTTTGGACTATTCACTCAAAAACAACAGAAATATATTGCATACTCTTCTAGAGAGAATCAAGTAATGATGACACAAATGGAGAGTAGACATTAAGGAAGTCCTTTGTCTCCTTCTTATGTTCTCACATGGTGAAGTGAATCAGCCACCTCCTGGTTCTATTTTTCAGGCAATAATCTTATTGTAAGAGGTAGAATGATTAAGACTTATCACTTTCTGGTTGCTTGCTTCAAGCCTATCACTTTGGCAACTAGATCTTCATTCAGGAATATCAGTAGTGGCCACAACTGTTCAGTTCAGAGAACTCCATGTGTAGAACAAAACAAAACAAAAGAAGCAGAAGGAAGCCCATGGTAGAAGGAAGTCAAGACGGAGGAACCAGGAGACCTGGATAAACTGCAAGTTATAAAGGGATCTCATAGCTGGGGATTAGAGTAGTGTAGTGGTAAATCAGAAGCAGAGAAGAGGAAGAAGAGAAGAAATAGAAGCAGGAGGAAGCAGCAGAAGGAAGCTGGAAGCAGAAGGAAGCCAGAGATAGAAGGAAGCCGACGACAGAGGAGCCGGAGCTCAGAGGACAAGGATAAGGCCTGGGATAACTGCAAGTTATAAGGGATCTCATAGCCGGGGATTAGAGTAGTGTAGCAGTAAACCTGCCCATTCTAGGAGTGCTATTTATACCATAATTATTGAGTTGTGTCTTCCTTTACTGGTCTCATTCAGATAGGAGATTTTACAGCAGCAAATTTGGTGGTTAAATAATTCTTTCTACTACAAAACCACCAGAGGCCGATTAAATAATTTCTACTACAAATTGGTGTCCCAACTTCTACTACATATAGTATGTTAATGAAAGGAGAAATTATGGAAAATTATCTTTATTAAGTGCAACAAAATAAAATATGTACTTGCTTGGGAATCTCTAGTTAAGAATCCACAGAGCTGTTGATCACAGATTCACAGAAAATTGGCATCAATGTGTGTGTTCCAAATATGATATAGAGGAGGGCAGTGTAAGTTCTGTTCGCATCAAGAGCAGCCTGATAATATGATTGCCTACAAGAGTTCCTTTGATGCTAACAAGGCAGAGGACTCTGAGTATTGTCACAGAAATATTTTTCTTTTACTTAGAAATACTTTTTCTTTTTACCTGAAAACTATATTGCCCTGAAAAACTTTTTTTTAAAAATAATAACATCTGATCTTAACCACATGTCTCATATTTCTATCTGTATTCATGGTCTATATAAATGACTGAGCATTCTGTCAAGTCTTATTTTCATGCTTTTTAACAATCTAAAAATTGATTTTATTTTATTCATCTTCTTAATGGAGATATTGAAATTTAATGGAGTTGTTAAAATTGGTCTAATTTTGTAAAACAGATAACAATAAAAGACTAAACCAAACATTTCTTAGGTGATAACTTATTTATTGTAAAATAAAGGTGTTTTGTTATTTTAAAAACATCAAATCTGTGCATACCATTTGGAATGCCATTTGCATTATACAGCTGTGTGCTATGCTCATGTGGGTGTTCAATAAAATCTAAGTGAATATAATAGCATTATCATTTCAATCAAAGAGTCAGAAGAAAAACAAAACATCAATGCAAATATAGAGCACTTGATGCTAGGTTTATATCGAAGTCTGTGTAACGCATCACAACAAAAATTCCAACATCTGCTGGGATCTGCTGTCACAGTGCAGGAGACAACAAAGATAATAAACCAAATGTTTCTGTCTGAGATGAATCCATTATTTGCCTCCCCTTTCACTCATAAGGAATTACAGTGACAAATATTCGATGGCCACTGGAATATTCAAATAAGCAGAGTTACATTTTATTCTCAGTCCATAAGAGCAGCATGGTTTGTTTATACTGCAGATGGGAGACTATGGTAATACAATCCATCACTTAGTTTAGTGATTCTTCCTGTGCATGTCTTCTTCTGATTCTGATTCTCTGTGCAATTTTAACCCATTTTAGAATTTAATGTGTTATTTCTGTTTTCTATTCAATGAAGATAATGATCTTTAAGATGGTATCTATGTAATACCAACTTCTTTCCCCGAAAGAATACTGAGGACTGAGAGGAGGATAGTTTGCATATAAAAAAATCTAAACACTGGGTTAAAATAGAGATTGAGATGAAAGTTGACAGGTTGATTTTGACTTTGGCTAATGATAAGTACCTTAACTGAAAATATGGGCTTCTCCCGTCCTCCCCCTATAAACTTCTCATGCTCTCTAAAAAGAATGACAGTTCAGTCTGTGGGAAAATGACAGTTCAGTTTAAGGGAGAAAAAAGCAGATGGCAATTGCTATAATTCTCTCCCACATATTTTTTGCTCTGAACTCTAAAGACACTCTGTCTTTGATGCCAGGTTTGAAGAGACCTCCTCTGCCTCTGTCTTTGACCATACCTCCTGGCTTTTCAGTTAGATCAGTACTTCTGTCTGAGCATACCAGCTCTAGAATCAGATCCATCCTGCTTATCTATTGAAATATCTATAGCCTGCTGCCTGAAGTTAATTTATATTGGCAGTGATGGCTTCTGATAAAGGTTTTAGATTCCATGCTCTTTCTCAGATGATGATCCTCTCATCTTCTCTGGTGACTGACTTTTGGGAAAAAAGTAACTCCTGGGAAAACATTTGTTTTATTTGTCATAACTAGCTTGTTCTGGCTAAGTATTGAACATTTCATAACTTAAACATAACTAGTCGGAGCATGCATAACAAAATGAGTTTTTCATCAGTCAGCAGAGCCAACTTCAGAGCCCACCCCACAGAGTCCATTTTCCTTTATTTGTCTAACTCTCTTGTATTTCTACATTCCTTTTAACATTTAAGGTTTAATTTGTGAACAATTATAGCCATGTCACACTTCATATATAGTACGCCTGTATAGTATTTGCTTGTGTCCTATTTTAATGTGTCACTGTATGTTACACACACCTAAGGCTGAGATACATAAATGAATAAAGACTGAAAATTTCTGCAGCAGAACTCCTGGGAAACCTTCAGACTATAGGGTCTTTAGAGGAGCAGTCAAGCTGATGAAATCCATTAAAGTAATCTACTATATAAAGAAACTCAAATAAAAAAATCACATGATCATTTCATTAGATACTGAAAAAGCACTTGACAAGATACAAAACCACTTCACATTAAAAGTATTGGAAATATCAGGAATTCAGGGTCCATACCTAAATATCATAAAAGCAATATATAGCAAACTAACAGCCAATATCAAATTAAATGGAGAGATACTAGAAGCAATCCCACTAAAATAGGGGACAAAACAAGATGCCCACACTCCCAATATCTATTCAATATAGTACTTAAAGTTCTAGCTAGGAACTGTCAAACATTTTTTTCCTCTTCTCTGACCATGTGTCAGGTTTGTATATGTAACCACAATGGTTTCATTGTGGTTATGGAGAAAAAGACGATATAACATGCAACATCTTTAATGAGTAGGATTGATAATATTATCAGTCTAAAAATCTATAAAAGTATAAGTAGCATATAATGTGGTTTGAATGTGAAATAGGTTTGCACATTTCAGTATTTGGTCTCCTGCTAGTGGAAATATTTAGGAAGGTAGAGAAGAATGTAGAGTTAGATCCCTGATGGAGGAAGTGGGTCATTGTGAGTCTCTAAAAGTTTATATCCCTACCCTACTTCTTGTTTTCTCACTAGTTGCTGACTCAAGACACAGTGTGAGCAGCTGGCCTCCGACCACGTGATTTCCCTCCTGTGTTGCCTTACCTGGAAAGTAGAGTAACTCCTTTCTCCTTTAAGTTGCAGTATTTGCTCATAGCAACTAGAAAAGTAACTAATCTATTTTTAAAGTCATTTCCCAGTTTTGATAACACTTATGTGTATCATTTAATCTGGATATAAGGAAACTAAGGCAAATGTCCTTTTATTGAGTATATCAAAAATGTTAAGTACTGCAAATCCCCTTTAAAGACATCCCTAATATTCCTCTAATGGATATATACTAACCTTTTTGACCTAACTTGTATAGATAACCCCATTTCTTTTTGCTGACCTGTTTTTTAAGACACAACTCCTTGTTCCAACAAATGTGACGTCTTTGTTAATAAATGCATTCCTTTTAAAGAATTGAGCTTGTCACTGCTTTAGAGACTTTTAGAGACTTTTTTTTTCCTAGAGATTTTACTACTATTATGCCTTTGAAAGTGATATCAGGTGCTCAAAGGAACATTACTGAATCAACAAATACATTTAGATGTGATTTGAGATTTACTGCCACACATTAATCTGTTATTCTGTTTATATTTCTCCTACTGCAGGTTTTGAATAACATCTTTCATTCAACACAAAAGCAAACCACTACTGGAAGCCTATAGGGAATTTATCAGGTTATATAGTAGACATACTATATGATACAAGAAAATAGGACCATGTAAGTAAGATTGGTACTATACATTAGACAATGAAGGAGTCTAATGAATCATTGTTAGTAGGAAAGTGCCAGGTCACAAAACTCTTTGTCTTGTAGAATAGGGTTAAAGAATTTATCCAACACATATTTTATCTATCTCTGAAACATGAAGACATTTATGCCTCAATATCTTACATTGTATTCTCCTAGAAAGATACCCTCAGATAACAAAGTATGTGTAAGTCTTTAAAGAGAATGATACCCAAAACAACAGTAAGAAAACTGGAAATGAGACAGAGAAGAGAAGCAAGTCAATAAAGAATTTTCCATTGGATGAGAAGATGGCTCAATGAGTAAAGAACTTGCTGTGTAAACACAAGGACTGAATTCAAAACCTGAGAAACCTTAAAATGTTTAGCATAGGTTATAATGCTTCTGTAATTACAGTATCATGAGCAGGAAAGTTAAGACAAGTGAATCATTGGTGTGCACTGGCCAGTCAGTCTAGGTGTAGTCAGAGACTCTGTTTCAAAAATAATAGAGAATCAGATGTGAGTGCATGGCCTGTGGTAAACACAGTAAAGTAAAATGGAAATATTGCTAATATTGGGGTGGGCAATAGAGAAACATAAGTATCTCTTATGGGCAAGTGATCTGAACAGGGAACCCAGTCCCAATAGACACTGTATGGATAATCTCTTGTGTACTGTGTGGAAGCATGATGTCAATAAAAAGCTGATGACCTATTAGCAAAAAGCAATAAAAATAAATAAATAAATAAATAAATAAATAAATAAAAAGTGGAGCTCTGGTAGAGAGAGTTTGGATCTCTGGGAGATAGTCAGGTACAGAAAGATTTGTTAATTGGAATCTAATGAAGCTGGACTTACAAAACTGAGGCGATGTAACCAAACATACGACAGAATAGTTGAATTGGGTCAAATAAGTTATTACAAGCTAGTTGGCAAAGAAGCTCAGCAAAAGGCTGTAAGCATTGTTAATAAGTAATAAGCCTCTAATTGTTTTTTCAGGAATTGAGATGTGGGAGGAAAAGCCTGAGTTACAGGATACATATACAAAAACTCATTCATGTGAAACTCAAGAAACACTGTGGAAAAGAGGGGTGAACAGATGTAAGATGCAGATGATTGGCGATATTCTGTGAGATTGTGTTTTCCAGTAATATCAGAAGCTAAACCAATAGTCTTATCAACTTCTCTGTGAAAACATGAACTAAACAAGGATGATACTAATGGACATGAAAACTGGAGAGAAAAGCCCATGAAGCATCACTTCCACACAAAAACTGTAGGCAACTGTAAAAAGGTGGGAACAAAAGATGTGTTCTTCCTTGGAAACAACACAATAATTGGTTATTCAGTGCCAAAAGTCAGCCGATAAACATACATACAGATAGCATTATACAGACTAAATTTAAATACGGTTATATTTAGCAATATATACATATGTATATATTTATACAACATATATGTATATGTGTTCATATATATGCATAAATATACATATATATTCATGTATGCATATATGATAAAAGAGAGCAGGGAAAGATATATGGGGAGGGTGTTGGCTTGAAAACAGAAACTGGAATGTTTTACTTCTATTTTCAAAAGTAAAATAATATATATAATAAATTAAAATAATTTACCTCACACACATGATGAAGAATGCTAAAATAGGGCAAGATATATACAGAACCTTTAATGATATGTGAAGTTTATCTGGCCTCTGTCTAAGAACTAAACAGAAATCCATGAAACACTTCCTGTTTTGAAAAATAATTATCAGTATTAGACACCACAATACTTTCTAGAGAATGCTATTTTTAATATGCAATTGATGATTGGAATATCTTAAGAAGTAGTATAAATGTATCCCCAACAAAACAAGAGAGATGGTAATTAGATAACAGTCTCTCAGTCATCAGTTGAAAATTTGCCCTTAGGACACTTATTTCCTCACAATTCATGGATTTTTATTTGGCTGGCCATATATATGTCATTAACCAGAGAAAAGTACAAGCATAATTTCTATTGTAATGAACTATGGCGTCAGAATGCAAGAAGTAAAGAATAGTAACCTGAAATAATGTTCACAAATTCATGTCTGATTGTGTACAGATGAAAAGAAAATACTAAACTTTTCAGTTACATGTAGTGTTTGAAGTGTTATTTTATAATACATTAGCAGTTTGTGTTGGTCTGTATTTTAAATAATTGCCCATACATAAATGTGTCACATCTTTATTATGGATAAATAGGATAGTTGTTAGGGGTTATTGTTGTTGTTGTTGCTGCTGCTGCTGCTTTGTTTTTTAATTAATATATTCTTTCAAGATGAGAAATCATCTTAAATATAGATTTAAAAGCATAATTTTAAATAACAGTGAATAAGAAAACATTATGAAAACAAGATTTTCCTTATATTTCAAAGGCAATGTAAACTGTCAAAAAGTTTCCTAACAATTTAAAAAATTTTTAAAATATCAGTATATCTGAAACACTTGAGGAAAACATAGATGGGTTTTGTTGGGGGGAGGTGGGGTATAACCTGGAAACTGGAGCTAAGTTCTCCCTGTTAGTTAACTTGAGTTCAGTCTTAGGTCAGGTTTTCTAAGATGGAGTCTGAACACAAGAGAACTGCCTCTCTATATATATATATAAAAAAAAAATGTGTTGGAATTTTAATGGGGATTGCATTGAATCTGTAGATTGCTTTTAGTACGATGGCCATTTTTACTGTGTTAATCCTACCTATACATGAGCATGAGAGATCTTCCATCTTCAGATTATCTTCTTCAATTTCTTTCTTCAGGGACTGGAAGTTCTTGTCATACAGCTGTTTAACTTGCTTGGTTATGGTTACACCAAGATATTTCATATCATTATTGACTTTGTGAAGGATGTTGTTTCCCTCATTTCATTCTCAGCCAGTTTATCATTTGTTTAGAGGGGCTACTGATGTCTTTGAGTTAATTTTGTACCAGGCTCATTGTTGAAGGTGTTTATAGGTAGAATTTTTTAGAGTTTTCTGGTAGAATTTTTGGGTTGCTTATGACTACCATCATATCATCCACAAATAAGGATACTTTGACATTTCCAAATTGTATCTCCTTGATCTCCTTTAGTTGTCTTATTGTTGTGGCTGAACTTCAAGTACTATATTGAATAGATAGGGAGAGAGTGAGCAGCCTTTCTTTTCCCTGATTTTCTGTTTCTACTTTGTGGAATTGCATTGTTTCTCTCCATTTAGCGTGTTGTAGGCTATTAGCTTGCTGTATATTGCTTTGCTTTGATTATGTTTAGGTATGTACCTTGTATCCCAAATCTTTCTAATACTTTTAAAAGGAACTTGATTTTTCAAAGGCTTTTTCAGCATCTCATGATTGATCATATAATTTTTTTCTTTTAGTGAATTATGATGAATTATGTTGATAGATTTTCATATATTGAAACATCCCTGCATCCATAAGATGAAGCTTACCTTTTCATGCTGCATGCTATTTTGATGTATTTCTGGATTCTGTTTACAAGTATTTTATGGAATATTTTTGCATTCATGTTCATAAGAGAAATTGATCTGACGTTCTCTTCTTTTGTTGAGTGTGTGGTATAGGCATCAAGATGACTTAGCATCATAGAATGAGCTTGTCAGTGTTCCTTCTATTTATATTTTTGTGGAATAGTTTGAGGAGTATTGGTATTAGTTCTTGAAAACCTGGTAGAATTCTATGCTGAAACCATTTAACCCTGGCTTTATTTTTGCTGTTGTTGATTTGGAGAATTTTGATGATAGCTTCTGTTTTTTAGGGGTTATAGGGCTGTTTATATAGTTTTCCTGATCTTGATTTAATTTTGATAAGTGGTATCTGTCTAGAAAATTATCCCTTTTGTTAAGATTTTCCAATTTTGTTGAGTACAGGCTTTTGAAGTAAGACCTAATGTGTCCTTGAATTTCATCAGTATCTGTTGTTATGTCACCCTTTTCATTTCATACATGTGTGTGTGTTGTGTGTAAATATGTAAATATATATAAATAAATTTGGATACTGTTTCTCTCTCTTTGGTTAGTTTGGCTAAGCATTTGTTCACCTTGTTGATTACATCAAAGAATCAGCTCTAGGTTTCATTGATTCTCTGTATTGTTATCTTTGTTACTAATTGATTTCAGTTCTGATTTTGACTTTTTCCTACCTTCTACTCTTCTTTGTTGTGCTTGCTTCTTTTTCTCTAGAGCTTATGGATATATTCTTAGATTGCTGGTATGAGAACTTTCTAATTTCATTATGGAGGCAGAAGTGTTATGAACTTTTCTCTTAGTACACTTTAATTATTTCCCATGAATTTGGGTATATTGTGTTCTCATTTTCATTGAATTCTAGAAAGTCTTTAATTTCTTTCTTACCAGACCCAGAGATCATTGATTAGAAAATTGTTCAATTTTCATAAGTGTGTAGGTTTCTGATGTTTCTGTTTTTTAATTCCAGACTTTAATCCATGGTAGTCTGCAGAGATACAATGAGTTATTTCAATTTTCTTGAATCTGTTGAGGTTTCATTTGTGACTAACTATATGGTCACTTTTGTAGAATTTATGAAGTGCTGAGAAAAAGGTATATTCTTTTGTGTTAGTGTTAAATAGTCTAATGTCTGTTCGTCTATTTTATTCATAAGGTCTGTTATTTCCTTATTTCTCTGTTTAGATTTGGTCTGGATGATCTGTCAATTGGTGAGAGTGGGATGTTGAAGTCTCCCACTATAAATATGTGGGTTTGATGTGTTTATTTAAGCTTTAGCAATGTTTTATGTTTGTTTGTTTGTTTTGTTTTCATTTTTTTCTTTTACAAATTTGGTACCATTGTGTTTGAGGCATAGATTTTCAATAGTATTATTTTTATCATTTACCCAAACATTATTATATACTCAAATCGTCAGTTATATCATGAGAATTAATCAAGGATATTAATAGTGTCATCATATCATATTATGCAAACTACAACACAAATTGGATGGAGAATATTTAAATAGCAACATAAGAAGCAGATCCATCAGATACCAGACAGAATGATTGTTTTAAAGAATAGATCCACATGTTTTGTGACAGTTCTATAGTCTTTAAATGTAAGAACAATGGTGATTTCCATGTAAATGGCATTGAGTTCTAAGAATAGAAACTTTGTCCACTTATAATATTTGTGTCATGGACTGTAAGTATACAATTTGGAAATACATATTGATTGAGTTGTCTGGTATTTTTAGACCATGCTCTTTGTTTTCTGAATTTTTATGTATTGATGGGTGAGTTCTCTTACTTTGTTCTATATTTGCACAGTAAATATAGTTTTAAAATCATATCTGATCATGTCCCTTTCAGTTCTATCAAATATTTCAATTTAGGAAATCAGTCCTGCATTTGTGTTTTTATGTTGGCCTTAACAAAGTAATTTTTGGAGAGATTCTAATACATTAAACAATTGTTTCAATGAAGGCAGCAATTATTCTTCACAGAAAATGGGATATGGAGAGAAATACATGTCTGAAAACAAAGTTATTGCTGTTATTGAGCATGAAGTGGTATATAATAAGAAATGTGGGCAGTTTTATGAGTATCAAGGCCATTAGAAACAAAACAAAAACCAAAACACCCTGTGAAACTCCAGCTCCAAACATGATTCCTCTGAATTCTAAAAAAAAAAAGAACCTCAATAAAATTGGAAGCATAGTTTTTTTTTTTCAAATCCTCTTTATGAGAGTTTAATCAAGTCAACCATTACTTATGATTTAGAGCCCTGATTTAATAATAAATTTGTGCAAGTTTAAGTCTCTAAATGTGTCAATATTATTCACTAGTAGAGAACATTAATATTGCCTTTGATTTCATAGTACTATGTATGTTTAATTCCATGAAATAAAAAAATAATTGAAAGCTACTTCAGTACATTTTGATGCTCAGAATGACATCATGTATGTATTTAAGATAACTAGGGCATGAATCCAGATGTGAAATTGAACATGCTGGACAATTGTGATTATAATAATGTTGCATAGCAACCAACAATGTGGATGGTAATTACCAAAATGAAGTTCAAAAATCCTCAAGTTTTAAGGATCAATGTTTTATTTACCCTTAGTTCCAAATATTAGCTTTTTAAATAGCTGTTAGTGTTTTATTTAAAAAAATTAAAGTAAAGAAAAATACTTTCACTCCAAGTGGGTCATGGCCTTCTAAAGAAAATGTCAATTCACACTTAAGCTAGAGCCATAACATATTGACCCCATAGAAGTCCAGTACTAGTAAAGTCAATGTTTGATAAGAAAGCATAAGAAAGTTTTATTCAACAAGGCTTATGAATAATATATGATATTCTTTCTATGTATCCATATTATCCAGATAAACAAAATTGATAGCATATATAATCTCTGGAGAAGTAGAGAACCTTCCAACTACTCAGTTCAAGAAGTGAAGCCTCATAAAGATGGTGAACATTATGTAGTTCTGGTCTGAGGCTGAAGTCTCCTCAAGGTACTTCATGGGTAGTTTCTGGAGTGAGTCTGCACTGAAGTTCAATGTTTATACACAGTGACAGAAACAACAGTTGTACTCACTCATGAGTAATGGAATTTGTGTGGATGGCACAACTAAATCATCTTTCCTCTTTCTTTTATGATCCCTCAACGCTATTTTGCAGCCTCTATATTCAGGGTGTATTGTCCCTATTCAGTTGCTCTTTTCCATATCAATTCTTCTTAACAACACTGTCATATTCCTACCCAGAAAGTTGCCTTGCTAATGTTCAAGGTATCTTTCAGTCTAATTAAGTTGAAAATTAACACTAACCATCATTCATTCTGCCTTCATTGAAACAATTATTTAATATATTAGAATCTCTTCCAAAAATTACTTTGTTAAGGCCAACATAAAAACACAAATGCAGGACTGATTTCCTAAATTGATATATTTGATAGAACTGAAAGGAACATGATCAGGTATGATTTTAAAACTATGATTACCGCTGGGCAGTGGACTGGCGACATGCCTTTAATCCCAGCACTTGGGAGCAGAGGCAGGTGGATTTCTGAGTTCGAGGCCAGCCTGGTCTACAAGTGAGTTCCAGGACAGCCAGGGCTACAAAGAAAAACCCTGTCTCAAAAAACCAAACAAAACAAACAAAAACAAAAAAACAAACAAACAAAAAACAAAACCAAAAACAAAACAAAAAAAAAAAAGAACCAAAAAACTATGATTACCTTGCAGATATAGCACAAAGTAAGAGAAATAGTGTAATCACAGCACTTGGTATATGTAAACATGGGGATCAATTCAAGGTCACTGTCCCGGGCAGTGGTGGTGCATGCCTTTAATCCCAGCACTTGGGAAGCAGAGCAGGTGGATTTCTGAGTTCGAGGCCAGCCTGGTCTACAGAGTGAGTTCCAGGACAACACAGAGAAACCCTGTCTCGAAAAATCAAAAAAAAAATTTAAAAAATTAAAAAAAAAATCAAGGTCACTGTCAACTACATTCAGTGTTAACTGGGGTTACATGAAATCTTGTCTCAAAAAAGTAAAACAAACAACAACCAACCAACCCCATAGAAACATCCATTACTCACTCCATGTAAGAGACCAAAAAGAACAGTACAATTTAGTTATTTCTGAGGATATATGTAATATTAAATTTGGAAGTGACAATTATTTACAGTTTGATTTAGCTCTGTGCAAAACACCTGATAAGGAAATGCTTGATAAGTTGTTTCTGTTTAAGTATCCACACTAGAGTATACAATTTGTTTTGAGAGCCTAAGATTATTCTACAAGGTATAGGGAACATTGGGATGTATAATTGAAACGTAGAGAATAAATGCAAAAAATGGCCAAAGTGTCAGAAATAGAAAAGTTTCACCCTCAGTACCAATACCTACAAAACTTGACTCACAAGGAGATACAGAAAATGAGTCAATATTTGCTTCAAATTATAAATATATTAAAAATATTTGTATTCAGAATTACATCAATTATAAACTGATTCATCGCTGATTTACTGTGGACATTGAAGGAAAGGTTACTTATAGGTAAATTTTGTCACAATTGTTTTTGTTGTGACTATCAATGTCTGGCCCATTATCAAACATCATTGATACATACTCTGAAGTTTGACTTCAGGAAACTCAAGTGTTGTATAAAGTATATTTGAAACCATGTACATACAGAAAAAAATGTTAATACAGAAAAAATACTTTATAGGGTTAAATTATACCAACACTTGTGAGGAGATGTGACTTCATAGTTATTATTGAATAACAGTTTTTTCACCTAAATTTGCTATTTCTTACCACCTTTTTTTTATAGTTTTTTTTGTTTCTTTGTTAATTTATTTAGTTATTTAAATCACATCATAATTTACTTATTTACACAGGGGTTATAAACACAAAAAGTCAGGATGTGGGGAAGGGAATGGCACCAGAGCATAGGTGTTCAGGGGATACAGATACCTTTCAGAACAGGGTATCAGCTGGGTGTAGGTTCAGGGGACAGGTCACTATGACTCTGCCTATGATTCACTTGTCCTTATCAAGTTGGTACTGTCCACCAAGGCTGCCTATTTATAAGACCTATGGCTACTTGGGCTGGTAAATTTCCACAGAACGCCTGTTTACAATAGCTTATAGCCTGCTGTTTCAGTGTTTTTCCACAGAGACCTAAGACTTGGTGTTAGCAATGCATGTATGTCAGGACTATTGCTGACTTTAGCCCTATGGCTGATTTTAGGCCTTTAGTGTATATGTAGGGCTGCTCCTGACATCTCCTCCCTTTCTAAGTATAGAAGGGCCTTGGTGATTCTATTCTTGCGAAGGTGGGGATAGAGGCCTGCCTCCAGTAATTGAAGGGGACCTTGTAATGGCTCAGATCCTCCTGTCATTTCCAGTGAGGCATGAGGGCCATACCCATCCGATGTCTTTTTCCTGAGAGGGGATACTTTTGACATCAACTCCTATGCAGTCAGGCTTGTCCCTCAGGGAACCCAGAAGATATTTTTAACTTTTATTTATATTCCCTTGCAGTGCTTAGCCTCGAAGCCTAAGCAAGAATTCAGATCGCCAGACAGAGAGGGTTCTGAGTAGCCCCTCTCTGCTTGGTCTAGGGGTGGAAGTCTCTTCTTTTAGGTTGGGTGGAGATTTACCACTTTTTTCATATGTATATTTTGTTCACATTCTTTCCCTTTCCTTAACCTCTCTCCATACAAGCCCTCTCTCTACCAAACCAACTTCCATGTTCTCTCTCTGCTTCTGTCTCTCTATCTCTGTTTCTATCTTCCTCTCTCTCTTCATTCCCTTGTAACTAAATTTTTCAAACTATTTTTATTGGTGGTTCTTAAATGCTTTAACCTTCTATGTAGTCCACCACCCACCAGAGGTAGTAGAAAAGAAAAGATATGGGGGAAGTGGATCTGTTTAGAAAGGTTTTTTGAAGCAACTCCCATCTGTGTTGTCTGGAAATCAACAGTTCATTTCACAGGTTAGCAGGAAGTGGCAGCTCTATCTACTTGCAAACACTTCACAGATACACCAGTAATCCAGTTCAGTAGAGTTGGGTTAATAACAATGGTGACATGACCTAACAGAGACAACCGGCTTCAACCTCGGCTCATGTCAGCAGGAAGGACCAAAGAGGAATATCAGGAGAAATTCTCAGCCATGCCTCTTTCAGGGAAATCAAGATTAGTGAAGACTAGAGATCCACAATTTATGCACAGCTAACTGTTCCAGCAAGCCAAGCTCTGCCTCTGCTACCCTGTGGAGTCCTATTTATACCTTCCAAATATCACCTGTCCTCCATGTACCTTCCCTCAGCACACCCATCTAATCAGCCTGAGTCCCTGGAAGCAGCAACAAACTGCAGTATACCACCAGAATTTTTTGGTGTGTTTCTCTCTTTTGCATCCCAGCACATACAGCTCAACTATGAAATGTAAGGCAGACCAATACATGTATGTTATTAGCAAAGAATCTTTCATCACATGTCCCCAGTACATGCTTGCTTTGGCAGAATGTCCTCTTTCTTGTGTTTGCTTTGGTGAGACATTCCTTCATGAGTCTGCCTTAGCTTTTCACACTTGTGTCCACTTTAACAATACATTTCTTCATGTGTTTGGCCCAGAAAAACACCATCCAACTGACTTTCCAAAGAATCCTTACATTTCCACTTCATCACCCTGCCTCCCCACCCCCAAAAAGACAGAAATAAAATACATCAACTCTAAAAAAAAGGTACATAAAGATCATGGAGACTGTTTATACTGGCCAACTATTCTTAAACATAAGACCTTCTTTGTAATGATAATAGCAAGCATCATTTCACTGGAGAAAACTGTTCTTTTTCCTAACAGGTATCACTTGCAAATAGTTTATTGGTTAGGGGCAGGACTCTGTATCTGCTTTTCCTTTTCTGTTCTGCAGTTCTGCCTGGTTTGAACTTGCAAAACTATTGGGCATGGTGACATAATTTCTTTTGTTTATATGTGCTTAGTTCTCATATGCATGGAAAATACTGTTTTCATAGAGTTGTTTCCCATCTCTAGCTGTCAAATATTTCTGCCTTCTCTTCCACATTGGTCTCTTAGCATTGAGGAAGAAGGCATGAGGAAACATCTAATTTTAAGGCTGTGTACATCAAAGTCCCTTATTCTCTGCATGTCCATTGGTGGATATCTGTGTTAAGAACCATCAACGCAAATAGAATCTTTGGTCAGTAATAAGTATAACATAAATCACTAGAAAGCATTTCATTGTTGTGCTCACTACCTGAATTATAGTAGTGAATTTTCAAATTTGCATAACATCTATCTACACTCTGTTTTTGGTTTTTGTTTTTTTTTTTTTTTTTTTTTTTTGGCACCATTAATAACGTCAGTTGTGGCTTCCTTCTAATAAAGTGAACCTTATTAGAATCCATTTGTAAAAAGTGGTTGGCTACTCCCATATTATTTGTGCCACTATGCAGCTAATATTTCTTGCAGGCATAACATTTGTAGCTGCTTTCAGGTCCATATCTAAAAGATATTGAAGAATGTTTTTCTCCTCTTGTTTCATGTACAGTACCTTCCAGGAATTTGAGTGTTTCTTGGTCAGGATAAAGCTTCTAGATGGAATCAACTTCTTCATCTTAGTTGAAATGAGTATTATGGTATTTATCTAACAGCGTGTCCTCTATCAGGTTATGAAGGATAATCAGTAGCATTGCAATAGTAATGATACATTCTGCCAAGAAAACTATATGAAGACTTGGGCTAATGTTTCAATAATATAGTAAGTACCCTTTCCGGGCACTAAAGGTTTTACTTAGTAGCATATGATGTCTAGCTTCTGTATTTTCTCCCTCATAATACAATAACTTCATTTGAATTCTTTACATGTATGCATATATTTTAATAGACACCTAGAGTAGCTTTACTTGTGGCTTTTCAAAAGACTTTAAATGCTAGTTTTTCCTCTCTATATTCATGTCTCTACCCTGCCATTCCATCTCTCTACCCATCATCTAATATACTACTTTTCACTCTATTTTCACCTCTATAACATTATATTGTTTCCCAATCTTTGTGATTTCATCTTCTACAGTGGTCTCTTAACTGCCTAACCTCTGAGGATATTCAAAAATAAGAACACATATCTAAAGTTTTAAAGCTTGTATCCACGTGTAAAACAGGCAATGTCTGTCTTTCTGGCTCTAGATAAACTCAATCAAAGTGATTGTTTCTAGTTCCATCCAACTACTTCAAGTCTAACTTTTTTCTTAAGAATTGAATAATATCCCATTTTATAAACGTACCACATTTTCATTAACCTTTAATCAATCAATGTTTACCTAGGTTTTTTCAATCTCTGGATATCAGGAATACAATATCAGTGATCTTTTATGGTTGAGTACCTTTGTTAGTAAGATGTAGAGTCCTTTGGATATATTTCTGTTCTAGTTAGAGTTACTGTTGACATAATAGGACACTGTAGCCAAAAGGCAGTTGGAGAGGAAAGAGTTTATTTGGCTTACACTTTCACATCAGTGTCTATCACCAATAGAAGTCAGGACAGAATTTCAATCCAGGCTAGAACATGGAGGCAGGCCTCATACAGAAGCCATGCATGGTGTTGCTTATTCGTTTGGTTATCATGGCTTGCTTAGCCTGCTTTCCTATTCAATCCATAACCATTAACCTATGGTAGCCCCACTCAAAATGAGTTGTGCCTTCCCCTACCAGTGACTAATTAAGAAAATGTCCCACCAACCAAAGAGTATACCTGGGCCAGTCTGAAGTTCCCAACACATGTAGCAAAGGGCTGTCATGTCTGTCTCAGTGGGAGAGAATGTACCTAATTCTGCAGAGACCCAATTCACCAGGGTCAGGGGACACAGGGGTGGGAACTGCCATCTTAGAGGCAAAGGGGAGGGGCAATGGGAGTAATTCTTTGAAGGGAACCTGGACGGGGGTAACATTTGGGAAGTAAATTAATAAATAAATAATTTTAAAATGCGCTACAACTGGATCTTATCGAGACTTTCTTTTATTCAACTGAGGCTTCCTCCCTTCAGATTACTCTAGATTGTGTCGAGGTGGCACAAAACTAGACAGCACAATGCCCTAGACTGATACAATAGGATCTGTGTTATATCTATTTTCAGCATTTAGTGGAACCTCCATATTTATTTTCGTCATAATTGTGCTCTGCTTCCATGAGCAAGTTACTCTTTTTCTGTATCCTCACCAGCATTAAACTCTAGTGTTTTATTGACCTCAGCTATTCTAATTTGGGTGAGATGAAATCTTAACATAGTTGTAATTTGAGTTTTCTTGATACTTTAAGGATGGTAAGCCTCTAAAATTTTTTCTCTGACAATTGTATTTCATCTTTAAGAGCTCTATTGAACTATATGCTCTGTTTTAATTGGGCTTTTTTTTTCTTGATGTTCAATTTCAGAGTTTTTAAATATTCTTCTACTAACTCTTAGATGTATACCCTTCTATCAAAAAATAAAGATCTTTACCGTTCTATAGCCTTTTGCTTTGCCCAGATGGTGTGTGCCTTTTGCTATATAAAAACATTTTAGCATCATGGGCTTTAATTTATTAATCATTTGTCTTAATGTGTTAACAACGTTTTGTTCAGAAACTTTTTCCCCATGTGCTAATGAATTAAAGCATGTCCCCTATTTTCTATGCTATTATATTTGAGTATGTATTCTTATGTTGAGGTCCTTGATCTATATGAAGTTCAGTTTTGTATATGGTAATAAATATAAATCTGTTTTCATTCTTCAACCTCCAGCAATCTAATTGGATATTTTCTTTATTTACATTTCAAATGTTATCCCCTTTTCCAGTTTATCCTCCAGAAAATGCCTATGCCATCCCTTCACCCCCTTCTTCTATGAGGGTGTTTCCCCACCTATCCACCCATTCCCACTGCCCTGCCCTGGCATTCCCCTACACTGGGACATCGAGCCTTCATAGGGACAAGGGTCCTCTCCACCCATTGATGACCGACAAGGTCATCCTCTGCTACATATGCAACTGGATTCATGGTCCCTCCATGTGTACTCTTTGGTTGGTGATTTAGTCCTGGGAGCTCTGGGTGTGGCGGGGTCTGGTTGGTTGATATTTTTGTTCTTCCTATGGGGTTGCAAACCTCTTCAGCAACTTCAGTCCCCTCTGTATCTCCTGCATTGGAGTCCCCATACTCAGTCCAATGGTTGGCTGCAATCATCCACCTCTGTATCTGTCAGGTTCTGGCAAAGCCTCTCAGGAGACAGCTATATCAGGTTCCTGGCAGCAAGTATTTTCCAGCATTCACAATAGTGTCTGAGTTTGGTGAATGTATATGGGATGGATACTCAGGTGGGGCAGTCTCTGGATGGCCTTTCCTTTAGTCTACTCCACATTTTGTCTCCTTATTTCGTCCCATGTGTATTTTGTTCCCCCTTCTAAGAAGGACTGAATCACCCATACTTTGGTTTTCCTTCTTCTTGAGCTTCATGTGGTCTGTGAATTGTATCTTGGGTATTCTGAGCTTTTAGGCTAATATCCACTTATCAGTGAGTACATACCATGTGTGTTCTAATGTGATTGGGTTACCTCACTCAGGAGGAAATTTTCTAGTTCCATCCATTTGTCTAAGAATTTCATGACGTCATTTTTTTTTATAGCTGAATAGTACTCCATTGTGTAAATGTATCACATTTTCTGTACCCAGTCCTCTGTTGAAGGACATCTGGGTTCTTTCCAGCTTCTGACTATTAATTCCCATTGGTTTTCTGTGCTCCCTGTCATTTCTATTGCTGTTAATATCCAGATTTAGTCCATGTTGACCAAAGAGGATACAGGGTGAAATTTCTTTTGTTTTCTTTTTCTTTTGTCTCTTGAGTCTTGCTTTGTGTCCTAATATGTGATCAATTTTAATGAGAAATACATGGGCTGCTGAGAAAAAAAAAAGAATATATTCTTTAATGTTTTGATGGAGTGTTCTGTAAACATTTGGTAGGACCATTTAATGTATGAAGATATTTAATTCTGGAATTTCTCCATTTACTTTTGTCTGATGTCCTATATATTGGTGTCAGTAGAGTATCATTACACAGTATCACTATGTGGGACTCAGTATGAGATTTAATTTTTCTCTTTTAGTGTTTCTTTTAGGAATGTAGGTACCCATGTGTTTAGTGCAATAAGGTTTAGTAATTATATATCCACTTTAAGTTTTTATTTATTGAGTATATTCTGTTCTCTATTTCTTTCTGATTAGTTTTGATTTGAACTTTAGTTTAGCAGGAATTAAAATAGCTTGTTTCTCTGCTCTATTTGCTTGAGGTGCGTTTTTTCATCCTTCTACCTCAAGTCAGGGTCTATACTTGATAGTAAGCTGTGTATCTTTGAGAAAGGAAAAATATTGATCATACTTCCTAATCCAATCTATTCTTCTGTACTAATATCTAAAATTATTACTAATAGTGTTTTTTAACGTTATTCCTTTTGTTATAGTGATTTTTGTTTTGTTATTGTTTGGACTTCTTTTAATTAACAGTTCTGAAATTATCCCTATGTTTTCTTGGCTATAAGTAACTCTTTTCACAACAGATTGGAATTTTCCTTATACTGGTTTTTATGACTTGTATTTTCATAAATCTGATTTTGTTACAGAATCTGTTTAATTTCTCCTTCTCTTGTGATGGATAGTTTTCCAGGGTAAAGTAATCTCCCCAGGCATCTGTGATACTTTAGAACTTGTAGAGCTTCTTTCCAGACCCTTCTGGATGACAGAATCTCCATTAAAAGCTATTCTAATGGGCTTACTTTTATGTATGACCTGGTCTTTTTCTCTTGAAGCTTTTAACATATTTTCTTTGTTATGAATATTTTGTGTTTTAATTATTATGTGTCATGCAGAGTTACTTTTGTAATCTGGTCTTTTGATATTCTGAATGGCTCTTTGCAATTTGTTCAGCCTGCCTATTTTCCACCTCTAGACTTAGGAAATTATCTTCTATGTTTTTCAAAATGTATTTAGTGCCTTGAAACTGAATTTTCCTCCTTCCTTTGTACATGTATTGTACATTTTGGTTTTCCTTACTGTCCAGATTTTATATATTTTTTGTGCCTGGAGATTTTTAGATTTAATGTTTTCTTGGATTGATTTGTTCTACCTTATCTTCATGATCTAAAGTTCAATTCTTGTTCACTTCAGTCAGTTTGTTGGTGGGTCTCTTCTTCAGGTATTTTTTTATTTCACTTTCTAAGATTTCCATTTCTACTTTTATATCAGTTGGGCTTCTTTTGTGATCCTATTTTTTGTTGAGATTTATTTTTTTATATCCTGAATGACTACTATTATTTCATCCAACTTCTTATTTGTATTTTCCTCAGTTATCACTGAGGAATTCATTTATACCATATTTAAAGTTCTTGGACACTGATAGGCATGGTGGCACATCCCTTTAATCCCAGCATTTCAGGGCCGGGGAGTTGGCAAAATCAGGTCATATTTTAATGGTTAAAGGTCAACGTAGTCTACAAAGACAACACAGAACAGTCAGGGCTATGGAAACCCTGTCTTCAAAAAATAAAACAAAACCAGAAAATAAAGGCCTTTAATATATTTATACTTGATTTGAAATATTTGCCTTGTGTGTCGGTTGTTTCTGGGAACATTACAATAGAGATGCTGCTTTGTGGAGGCTGCAGTTGTCTTGATTATTCACATTTGTGTTTGTGGAAGGGACCTGGGTATCTGAAGTTATGTACGTACTTCATGGCATTTTTTGATGTGGATACCTGGTCACACTGTTATGGTATTGGTGTTTCAGATTTTTGTTTGCTTTTATTCTAGTCAGTCTGGCTGTGGATCAGTGAATGATATTTATTTTCTAGTCATGGAGCCCTTCTGGGTTTTAATGTCTGGTTCTCAATGGTTGGTGAACTGGCTGCAAGTGGGGCGAGGTAGATGGAAAAAAATGTTTTTGAGATTGCTACCTGAAGTACTCATTGAAACTCTTGCCCCAGACTCCATGCACTCTCAGCCTGGCACAGTAGAAGGTGAATACTTGAGAGCAGGGAGGGTGGATAAACCAGTTTTTTCCTGGAGCCTGACCTACAGCATAAATTACTTCCTTTAGTAGTTTGGTTAAAGACTGCTTCAGGGTTGCATTACTCAGCAGTCTGAAGCAACTATTATTAGTAAACTCATACACTGCATTTTGTTTTAGTATTTAATTGTTGTTTCTAGCTACCCAATTTAACGAGTTAACCTTGAGAAGATGGCCTGTCCACAGAGGTGTAAAAAAAAAAAAAAAGTTTCTTGTTTGCTTTATCGAGTTGATTTAAGAGAAGAAGTGAATGTATTTCTTGAATGTATATGAAATGTTCAGCAAATCACCATGGAATATGGTTGCTATTTAGAGCACTTTCATACATGAACATCAGTTTTGCATTTTAGCCTGTCTGCAATGTACACAATGCACAAGGTACTTTGTTTCATAGCATAAAATTTGAATGAATATCCTCGATCTATAAGCATTTCCTACTCCATTCAGGACACCAGTTGCCAGAGGCAAACAGCTTTTCACTGTGAGACCATTTCTAGTTTATTGTATTTTCTTCATGCCAAATTGTCTTGGTTTCAGATGTTTCTAGGCATGTTACAATTCTAAGTGATTGGTAAGTTAACAACACAGAGACAGAAGGGAGAAAAATAAATAAATAAAAAAAAACCATAAACAGCAACCTGGCCACCCAAGTGAACATGCAGCTGTTACAGGCAGGACAAATAACACAGTACAAACAGTGTCTCAGTCCTGGGCAGTGTGCTCCTCCCAGGTGAGGCAAGAGGAACAAACAGACTTTTCGGAAAGAACAAGTGTTGTTTCCATTGATGTTCATAATAAATCATCATTCAAAAGATTCTGTCAATAACACACTGCCCCAATCGCCTCGTGCCTGCAGCACTGTGCTCATGCTATTGCAACTAGATGAGCTATCAAAGCCTCATGCAGTCAAAGAGAGTAGTTTAAAGAGATACAATAGCAGGCGATTTGCAAACAGTCCAAACCTTTAGCTTCTTCCCCCTTCCAAAAGTGTGCAGTGAATTTACATTAACACCTGCCACTGGAGATGAAAGAATATATTTTGTGCTACAAGGGGAATGCCAAATATTCCTATAAGGGAATCATTTTCCTAAATTATGTGATATTATGATATTATGCTGAAATAGACAGAGCATGTTGCATATTGTGTATGAGGTCAAATATCGATATTTCAGAGATAAAATTGTCACTATATAATTGAGCACATAGACCTCAAAAATACCATCTCGGACTATTTGGTATACATTCACCAGATTAAATTCACTATGCGTGCAGGTGATTTTTATTGTCCGGGATAATATATATGTATATGCTTTTTACTACCTACTCTTTCAGATAACTATGGCATCTCAGATTTTCATGCTGTTAAATTCAATTTATTGTGGAACATAAGGGCAATTAAGGGAGAGAAGATGACATTATATTATGTGGAATGCAACTACAGGAAAAGAAGGCATACATTGCAAGTAATGTATTATATGTAAACATAATTTTTAGTATTTTCCCGTGGTGAGGTAACAGATACTATTTATAAGAATTCACTGTGTGACAAACACTTTATCTAAAGTAGTTACTCTAGGTTAGTATCCTCCAATAAATTATCAATTGAATCTTTCAATGGGTACAGGCCTAACAAAATAAAAGCTACAAAAGTCAGAAGAATGTTACATATCACACAACTTCATAATTATTAATTAAAGTCTGAAGATAACTACATACTATGTATAACAGACATAATTTCCTCCGTGTTGTTGGAATGCTTTATTGATTTTAGTTATTGGGTGTCAAATTACTGGAAATCTAGTGGTTTAAAAGGAGGCATAATTATTATTTTAATTTTTCTTTAACTCAAAGGTCTGAGAATACCTTAACTGTATCCTGGAATCAAAGTCTGTCACACCAGTAATTCTGAGCTGTGACTTGAATGCTTCAAGTGAATGTTTGACTAGGAAGGGATCTGTTTCCAAGTTCAAGTTGTTGTTGGCAGAATTTCAGTCTCTACAGTGTTGCTACATTGAAGGCATTGATTCCTAAAACAGGAAAAGGCTATACTATACCTTGACACCCAAAGCCCCTCAACCTGGAAAATTTTATTTAATCCAACAAGGAAGAGAGACTGCCAGCAAGTTAGATGTCACTATTTTCTTTATTATAGTCACAGATCACACACTGAGCAGGGAAGTAACTACCCATGATGACGATGATACCCAAAAGAAGATAATGATGATAACCAGGAAATACTGGAGAGTCTATTCTATGCATAACAATGTTGACATGATGCTTAGTCAGGGGCTGTGTTCACAAATACTGTGAACTTTTATACATTTTATGTTCCAGAAAATCTCCCACTAGCACTGTGGAGAGTCATCCAGTGACAGGACTGAAATCACAGAGCCAGATGTTCTATTTTATGACTTTGTGGTCAAGCTTCCCCAAGAGTCCAAGCATGGCCACAGACTCTTCTCTCTCTCTCTCTCTCTCTCTCTCTCTCTCTCTCTCTCTCTCTCTCTCTCTCCTCTCTCTCTCTCTCTCTTTTCTGTCTGTCTTGTCTCTCTGTCTCCCTCTATCTTTCTCTGTCTCTCTCTTTCTCTCCTCTGTATTTCTGCTTTTTTGTGTGTTTGTCATTCACAGATAACTACCAGTCCTAGATTTTGTTATTAAATCTTCTTCAAATACTGAACTAATACACAACTGTAACTCAAAAAATACTTTTATGAAGATACTAGTCACCAATTATATGGTAGAGCCATGTAGATACTATTAAAAATAATAAAATCTTCTAACCTCTAGTGTAAAGAGAGGGTAAGAACAAAAGTAAGGAACTACACGTTTTAGAGATATAATTGGTTTCCCTTTGGCTTGTCCATCTTGATATAAATTGATGATCACTTTCCCAATGTTCAGAATACTTTGACCATGTTACCAATGGAAACTAATTTTAAAATGTACATTGATAACCACCTCTATGATAATAGTTTTGGGGCTATTGACCTTCTCTAGTCGAATGGGAGGGAGGTCATCAGAAGCCTGATGTGGTAATATTGTCTTTATTCCTTCTTGCTGCCTCTCTCTAGATGAAAGTGATCTTGGGAGGTGCTAGCATATATGAAATTGGAAGTGAAGTTAAGTGAAAAGGGGACTCTAGAATGCAGCTCCCACGAATTTGTCATCCAGGATGACACTTTCTGGAGAGACTTCATGGTGATACAACTGTTTTAGTCTCACGAATGCTTTTGTTCTTTTATCCTTCACCCTAAATCTGTAAAACAAAAGAGACTAATAAAATCACTGGCTCATCAAACTAGACATTGGCAGAATTTTTGCTCTGGTCTGTAATTGCTACCTTAACTGAAACATATAGACCTTTGCTTACATCTTTCATACAAAGTTCATGTAACAAATTGCTTCACATTGTGGGGCAGAAAACCAACACAGATAGATATTGATGTTACCCTGTGTACAGTAAGCTACTTTTGCAGAAGAAATCTAAAACTAGTCAAAACATCAAGACCAACTGATTGCAGGGTTTACAGTTGCAACTTATACACTTACAGCCAACTCTAACATATAAGACTCAGGGAACACTTCAGAAGAAGGGGCAGAAAAATTGTAATTGCCAGAGGCTAAGGAAAACTGTTGGGAGATTTTGTCTATTCTCTATGACAAGCAAGTCATTCACATGAAACTACTTGAGTACAAGAACGATCTGAAGTTGGTTGAAGAACTAAAGCCTACAGTACAATTTCTGAGAGTAATAAATAGGAGATAAGATTGTAAAGTGTCAATACTGTTGTGAGGGTGCTGCTAATAACAAGACATGTTACAAAGGCTAAGATGGCTTATCAGAAGGAACTTCCTTAGGTAAAGACGGCATTAATAGAAAAGGGACAAAAGCCTATCATATTCTGTGTTAGCTTGGAATTTGATGAGTAGGTTGAATTACAAAAAAAATGACATGTAGGAGGTTTGCCATTTCTTAGAGTTGGTAAGTTGCTTAAAAGAAAAATTAGAATTAGATCTGTATTTAACAGCTTATATTGAGATGTACAAGAAACATACAGTACAAGAATAGAACTGAAAAACACAGTATGTAGATAGGAGCCATAATAATAACCTGGTTCATGAAACTATGATTATTGCTCTGATTTGCTTGGGTTAAGAATGGCTTTTTACAGGAAGTGAAAGAAACTCTCCTGTTTGGCTTACAAGACTATGGGACATGAGCTATGAATGAGTCCCATGGAAATGCATAATGTTTATGATATTGTGAGGTTTTGGTAGATTAAGTGGCTTAGACAAGAATGCCAATCAGGTCTGTAAAATGATAAAGTAAACAAGATAAGAAAAGAACAGGGCAAGTCTTAGTCACTCAAAGATAAATGTGAGAATACATGCATTGAGGAGAAATAACCAAGGAGAAAAGGTTTGTAAAGCATGACCAATAGTTCTCCAAAGTAAAAGAGGGAATAAAAGACAGAGAGATGTAGTATGAAATCATTGCACGTCCTGTTATGGAGGACAGAGCTATTTTAAGCTAGCATTACCCTAGTTACTCTTTTAAAAGGCGAGTGAGGTTGCTCTATATAAGGCTTATAGGTGAAGATTGTAATCCCATGTAGAATAATAGATTTATTTGTTCCTTATTAATATGCAGAAGACTTAGTATCCAGTGGATACTGGAGCCAAGTATAACTTAGGAACCCCCAAAGGTACAGGAACAATTGGCAGATGTGGAGAGGTATGAGATACAGTGGGGCAAGTTCAACGAACTAACCACATCTTAGAGGTGCCAATTATCACTTATAAGAGTGTACAATGTTTATTTCTTTAATACAAAAAATTATGTGGATGGATATCCTATAGGACAAATACTCAATATCACCGTTGGAGAATTTTAGCTCAGGTTGTGAACTGTGAAAGCAATCAACCGTACATAGTTGTATGAGGTAAGAATCTGTTGTTCCTTTTCACAATGGAACAGTGACTATCAAACAGTGTAATCTGCCTGGGGGTGATGATTAAATTACAGAAACAATCAAAGAATAAGAAGAGGTCGGGATTATTGATCCAGTCACAAATGTCATGTAGGCTGTGTTTCCAAGCCACTGAGACTCGCCCTGTAATCAAACCAATAACCAAGTCATACAAGGTTCCAGAAGGACATACCCTTCTGTTGCACAGAAGCTACATGAAGAGTCACCAACTAGGAATGAATGGTTACAACAATGCAAAGAATCACAGACACCAGATAACTGAAGAGAGGAGAAGGTTAGCATTGCTGCTGGGTGAGTTAAAAGCAGGATGGATAATAGTAACTTGTGAGATATGGCCTGTGAAAATCTGTCATGACAATTGGCTATACTTAGAGGTGGGACTTTAAAGTTCATTTGAGAAAAAGGAAAGTAGCTAGTGGTGGGTCAGGATCTGTGGTGATAGCAGATGTGGAAGTGAATGTAAAATAAAATTTACTTGGAATCAGAGTCACCTAAAGCTTTCTATGTGGAAGCCCTTATTCTATCCAGTCATCCCAGAATTCAGAAAGCTGACATCCTCATCAAAGTGCAGAACATTTGCCCTCAGGTGTCAATAGAGGCTGTCTACTGGGTTTATATAATTTTTGGCCATAGGAAAGTCAAAACAGGAGTAAAAATAGTTAAAGGTCCTGGTATTCCTGTAAAGTACTGTGATAGCTTGTATGCTGTTCAGGAATGTAAGGCTTCTTCCATGTATGTGGCCATGACCTTAATTCATAAATGGTCTATTAGCTAATTTTCTTTGTTGTGAATAAGTACCTGACAAAGACAACTTAAGAGAGGAAGGGTTTGTTTTGGTACACAGTTACATAATAGCAGGGAAGGCATGGAAGCAGGAGCTCAGAGCAGCTGGTATCGTTACATATACAGGTGTGACGCTCAGAATGAGGAATGAATATATGTGCTCAGCCTCCTTTGTTCATAATCCATGTAATGGCACCATCCATGTTAGGACTAAGTGTCTCTCCATTTAATTTCCATATCAATACAATCCTTCACAGACATATCCAGAGGGTTGTCTCCTCTGTCATTTTAAATCCTATGAGGTTGACAATCTACATTAACTATCACATGCTATGACTGAATGAAAATGCAAGCCAATCTAACCCAGGCAGAACTTCAAAGAGGTTATGTAGCCTGTGCCTGTCAATAAATGGTAAAGATATGCCCTTTCTTGTATGAACACTGCCATAGGCTTCTGGCAATCATTTCTATGCAGGTTAGCACCAGCTGAAGGTAACATCAACCAATATCTCATTAGCCCAGTGTCTCATTTAATAAACACTGATTGGTGTTTAGACATGGGCTGAGAAAAACCAAGTGTAGTCAGGATTCTATCTGACCAGGAATGCTACTGGGGCTAGATTAATTAATTGCAAAGAAGAGTGTTTTTATTTTATTTTTATACTTAATTATTTATTTACATCCCAAATGTTGTCCCCTGCCAGATTAGTGACACTGTTGGTCTTCCTATGGGATTGCCATCCCCTTCAGATCCTTCAGTTCTTCCCCTAATTCTCCCGTAGGGGTTCCTGACCTCAGTCAACGTTTGATCATAAGTATCTACATCTGTCTCAATCTGCTTCAAGTAAAGCCTCTCAAAGGGGAGCCATACTAGGCTCAAGTCTGAAAGCTCAACATGCCATCAGCAATAGTGTCAGAGTTTGGTGTTTACCTATGGGCTAAATCATTGGATGGCCTTTCCTTCAGTCTCTGTTTCATTTTTGTTCCTACATTTCTATTAGACAAGAACAATTTTCAGTAAAAAAAAATCTTGAAGGTGGGTTAATGTCCCTGTCCTTCCACTGGTGTCCCTGTCAAACTACTAGAGGTGGTCTCTAGGTTCCATTTCCCTACTTTTGACCATTTCACCCAAAGTTATCCCCCACTGAGTTTTGGGAGCCTCTAACATACCAGGACTCTGGGACTTTCTAGAGCTTGCCCTCCCCCTCCCCATCAGCCCCATCCCTCACCCTTGTCAGCCACATACTTCCATTCATTCTCCTGACCTTCTGTGCTTCTCTCCTGTTTCCTTCCATACCTGATACTTCCCTTCTTTCCCCTCACCCACCCCTTTCTCACTTATCAGTGAGTACATGCCATGCATGTCCTTTTGGATCTAGGTTACCTCACTCAGGTTGATATTTTTTAGTTCTATCCAATTGCCTTCAAAATTCATAATATCCTCGTTTTTAATTGCTGAGTAGTATTCCCTTGTGTAAATGAACCACATTTTCTGTATTTATTCTTCAGTTGAGGGACATCTAGAAGTTTTCAGCTTCAGGCTATTATAAATAAGGTTGCTGTGAACATAGTGGAGCATGTGCCCTTGTTATGTGTTGGAGCATCTTTTTGGTATATGCCCAGGAGTGGTATAGCTGGGTCTTCAGGTAAAGCTATTCCCAATTTTCTGAGGAACTGCCAGATTGATTTTCAAAGTGGTTGTACCAGCTTGCAATCCCACCAACAATGGAGGAGTGTTCCTCTTTCTCCACATCCTCACCAGCATCTGTTGTCGACTGACTTTTTGATCTTGGTCATTTTGATTGATATAAGGTGGAATCTCAGTGTCCTTATGATTTGCATTTCCCTGATTACTAAGGAAGCTGAACATTTAGGTGTTTCTTTGCCATTCCATTCAAGATTCCTTAGGTGAGAATTCTTTGTTTAACCCCATACTTCATTTTTTAATTGGGTTATTTGTTCCTTTGGAATATAACTTCTTGAGTTATTTATATATTTTAGATATTAGTCTTCTATCTGATGTAGGGTTAGTGAAGATCTTTACCCAATAGGTTCCAGTTTTGCCCTATTGACAATGTCCTTTGCCTTACAGAAACTTTTCAGTTTCAAGAGATCCCATTTATCAGTTTATCCTAGAGCCTGAGCCATTGATGTTCTATTCAGGAAAATTTCCCCTGTGTCTATGCATATGGAGTTATTTACCAATTTCTCTTCTATTAAATTCAGTGTATCTGGTTTTGTATTGATTTTTATTATTTATATTTATCCACTTCGACTTGAATTTCATACATGTTGATAAATAGAATCAATTTGCATTCTAAATGGCAAACCACCAGTTAGACCAGAAGCATTTGTTGAAGATACTTTCTTTTTTCCACTGTATTGTTTTAGCCTCCTGTGTCCCTGTTAAGAACAGTTCTCCTGTGTCCCTGCTTTGGGCAGTTCTTTTGAGAGACAGGCAGGCTCTGGGTCTGGGAAGGGCAGGCAAATTGATCTGCAATTGGTGCAGGTGGAGGTGCAGACCAGAAAGATGATGAGGCTTCCCCAGAACAAGGATAGATCCTACATCTATGGGGCTCTGTGGAGTGGGGAGGGTTCTCAGCTGGCATGGGTACTGTGGTAGGGTTCCCACCTGCGTCCTTGGTTAGAGTAGACCTCCTGGGAGACAGGCAAGCTGTGAGATCCAGGAGGCAGGCACACCAATCTGCCTGGTTGTATTTTAATAACCAATTTTCTTCTTTGCAGCTTCTACAGCACCTCTACAGACAGCTGTTAATGCATGACTTAACACCAGCATTTTGGAGGTAGAAAAGAGCAATCTCTATGAATCTGAATTTGAGGCCGTCCAGTTCTACATAGTGAGATACTTTCTAAATTATAAAAATATTATTTCATGAATTTAAATGTAGATGGAACTTTGCATGGTGAGAAAAAGAAGCCATTCATTTATTAAACAAAAATCCCAATGCCAGGATAGGACACATACTTATATGATGTTGGCCAAAGGATCCAATAGTTCTACAAACTGTAACAGCTATGGGCATTACGGATGGTCAGAAGTCAAAAGTAGATGCCCCGCTCTATTTCTAAGGACATGCTTTGGCATGTGCCAAACATGTGTAAATTAGGCATGAACAGAGCTGAATGCTATTTACCTGTTGGCCAACTTTATATTACTGAAAGGTGCTTTGCAGGCTATTGTGAGAAATCTATTACCAGTATTATTATTATACTTGACTGTTTACTCTTGGCTTTTTACATTGTCACAGTTGGCATAACTGTTTAAGGAAACCAATTTTTATTACTTGATGTAGGGTTCATGCTACAGGAGGGAATTCACATGTGATGCAGTGAGCACAGAAGAAACCAATGGTGGTGGAGGTCATTCAGTTCCATGGTTATGGTAATGAAATTGGGTTGGGTTGGTTCTCCTTGAGCTTAGGAAGACAGGAAGGGTTATAGGAACTTCTTTTGTCATTCTAACTATTATTTTCTCTTATGTTCTTCTCTCTCTGCTCGAGTACATATGAAGTGAAGCGTGTTGGGATGTGGCTTTGCAGTGAGGCAACTATTTGGAGATTACTTGTGTTTCTGTAAGTTACCCTTCAGTCTTGTTCTGAAAGTCTAGTAAACTCATTTCAGTAAGCTGAAATATACTGGATCATTTAGTTTTGTTATTGATAGCCTATCCAGAATAAACATGATCTTAGATCATGTCTCTACATGAAAAGTTAACGTATGAGCATATATGTTTTAAACTGACATAAACTATAATTATATTTCTTCATATTTATATGCAAAGATTGAATTCCACACTTGCAAATATGCTTTTATATATGTTGCATTACAGATGCATTTAAAGGATTCCAGATACATTCAAATAACTATATGCACATTTTAAGCTCTAATTGGTTTTCAAATGTATTTCCATTCCATTCTTCTAAACTAAAATCATTATTATATTTTAGTGTTTTACATAATCTACTGGCAGCAATGATCAACCAAGTTAGAGAAAAGATTCGAGGCTGAAGGTTTTCAGTGTCTTGTTTCAGAATAAGTAAATAAATCATGGCTGAATTTGAGATCTTGGAGTTGTGCTCATCAGAATTGAGTTCTCTCTTGCACAAGCAGGAATGCTAATGCAGACTGATGGCTTAGATGACTAAGGGCTAAACCTTGTATGTTGCTGCAAGGCTGTTCGTGGAGTGTCAGAACAGCTGCCCTTCCACATACCTGTGGTTATAATACAACGTAGGCAGAAATGTGCCACTCGCAGCATGGAGGACATGCCTAAATGCCTGTCAGCTACTCTACCATGCTCCGTTTTCTAAGGTTCTAAATAAATTTTTGTACTTAATGCTTAATTTCATGGCACTTGTTTCCCAATTTGTTATATTTTAATGTTGCTCATAATGACAGCTCACAAAAAGACTCTATAAAATTATATTGTGTCTACTCTATTTTGCTATAGGTGTGTGAAGGGACTTCACTTTGTTATGTGTGTAAGTGTAGAAAAATAGAAATTGGTAGACGGTTCTGCTATGTTCAAAAATGTTTGTTTTTGTTAGATAAAAAGATTAAGAAAAAAATGAAAATTTAATTGGATATAAGCCAGAGTGCTAGAAATAAAAAGTTTGTACATATTTTCTAAAATAAAATTTTAGAATCAAAATACAGCAAGTTGGTCTATGAATATTATTTATGTGTATATACATATATGCTTTATGTAGCCATGGGTGTCACCCATTCCTCATCTGAGACTCAGGTTTTTTTTTTTAATCAGGGTAAAGAAGAGAGAGCTGGAGTGGACTGGAAAGAGGGAGCAGCATCTGGCTCTGTGACTCCACACTGCCTACTCCAATCAATAGAGGTCTCACTTCAAGTTCTCTTAATCTATCCTGTCCAGTGCAGTTCTTTTTAATGAAAGATACATCCTGCAAATAAATGGGTGATAACAGAAGGGAGGCGAGGACTTTCAATGAAACAGTGTAAGAAATACATTTGAGAATACATATACATACATACCATACACATACACATACACATACACATACACATACACATACACATACACATAACATACACATACACATATACAATATATAATAACGTTTTCCTGAAAATGCAAGCATATTCATTCTATAGCTTCTCTTAGAGGCTAACATAAAATCCAGAGCGGGAGTATGATTAGAATCTGGCTGGAGATGTTGGCTGTATTTTGAGAAAATGTGATTGACATATCTGAACAGCAATGCAAAGACGCAGAGTTTATGTATAAGGGCAACTAAAGAGAAGAAAGAGATAGATATAAGGGGAAAGTGCATTGCTCACATGTCATCTCTAGTGAGCTCGGAGCTGTGATCCAGAGGATTAGGCAATGAATCAACATACACATACTTGGTATTAGAAAGAACTAACTGGGGAAAGTAGTCAGTTTTCCGGAATAAACATTTAAAATATAAAGTTAAATAGATAAAATCATGAGCAAAAGAGTGCAAAGATGGAGGCGCATATTTTAGTCTGGTTTTTTTTTATCAACTTCTTGCAATAATGCCTCATTTTTTTATTTGTTCTATAATTATTTGATATACATTAACAAAGACAATGAATACATGATTCGTGTTTTTGAACTACATCTCTCCCTTTGTTTGATTCTTCAAATAAGTTTCTAAACTGTGTCTTCTTCAACCTTGCATTTTGCATTATCCATGTGAATTGCCTCGAGGCTAAGAGGCCCTTGAAAAGTGGACCAAAGAGAGCTAGCTTACCATCATCTGTGTGGAGGATCAAAGGCAGAAAGGGGTCCCCTTCTCCTTTCATCACTTACACAATTCAGTAGCTGAACAAAGGAATGTAGCCTTCTAGCCTCAGGATCACTGCACTGGACTACAATGCTGGGAAATAAGGAGAAGAGAAGCAGATGGACAAGGGAGCCCTCTCCTTTAATCCTGGCACTTGGATGCTTAGTGAAGGATTTCCATGAGTTCAAGGACGCCATGGCAATATAGCAGGACCCTGTCTCAGTAAACCAAAATAAATAGATAAGTAATAGAAATAAACAAATTGGATAGGCAGTTCTACAGGTTGAATCTATTTACATTTAGCTGTGTGTATACATGTGGGACTGCGTAAGGGTATCCTGGTTCTTGGCTGGGCATGGGCCTAGAACCCCGAGACTCCAAGGGAGAAATGGCAGGAGTTCGGCCATGTCCCCAGAACTCAGGGTCCTGACAAGCAGTCTAATCTCCATGGACCTACATCATTCAGTCACGTAGGCCATTACAGCCCCTCCCAAAGTGCACAGGTAGAGGGTGTGACTACAGGCCTCAGGCCCTAGAGATTTACATACTAATGAAGGCCAGAGGGTGGAGCCAATTAAACCACCCCCAGAACCTCCCCTTTCTCCCTCCCTACTTAACTCAGGTCTGCCCTGAGTTTGAGGGGGGTACATCCAGATCCATCCACCATCCGCCATGACAATAAAGCCTTTTGGAACCAAGGACTTCCTCGTATCATTGGGGCCTGCCTTCGCTGAAGCTTCCAGCCTTTGGAACCTTAGACTTTCTCCTGCATGTGGGACCCACTACGTGGAAGCCTCCGGGACTCCTCCACAGTTGCACCCCATTTTCCCACATATACATAAGTATGTTCATCAATGAAATATTAAGGCAGCTCATAAGACTTGCATTTATGCCATATCATTGTATAACTATGGTATACTGCTCCTTTTCTGTAAGGCTAAAACTTCTGGAAGGAATATCAAGTGGTGGAGCTGAAAGATAAGGGGCTCTCAGACTCAGGTGACTCATGACTCTACTTATCTTGGAGCACCATGATGTTTATTGATGAAGTTCCATACAAGTTCCCCATCCCAAGGTATGCAGAGTCTTCATTGTGAAGAAAGGAAAGCTAAATAAATGGTACTGCTCCTGAGTCATTATGTTTGCGAAACAGGAAACTGAATGTGTAAAATGTACCAAATGGGAGTGATTGGCAGAATTGATGGATTGTGTTACCTGGCACACCATGTCCCCTGGGCTTATGTAAGAACTTGTTTCTTCAGGAATTAGTCTTTTAAAATGTTTTGTCAAGGAACCTCAGCTTCTAGGAATAAGAAATGGTAGAACATTGTGGTAGTCTTTAAGAAAGTCACATTTTCTTGTTTCCAGCTTCACATACAAAAGAGTGAATTGGATCATATAAGAGAGAATCCATAGATATGAAGTTAGGGAAGATGCAAAGGAAACCTGTGTGGGAAATGAGCTGTGTTAGTCCTGTTGAGTCAATGCTTAGAAACCAACATTTAGATCACAGGCCTCCAGGGCAAAAAATTGTCTGATTCTGTATTTGATAAGGTGCAGAATCTATCTAGCATTCAGTTAGTGTATTTGACGATAGACAATAAAACTGTCCATTTACTTATATATGAACACATTGCGTACAATGATAACATTTTCCATTTTCACTAAAGCTGTAAAAGGTAAGTGTTGATGTCCATCTGAAAGTGCTGAGGCACTTCCTTCATGCCCTTTAATTCCCGAAAGGGTTAAACATTTTATTGTCCTTCTAACAATCAACTTTTACATTCCCAAAGGGACACTAGAGAATAGGTATTAGGGAGGAAAAAATATCTTTATGAAATTATTTGAAAATGTCCCCAAGTGTTTGGAGTCTGAGATACAAAGCTGGTTTCTTTCAGGGATAACATAACTACTCAACCATTCAAAGCTGAATGGATGCCACAACAATGGGTATTAACTACTCCAATCAAAGGTGGCTTCACAGAGCCTGCACAAACTCTTTTGTTTTCCTTGCCAATCATCTGAACAATACAATTGCTAGTCACATTCATTTAGACAATCTATTCCCGGAGAGTCAGTAGAGCAAATGCCAGCAAACACAGTGTTATTAGCTTCCTTCTTAGAAAGCCATAAGAAGAAATGAGTTGCAATTAAGACAATAATTAATATACCTCAGCACATGTGTGCACTAGCTACCATCAGGTAGAAATTACTCCAGGGCAGAGGCTGTCCTGGCTTCCCAAGGATGAATCTATACTGTACTAAGAAGGGTAATTCAGAAAACCAACATGGTATTACAGTTTAGGAAACCGTTAAATATAATAGATGACATGGAATGGCAGTCAGATTGAAAAGGAGGCTGACAAAATTCCCTTCAGAAAATGCTAATTATGAGGGAAAGTGTTTGAAGGGAGGAAGAACATAAGACAGAAGTCCTACAGACTATGAAGAGCCTTCCTTTTTACAGGTAGATATAATACAGCTTTTTCACAAAAATTTTCAGAGTAAAATTCCTGAACAAATTCTAAGAAAGAAGAACGTACTAACCTTTCATAAGTTATCTTGGATTTGGTGGTGGAGGTGGTAAGTCTCACATCCTTTAAGTTAGTTTAACATTTCTGAAGAAAAGTATGGAAGAGCCAGGTACTGGATAAGACCATAATCAGGCCTTGCACTTAACCCTGAGAATCAATTTGTCACTACGTTCCAGGCTATACACAGGTGGAAGTGACCTGTGATTCTGGAGGACTCCAACTCTGTCACTTGCAGAGTGAGAGATAAAATTTATTTCCAAGAACAGAGGGTCAGGAATGTTAACAGAAATATGTAGCAGTGGGGAATGGGGAAGTGGGGACAGCCACTAGAAAGTCCCAGATGCCAGGGAAGCAAGAAGTTCCCAGGACCCAACAGAGATGATGTTAGCCCAAATATCCAACAAAGGGGCAATAGAACCTGTAGAGATCATCTGCAGTAGATAGGCATGGCCCCCAGTTCAGGGATGGAGCCAACCCACATCTCAAAAATTTTAACCTAGAATTGTTCCTATCTACTACAGGATATTCAGAGACAAAAAAATGAAGCAGAAACTAAAGGAAAGGCCATCAGAGACTGCCCCACCTAGGGATACATTCTACCTGCAGACACCAAACCCTGACACTATTGCAGAAGCCTAGAAGTGCTTGCTGACAGAAACTTGGTATAGCTGTCCCCTAAGAGGCTCTGCCACAGCCTGACCAATATAAATGCAGATACTCACAACAGGCATCAGATTGAGCCCTGGGACCCCAAAGGAAGAGTTAGAGGAAGGTCTGAAGGAGCTGAAAGGAATTGCAACCCATAGGAAGAACAAAAATATTAAATAACCTGAGTTCCCAGGGACTAAACCACCAACCAAAGAGAACACCTGGAGGGACCCATGGCTCCAGCTACATATGTAGCAGAAGATTTCCTTATCTCCCATCCATGAGAGAAGAGGCCCTTAGTTTGGTGGAGTCTTGATACCCCAGCTTAAGGAATGCTCAAGTGGTGAGGCAGGGATGAGGAGGGTAAGTGGGAATACCCTCTTAGAGGCAAACTGGAGGCAGGATGGGATGGGGTTTACAGAGGGGAAACTGGGAGGGGGACAATATTTGAAATGTAAATAAATATAATAACAAACAAATGAATGTAGAGTATCAAATCAATATATCAAAGCACCATTTTGATTCCATACTTTAAAAGCTACCTAACAATCCAGCTCTCTGGCCCCCATTACCAAAGTTCACGGCTCCCCACATGCTGAGGATTTTGATTTAATATGTCTGCCTCTTCCTTCTATATCCTGTGTCAAATGTTGATATCCCGAGACACACAAATATTTTGTTAAGCAAAACATTTAAATATTGCATGCTTTAGGAAATCTCTACTAACATGATAGACTTTCCATCTGTAGCTGTTGACAACTAGTATTATCATATTTCTTAGTACATATAAATTATGTTTCAAGTATGTATTAAGGGATATAGTTATTACAACACTACTCACTAGAGAAAGAGTGTAGTGGAAAGGCCATAGTATTTAATTGTTTTACACAACTGTCTATTGTTAGCAAGTACCCTGTGATGTTGTCTTCATATGTCTTTCCTGTTACTTTTATCCAACTCTTTTTACATTTAAAGGTTGACTTTTTAATGTGATATCATTACAAATGAATTTTAGCCAATATTGAAACAATACTCTGCTGATAGCACACACTATTTTCCCCTGATTCTTCTACGAGAAGAATCTTAACTGGTTGACTTTGTGGACCTGTATTGAGCTTCTTGTCTTAAGGCTATTTTCACCATAAGACAAGTGTCACTTAGAAGTTCCTTTGCAAAATTCAAGTGGACATTATGTGCTCCATTACTTCAGAACTTCTCTCTGGTGAAATAGATTATATTTAAATAACTGTCCTCCTGACGAACTTGTTCAAAATTTCTCCTCTCCAAGGAAACATACACACATAATCTGATTGAGGTGGTGCTTCTAAAGTTGAGCAAAACTAACATTTTCATATAAAAACAGAGTTCTTCTTGAGGGAATTTGTCCCAACTCTACTGTCACTATACTGTGGAACGTTCAATATTCAGTCTCTGAAAAACTATTATTCTGAACATGGCATCTAACACTTGATAAGAATTCAGTTGTCCAAAAAAAAAAAAAAAAAAAAAAAAAGTACGAAAAGCCTACCCACATTCTAATGAGCCAAAATGTTCAAGATTATCTGATATTTCCTAGTGCCTGTGTCTTAGAAATCATGAAATCATTACTCATATCTTCCACAGCTGCCAAGATGGTCTAATGAAGTCAAACAATGACAACAATCTGTAAAATGGGTTCACTTCAGAAGAGGAAAAGATTCCCCAAAGAACTTTCACCATCTCAGACAAAATAGATGGCTGTTGTACCAAAGTGTTATGCCTTATGTCTTAAATAGCCAGAAGGATATTTCTGTAATAATTTGTGTAGAATACCAATGGATTCCACTACAGCCAAACCAAACTACCCTATGGAAAAAATATCTACATACCCACAAGGTTTAATAACACCCACTGCTGAAAAATAAAACAAAAAGTTACAAAGAAACAAGGAGCAAATTTTGTTCTTTTATTATGGTTATTTATTAATGATATTTCCATGATTACTAAATTATTTTCAGCACTTACGTGTCGTGTTCACTGTTATGTCAGAATCCATGCACAAATAGGAAAGATACATAAGCATCTAAGGAGTAATTTGCAAATTCTAGTTTGTGCCATTGCCTATTAGAACTGTCTTATATTAGTTACACAAAAGATCACACCAAGGTAGCTCCCCATCTACTTATGTTGGAAATCGAACCTAAGGTACCACATACGCTAAACTAGAGCTTTACCACTGAGTTGTATCCCCTTTCTGTAAGTATGTCTAAATACCATAATGTTTAATCTAATCATTATGAGGTAAATAGCAGAAAGTTCAAGTCCTCATTCTCTCAAGAATCAAATCTTTGTAAATGTCATAAACTTTCTCACAAAATACTGGCAATTATACCACATTCCTTAACTCAGCCACCAGTTATCTGCTATGCCAGGCAATGATCCATCACTCACTCAGTGCTTATGGCCCAATTGATAATCTATGAGCTTGTAATTAAGAAAAGCACTAGACATACGTTTTTGTTTGAAATAGAAGTCATAGTTCATCTCCTTTGAAATTCTCCATTACACTTTTTGACGAAAACAAAGTACAGGAATCCCCATGCATTTCAAAAAGTATAACTTTCTATTTAAAACAAGGTAATGGTGTGGTTAAATAATTTGGTTAAATAATTGTGTAGTGGAGAACTATTACAGACAGAGGATTGGTTATAATCAGTTTAGTAAAAACAAAAAATATGTTAGTTAAGGAAAATGAAACCAGACACTAGAATAGCACTTATTTCAATACCAATGTTTTGTCTGTTTAGCCTTAGATCTTAGTGAAGATTAAACAGCCTTTGAAAATTATCCAAAATGCTCAAATTTTGAGAGCGAGGGGACTTAGGCTAACTTGATAAGCCTGGTCAAATTAATTGTTATAAAAGTAAACCAAGAAATCAATCATTTTGTTAAAAATAAATCAACTCCATTTAGACAAGTTTTATTGGCAGTGTCAGCTACAAACTGCTTACGTTCTACAGATGTTTACTGACAAATTACTTTCCTACCTAACTCTCAGCTTCTGAAAAGTGGAAAGACTCTATTACAATGCTATTGATGGTGATTTAGAGAACTTTATTTCCCACTGTAAGTAATCGACACATCCTTTTTGGCTTTCCTTTCAAGGTGAATTTGAATTCTAACTAAGCAACTCCCTATTATTATTCTGCTCTTGTTCATAGAAATCAGCCATAGAAGCACTTATTATCTAGATGCGTGAATGTGCAAACTGCATGCTCTCCGGCTTCCCAAACGCTGCTGGGCTACCGCATTTGCTTTGGCCTACAGAGACAGTGAACTTTGATACTTCCCTAATGCCTGTTCATTGTCACAGTTAACCTTCACACCTTAGGGCTGTGTGACCTGGAGAATATAAATTTTCTTGCACATCTCATCACCCCGGGTAGCTGCTTTTAATAGCTTCAGTCTTCTAATAATCCTAAAAAGCCTGTCATCAAGTAGGCTAAAGCACTGCCAGCAACCACATTGAACCAATCTTAGCAAAGCATCCTTCGAGTGTGGTCTGGATTTCTTCTTTTGCCATCTTGACTGTCATCCTAACTCCATCTCTGTGCAACAGAGGAGTTCTACAACTCACCCAGCACTTCTGATTTTATTCTGTTCCCTTATCTCCTGAGTCTGTGTTTTTGAACTTGTGTTACTCTATAGGTCAGGTTATTTGAATAGGTATTTAAATCACAAATTCAATTTATTTTTAATTATAATTAATTATAAATTAATCAAATATATCACAAATAATTCTAAAAGTATATTCAATTGAAATATAATTAGATTTATTTAAAGCACCACTGATATGCTTTAAGAGGTATAGTTTATTATTTTAAAGTATAACGTTTTAGTAAGATCAACACGTCATTGGAAAGTTGATGATGATCTATCATAGATAGAAGTTAGGAAAGTATAGAAAAAGATAACCATCTCTCTCAATGTAGTTCCTGAAAGCGGCCAGCTGGGATGTGAAAAGAGTTTAAACTGCAGCATCAAATTAGATACGACACTTAAAAAGACAGTACGCGTATCACAAACACACCACACTACACAACATTCTATGTAGAAGTTTAATAAAACTGCTTAATATAACAGCCTAATAACCTATTCTTCAAAAGAGCCTAAGCTTTGATTAATGGTCCTTATTGTTCATTATTTACAAGTGTAACATTTGACAGTTGAGTTGTGGGGTTGAGGATAACCTAAAAACTAAGGCTGGTGAAAGTTGTAACATTTGACAACCTGTGAGTACAAACTGGGAAAAAAAAATCAACTTGTAGATAGCCTGTTTTGTACAAGCCACCTTCAAAGCTTTGGGCTAAGATGTTTAGGATGAAGGCCAATGACTTCATTGCACTTTAGGTGCCCCGTTACTTGTTATGTCAACATTTATAAAATAGCATTGCATTGAAAGATCTTCTGCATTTTCTTGCAATTTTTCTTCTTTATCTGGCACATAGAGATGGAGGAAAAATGCCTATAGGATTAAATTTGATGAGTTTTTAAATAGCCTTGGTTCTCCATACATAAACCTCAGGATTTCCAGACTCTTTTGTATTTTGTTAAAGACAACACAGTATTTCCAATTACCTACCTGGTATCTATGACATGTATACGATTATAGATAGCAAAAATAAGCTGAAGCTAAACTCATCTACTCCAACAATTTGCTGCCTGATATACCTCTTTGCTTTGGTATTTCAGAGAGGTCACTCCAGGAACTTTTTGGCTCTTTGCTAAAACAGACAATAGGGTGTAGATAAAAATAATAGCAACTGTGAGATGAACTCTGCATCCTAGGGTGTATTGGGACTTCAATAAAAGAATTGCTGAGTTTAGATTTTTCTCAGCTGAGTTCTGGAGTTGGGTTGCTGCCATCAATTCTTCAAAACAGGGAAAATATCTTTACAGTGGTTTAATGCAGATTGATAAGCACAACACAGAAATAGATCTTCACAGATAATCTCATCGTCTGTGATTCTCTAAACCAAGGAAAGAGCTTCCCTGGTGGCAAAAATAAAATGAGATGCAAATTCATCATGGGCACAGTAGATTTATATACAAATCAAGCAGATTTTAAGCAAGAACATCTGTGTAAACACGATTGTGAAAGGTAATTTCAAGGCTACAAAGAAAGAGCAAATGTGCTGATTGGATTTTAAAATAGACATGTTAAGTATGCATTCTACTCAAGTATGGAATACATGACATAATTTAATAAGTTTCCTTAATGAACATTTACAGAAAATGTTTAACTAGGAAAAGTCTTTTTCTCTTGTTTTACAATTTTTGGTTCAAAGTTATTTAACGTTAAAGAAAAAAATAAAATGATGAAAAATTCTCTTTTAGTTTAGAAATTCACATGAAAGTTTGTTGTGTATTAAATACTGTTGTAGAAGATACGTTTGATTGTGACTGAACTTCTGACTCCCGGAATTACCAATAATTACAGGAAGTCCTGAATTCTGTAAGAACATACAGAGGACCCTTTGAACTCCTACCAGCAAAAGCAGAAAATGTCTTCCTTTCAAAAATGGAACTAAATTCTGGAAAACTTGTCAAAGTCTGTTATAGAAAAGAGAAAATAGAGGTGCCGTTAGCAGGACAATGGGGTTCAAGTGGAAGTCATACAGGTCTGCAATAATGCAAGGAAGCAAATACAAAAGGCTCAGTTTTTCTTTCTCTGAACACTCTTCTACATGTAGTGTAGCCATGCTTGGAGTGAAGGTATGTAGTAAGTGTAGGGTCCAGTTCCAGACACTGACATCCAAAGGAGAAGGCCATTGAGTGGAACAGCCAGAAAAGCAGGGAGAGTAAGTGGAGACTGTCTGCCACAGATTCCATTCTGGCCAAAACCTCCATAGGGGAGGAAAGCACTCAGCTTATGCTTCCAGGTCACAGTACATGGTTTAAACATGTTAGTACAGGAACTCAAGCACGATCTTCAAAGCAGAAACCATGGACAAAAGCTGCTAACTGGATTGCTCTTGGGTGCAGACTTCACTAACTGTTGTACAGCTCATGTCTCTGCCCTCCTCCATCAATTAACAATAAAGACAATCTGTCACCTACAGGCCTATCTGATCTGAACAATTCCTCAATCAAAGCTTTCATCTCACATGACTCTAGCCTAACTCAGACTATGTGCCGGAAAATTAGAGCAGAACAAGTTTCCAAAAAGACCTTATAGTTTGCATAACCTGCCAATAAGCAAAGCAGTTAAGGACAGATGACAATAGGTCAATGGTAGCAATAATACTCAGTATTAGATTATGGGATATGGACAAGCAATGGAAGCTTGATTTGAGAAGTAATGAGATAGCTTTGATTCATAAATATAAAGATGGAATCATTTTATATATGCTTATATCATAAACAGCACAATGCAAAGGAACATAACACTCAGCACGAAGGCATTCTGAAGAGTGGGCCAGTTCCTCAACCACCTAAGGGAAGGTTCTGCATGTATCAGTTAAAGGAGTAGGAGGTGATATAACTTAAATAGCATTACTGAGAATATGGAACACATCAGATCTGTGGAAATAATTTCCCCAAACCTTCAATTCACACCGTTCAACGTCATGGTTGACAAATGTCTTTCCTTACAGACAGCACATTCTGCTAGTTTCATCTGACTAATATCTATTTAGCTAAGAGGTTTATAAAAACAATACATATTATCAGCTGATGCTATTTTGTAAGTTGTCTCTTATATGCTAAAAAAAAAAATACATTAAATTCTGCTGCCAGAATGTAAAATAATGATTGGAAAGACTTTGCTTTTTTTTTTGGACAAGATGTGGAACCATGCTAAAATCTCCAGGACCCTCTAAACTGTGTGTACATATAACGAAAATTCCTTTATCCAAATGCCTATTCTCTTGTCATCTCTATGCATGGATTTCATTCCAAAAATTTATTTGGAAATCAATAAATGAAAAATCATTAATGATCTATTCAACTAGTCAGCATAGTTCAAAAGGTTTTAAATTCATTTTTATTTAATATGAAACAACAATATAACATAGCAAATCACTGTATACTAGTGAAAACCAAATAAATTTAATTAGCATTTACTATGTTCAAAATAAATTTAATGTGTAGTAATGGTACTAGGAATTGAAATTAGGAGTTCACCTATGAGACAAACGTTCTGCCCTTGAGAGGGTATCAGCACTCTTGTTTTTTTAGTCTTGATATAAGATCTCACTAAGCCACTTGTTTGTCTATTTATCTGCCTATCTATTTATCTATTTGTGCTGAACCCCATTTTCTTTTGGTAGCTCAACTTATCAAACTCTTTATCCTTAGCTTCCAGTATGTTGGGATTATAGACTAGATCCACCATATCTATCTATCATTTTGATTACCAATGACGCTTCCAAAAAAAGAAACTAATAGACCTGAAAAAGCGTAAACCTGTCACAGGCATGGATGAGTATTTATGCTAGTAAGTTTGTGGATCTTTGCTGTGGTTAAGTAATATTCTCCACAGAAAATTCCAAGATTATTGAAGTATCCTTAATAACTGCACACAAATTAAATCATTTATATGTTCATTGATGCTCATTTAGACTAGCTCTCATAGTTTTAGAAAATGTTCTCTATGCTACTTTGAGGAGAAAAATAATCATCAATTTTACCTAGCCATGAACATTAAGAACTACAGCAATGATGTCTTGGCAAGATATCCCCAATAGTTTAATGATATAATGAATGTTACAGGAGTAACTAGCCACTTTCTAATTGAATTTTAGGTCCATTCTAGTAGATGAAAACTGTACCTCACATTATTGTCAGGAAGAAGAACCTGTGGCTAGACAAGTTATTGACCGGAGAGAAGAATTGCCACTACCATTCTGCTAATTGGACTTAGCGCAGTAAATGTGATCAAAAGTCATTGCATGGAATTATCTAAAAATAATAAATTATTATTAAATTTAAGAACTAAACAAAAGATAAAGCCAATGGATCAAAGAATTGAATAAGATTATTCCCCTGACAGTGTTACACTGAAGCCACCCATCTCAAAATATTAACCCAAAATTGCTCCTGTCTAAAGGAAATGCAGGGCACAAAGAATGCAGCAGAGACTGAAGGAAAGGCCGTTCAGAGACTGCCCCACCTAGGTATCCATACCATATGCAGACATCAAACTGAGACACTATAGCTGATGCCAAGAAACGCTTGCTGACAGAAGCCGGGTATAGCTTTCCCTGAGAGGCTCTGACAGCCTGACCAATACAGAAGCAGTTGCTCGCAGCCAACCATCGGGATGAGCACAGGGACCCAATGGAGAGTTAGGGGAAGGACTGAAGGAGTTGAAGGGCTTTCAATCCTATAGGAAGAACAACAATCTCAACCAACCAGACCCCCAGAGCTCCCAGAGACTAAACTACCAAGGAAAAGTATACATGGAGGGACCCATGTAGCAGAGGATGGCCTTTTCTGGCATCAATGGAAGAGGAGGTCTTTGGTCCTGTGGAGGCTCGATGCCCCAGTGTAGAGGAATGCTAGGGCATTGAGGTAGGAATGGGTGGTTGGGTGTTGGAGAACCCTCATAGAAGCGGGGGAGGGGGAGGAGAAAGGGATGGGGGTCTGTGGAGGGGAAACTTGGAAGGGAATAACATTTGAAATGTAAATAAATAAAATAACCAATAATTTAAAAAATATTGAAAGACAGAAAATCAAGTAATCTCAGTAATAAACCACTTTTATCTGAGACTCAGAAAATAAGTGGGAATGTGATTAGTTTGATAATCCTTTGCAGTTTTATATTTCAAAGAAACTACTGTCTTAACCATTGAAGACAATAAAAGTCCATGAACAAGATTTGGAACATAACATTGATAAATGATTTGGTGATGAGAAATTGTAAATATCTGGAATACTTGCTCCAGGGAATGGCTGTTGAAATTGGCCCGAGTTAGATCTCAAGACATGAGCACAAGGCTCTTCTGGGATCATTGGCCACATATTACTAATGACAGTGGAAAAGTAGGAACAGACGGATTATTATGAACGAATATTATATATTTTAGTTTACAGGTTAAAGAGGCAAAGAAGCTGAGAGTGTTGGTAGAAAGAGGTTATGTATCTGTATTGTAACGCTCATCTTGAAGACTCGTGGACCCCAAAGGAAGAGATTATAAACAATAGCAACAAAGGCAACTTGGATTGAAAACCTCCTTTAGGAAGAAAATGCTTGTAATACCAAACCAGCAAAGGATACAGAGATCCACTGATACAGCAGAATGCATAACCTTCACCTCTGCAGAGCAAACGCTGGGGAGCTTTTGTGTGCTGGGCTGAAAATGCAAGCAAATTAAAGACTGGGAGATAAAGGACCACCAGAATCCAAGCATTGGAGGGCATTTGTGCTGACACAGTGAATATCCATCTCAAAAATAAAAGTATTCTGGAGCAAGAATATTTATAAATGATGGTTACTGAGAGTATAGCTGAGGGATTGATTAATCAATCATGTGTAGATGAACAGTGGCAGTACTATGAAATAAAAAGATTTTCCAATATGCATAGCTATTTTCTAACAAGATGTTAAAAACTCCTCAAGTTTAAGTAAAGTGACAAATGTGAGGGGTTTTGAAACAGTATTTATGACAAACAAGTGATCTCTGGGATATGAATAAAACCCTCAGATATTAAATTTCTGTCACATTAAGTGTGGTACAAATGTACATCTGTCTTCTACACTAAGGGGAAAAACATTGTAACCATTTAGAAACCTGTCTATCCTATCAAATTGGACGGGAAAGGGAAAAGATGTGTTGGAGAAATAAAACTTTCACACATCATGAAGTTATGTATGCCTACAAGAATGTAAGCTTCCAAGCTTACCTATTATCTTTGTAATTTAAATGAGCTTGAGTTATTTTAACTGTTAGGAGTTTTACCAGGGAGTAGAGAGGCTTGATGGTGGTGGGGGACATCTTCTAAGAGACAGGGGGAAGAAGGAACTGGATGAGGAACTGTGGGAGGGTGGACCTGGAGTGGGATGATGACTGGACTGTACAAAAGTAAAACTAATTAAAAAAAAATCTAGGATTGATTAAAGTAGAAAAACAAACAAACAACAAAAATTTTACTCCAAGTTTGGTATATTTCATTCAAGTTGTATTGACTTTGCCATGATTATACTTTATATTTTTAATAAAATTAAATATTTTGACACCATTTTACCTGAATGTGTCTTATGAAGATTGTAAAAGTTTATGAAAAACAAACACAAAGCTTCATAAACTGAAAGGAATCTGATAGGAATCTCTGGTACATGATAATTGTATCCTTCATATATTCTTATGTGTACTTAAATACATTTTAAAATATGCATAACATTAATATTACCATCGTTAAATTTTCTGAAGCATAAGAATGGAACATTAAGATTAAATGTTTTATTGCAAGTTTCTATGTGTACTGCTATGAATCCTTAGCATATTTTTACTCAAGCTGATAATTATTTGACTTTTGCCATTTAAATCACTACAGAGAAAATGGAGTGGAAGATTAAAAATGATCTGATCCATTTACACTGCTTAACAACAAACAATTCATAGGAATTGGAAGAAAATTGCACCTGTCTTGTTAATAGCAGGCTGGGTCTATGAGTTATTCACTTGACAGCTTGAGGCAAAGGGAAAATGACCAATGTTCACACTGAGGTTTTCACATAAAACCAGAGGGAGGAAGGGCTTATAGTCAAGGAGAATACCATTATTATCAATTCATCCTTAAACTTGTTCTCTTCCCTGACTCCTGCTTTGACAAATAAACTCCCAGCATCTTCCTGTATCTGTTATATTGTGAGAATTTAGTCTCAAGGACATGTTTTCAACTGTTTCCAGTGATTGAAAACAAGTGATTGTAATGAAAGTAGATTTGCAGTCTTCACTCTCGCACTTACAGTTTTGAATGCTGTAATTACGGAAGCATCCGTGTGTGAGCTTCTGTAACGTATTATGACAGAAGATTATATTCCACGATAATGGCTAAAAATATGACTTTTCTCCTTGTCTCTCCAATATTCCAATTACAGTTTGACTAAAAATAACTTGAGAGTTAAGAAGTAATCATTCCCTGAAAGTGGCATGTAAGTGTTTCTGTGGCCGCCAGTGTGTTGTTCTGTATTTTCTCCATTGATAAGGGTGCTTAATTTGGGGATATACTGTGGTAGTGGAATGTTAGTTCACATGCATGTATATCAGCACAGTGTTCACACTCTTAGGCATATAAGCTGAGATTTGGATCCTTTAACTATTAGATGCTTTGCAATGTGATATTTTAAACTTTTCCAATTTTAAATATTTAATTTAATACCAATCACTGTCAAAGGGAAAGTGTGGTGTTCTCTCAAGTTTTCTCAGAGAATGACCATCTTCCATGCATGCTAACGTGGGGAAGGACTTGTGTGAATATTAGACTTCTTTCTCATTAAGTTTCCATAGACAATGATCATTTATACTGTTCTTTTATTCACTAATGTGTTTAAAAGGAGAATTCAAAGACACAGTTAATAGGAAAGTAGCAACCATCTGGTATAGAGAGCCTGAAATCCCCATGTGCCACATGCAGGAAAATAATGTGTTGTCATTGCGGGTTTTAGTGTGCATACCTTAAATTCTTATTTTTGTTTTCATAAAATTCTCTGAGGAAGAGTGAGAATTCAGTAGCTTAAAAGAGAGCAAGGAAGAAGAAACTGCAATTTACCACACATTTCTATTTGCTGAAACTCTGTTGCAGATACACAGAATGTTCATCTTATTGAGGCTCAACTTATTTATCTACCACAAATCTACCTTGAGAATATTCCAGTCTGTTAATGATGAATATGAGCTACTGCCTGCCTGCCTGATATTTTGTTTTTGTTTACCCTCCCTTGTAGAAATGCACATTTTAATTGCTTCCAAATTCATATTAGTAAACACATGAACCATGTGGTAGAATTGAAAGAATTCCAAAACTGGAATATGAAAAATTGGGCAGAATTTTATCTTCCCAATTGGAACTATACTTGTTTGTTTCCCTGTTTTGACTATGAACATGCTCCAGACTCCCCTAAGAGCTCTCAGGTACTTTTCACATTACGGTGGTCTTCATAAGGTCACCACACATGCAAATCTAGCATCCCTGAGTACCATGGATAGGATGTACCATCTGGTGTCATTAAGAACAAGAAAGCAATGTTCATTGGGGAGTGCAATCAGACACTTTATACTGCCACAGCTGTCTTCCTGCACTGTGGCTTCATGCCATCATGGCTGCAGGAGCTGACATGACTCCAGGAAGATATTCATCCTTAGAAGAGGATGGTGTCTCACACACAGAGTCCCCTGCTACCTACCTCCCCCTACTCTCTTGCACTGGGGCTAGTTCTAGTATTTGGCAGATAAATTCAAGTAATGATCAAGTCTAGGCAATCAACGTAATTTCTTTGCTTCATTTTTAATCGTTCTTTATGTTCCAGATAGTTTATCTAAGCAACTCGATTGTATATGTTGCAGCTCATACACTGATGAGTCACACAGACATAATTTTCTTTGTGTGTTTGTGCTACTCATCTCATGACAAAGCCTTAGTTTTCTGACATCCTTAAGTCCCTATAATCCAGAGGTGGCCTGAACTTTGCAAGGATCTCATTGGTCAGCTACTTAAGAAGAACATTGAGACACAGTTTCCTTAATTTTGTATGTTTATTAAATATGAAAAATCAAAGATAGAGAACACATAGGAATGATACTTTGGGATTTTTCTACTTTCTAAGTTTGAAATCTAAGGAAGTGAAGAAACATCCCTTATGATGACAGTGCGTACACTGGAAATTGAAGGTATTCACTAAAAAGTATTGATGAGAAAAATGATTCAGAAATTAAAGCATTCTGGTGTCTGTATTTGTTCATCTGAGCCACAACATATACACTATGTTTCTTTGGAGAGACTGGCTATAGTTTTGTAAGATAGCTAGTATACTTTCCTTCTCCTTCTCTTCTCCTTCTCCTTCCTTCCTTCTCCTTCTCCTTCTCCTTCTCCTTCTCCTTCTCCTTCTCCTTCTCCTTCTCCTTCTCCTTCTCCTTCCTCCTCCTCCTCCTCCTCCTCCTCCTTCTCTTTTCCTTCTCCTCTCTCTCCTTCCTCCTCTCCTCCTCTCCTACTCCTACTTCGTATTCTTCTCCTCCATTTTGTCTCCTCCTCTTCTTCCTTATCATTGTCTTCCTCCTTCTCCTTCTTTGTAAAGGCTATGGTCTACTTTTCCATTAGCAACAAATTACATTAACATGAATTTCCCTCCAAACAAAGACTCACAATTAATTTCCATAAAATGTGCAATAACATTGTTTCTCCAGTGGTAGCTCCTATCTGAAATATGGTCTATTTCCATATAGCACAAAATAAAACAAATTTCCTGCCAAAAAAGAAACAAAAATTTCCATAAAATGTGCACCACATTTCTAATTTCCAGTTTGGGTTCTGTTGTGAAAAAATGGCTTTAAATATAAGAATGCTAAATCAAAACTAGGAGCCTTTTTTTTCTCTGCATTTTGAAAATTTCAGGTGTAACTAAGACGTCATTCTTGAGGTTAAGCATTCTGCCTATGAATGACATAGCCATTCTCTTTCACTCCTTATTTATACCTCTAATCTGTCCTCACTAGTGGTCTTTCTCTGCTACTCAGCATTTCAAATGTTTCAGGAAACAAAAATATATTTTACTTTGTTAGTGTTGGATAGACTTAAGAATTCAGCAAACCCTGTATTGGTTATTTTGCTTTTTTTAATTAAGGTCATTCGTAAGAAATTTGCAAAGTGAGTATTGATGTTCATTTGACTTTTCACAACTTTTACAAATATTTTCAAGCAAGAGAAATCCAGTTTCATTGGTTTAAGGGAAACAAACAAGTGAATGTATGTAAAATAAGCAAACTTGAAAATTAGAATTCTCCAGGTGTTTTAATTTAAACATAACTCTAGGAACACAGCACAAAAGATCAGCAGCAAAAGGAGGGTGCCCTTAGAGAGAAAGCAACATTGTTATTTTCTTTAAATGAATAATTCTGTTATTTTAACTGCACTGGTCCCTTCCTTATCTTTCAGTTTCTCCTTCAGTGGCAAGGCTGAGATGGTCACTCCACTGACATGCACAATTGGCCATTCTGCTCCATTACTGTCTTTCAAGAGACTAGTCAGAATAAACTGGAGTCCCTGAGCTCCGTATGTTAAAATTCATAGAAGAAGGAGTCAGATTGGTTACTTAGGTCAGGGGTCCATACTAGTCCTTTAGCAAGAAACAAAATAGTTACAAACTGTGTGAAAACACCTGTACCCTAGAAAGCCAATGGAACTTGGTCCAATCTCCCAAGTTTTCTAGTATTTTAAGCTCTCTAAATGTAGTTATTTTGATCAGAAAAAGACATAGATAATCAATGATTATATGGTTTGAATATGAACCCCTCCCATGAGCTAAATACAGATCTTCTAGTTAGAGGTGCTGATTTGGGAGATGAGGCTTAGGAGAAGGAAATAGTTTAGAAGATTGTACTTTAAAACCCCCAATCTATTCCTCTCTAATTCCTGTCCACCAAATGACGAAGAGCTTCCAATTCTTGTTCCAACAATCACAGTGTTCTGACTCACCTTTTAAACGGTAGGCATGTAGCTGTAATAAATGAGTGTTATCTCTGGCATTGGATGCTAACATAAATATCTTACCCCTGAAGTTTTTGTATGAAATATTTGTCACAGCTATATAACGTGAGTAATGATGCTTTATCTATGAGCCAGCTATTCCTCCAAATATAAACAAAATCATTAAAAATTCTGTTATTCTCTCAATAGGCACAGAATTGGGGTCTCAGTTAAGAATGAACATAACAAACACAAATCAATGTGAAGCTTTTGAAGTGGAAATTTCTGGTTGTGTCATGTGATGAAGACTCAAGTGATATTTTGTTGAAGCAAGACCCCTTGAGAGGAGAGGTGATGTTTGGGGAGAGTATGTAGGACCCAACAGATAGTGACAGTGCAGTTGCATAGCTAGCAGTGCAGTGCTTCATTGGTGTCTCATCTTTGCTGATCTTTACTTTGTTGAGAAAGGCACAGCAGAGAAGGTCTCCTGGAAATTCTGGATGCTTCTGCTTACTGTGCTGATTTGTCAGAGGCCTCAACATTTCTGCTGGATCATGCTGCCATTACTTATTTGTGTTTAGTGACACTTTTTGAATTGAACTGCTAGTATCCTAACATTACTGAACTGTATTACTGTATCCTGACAACATAGATTGGAATTGCTCAAACACTTACTTCTAGACAGAACCGCATCTCCATCATCCAATTCACCATATTTTTCCCCTTCCTTTGGATGGTGCGCTAGATGGGAGGATAGGGGTTGACAATTTTGAGAACTCTTATTAAAGTAGGTTTAAAAAAAAACCTAAGCCTGCAAGTAGTTTACAGTAAAAGTAATATGAGCATACATACATAATGGGATATACTAGTTGACGTCATACTACAATGAAAACCAAAGCAGTTTAGGAGCTTGGGGAAACAATTTAGCTGATATATTGTTGGTCTAGAAATTCATGGGGGAGATTCTCAAAAGATAATCTTCCATGTAGACAACTAAATGAAGCCAGAGTAAAGCCTAAAAGATCCTTGGTACAAACATGTTTATAGGTCTTGAAATAAGACTTGCAGTTGGAACAGAGATGAGTATATAGATGTGAATTGGTGTTTAGGGTGTAGAACTAAGAAGTGGAAGAGAGCAAATACCTATGGAATGTAGGAAGTACTTTTGATTTTATTATGTGAGTGGTAATCAGTAGGGAAATGGCACAATATATCTACTATTGATAGTCATCAGTATGGCAAGAAGAAAAGATGAATTGAATCATTGATAACTGTTCAAGCTAATAACAGTGATGGTTTGGAGTAAACTGGAAGTGTAAAGAATAGATGTTTGGATCAGAAGTACATATAGTTGTTATGTATAGGATCTGAAGAAACAGAAGACATAGGTACAGACCCAAGCATTTCATCTTGAGTCACTACTTGAATAGAAATTGCATTAACAAAGATGAATCAAACAGGACAAAGTGCAGGTTTGAAAAATAGTAAAGCCTTTGGATTAAAACTGCCTTGTAGGTTCAGAAGCAACCACACACATCTCCACTAACTTGATTATTTAACAGTAAGTTATCTGCATTAACCATGAAAATTAGTAGAACACAGTGGTACGTCTATGGTATAAACAGAAATTAGCATGAACAACTATTAGAAAAATAAATTAGGAACCTTTTTAAACATTTAAAATGCTACCTGTAATGTCATTGCTAAAAATGTCATCGCTTCTGCAGAGTGTGTTGTGATTTATATCTATTTACAGATTCTTAGGAAATACTCATTTAAGGAAGGGAACACATCTTATTTTACCTTACAAATTTAACCATCACAGACTTGGTTTATCTCTCTGTTACACTGTCTGTATCCTAATGATATCTTCCACTGAAAAGGTCCTTTGTTTCAAAAAAGAAGAAATCATTTTTGACTTTGATTTTTTTCATATCAATGTCCCAGTATTTAATTCAAGTAGTTCTTGTGATCAGACATTCCTAAGAGAATAGCATAATGGACCATATAGAAAATTGTGGAGCAGTAAAACACTGTAGTTGCTGCTCAATTGGAATCAAATATAGCCATTAGAGAATAAAAGGATACGGTAAGGGTTGTTCTAACTGTATGAGATATGTATACATATATCTATGTACCACCCACCCATCTGTCATCTGTCTGTTTACCATCTATTTTTCTTTTTATTATGAATGAAATACATCAATATATAATGGTTAGGTAAATTTAATGTATGATAAAATATGAGGAAACATGGAGGTGGGGAAATAGGGGCATTGAGAGAGGATTTTTAACTGAAGAAACTTCACATTTTGTGGGCTAGCAATATTTTTCAGTAGGTTAAGGTACATGGTGCCAAGCCTAATTGCTTGAGTTTAATATTTAAGATCTATATGGTGGTAAATGGAGGCAATAAACTTTTAAGTTATGTTCTCATCTCCACATGCACCATAGCACACATGCATGTACACACAGAGAGACACACAGATACACAGATAAACACACACATGCTATACACAAATACTCGAGAGAGGTAAACAGATACACATATACACATAACTGAGATGGCAAACTGATACACACAACACAGAGACATGCAGACTGATGCACATACACAAAAAGAGATACAGATACATAACACACATGTGTATGCACACTCACACACACAAACACACACTAATTATAATAAAAATTCAGAAAGATCTACCATTTTGTAAGTAACTTAAAATTGTAAATAAAATTTGTTGTGGGTGTAGGAACTCTACATGAGTGTATTGTACTCCTTATTTATTTAGTTAGTTAGTTACTTATTTATTAATTTACATCCCTAATGCTAACTCTGTCCCAGTCCCTACCTTGCAGAGTCCCTCCTCTATCCCCTTCTCTTCTGAGTTCACCCACCCAGAACATCAGGTTGTGCAGGATTAGGCACATCCTACATCCTCTCTCATTGGTGCCAGACAAGGCAGCTTATGAAGAACAGATTCCAAAATAGGTCTACATCTTTAGGGACAGCCCCTGTCCCAGCGGTTGGGGGCTCATATAGAGATTGAGCTGCATGTCTGCTACATGTATGCAGTGGCTCAGTCGAACTTATGTATATTCTTTGGTTGGTGGCTTTGTCTCTGAGAGGTCCCAGGGGTTCAGGTTTGTTGACTCTGTTGGTCTTCCTGTGGAGTTCTTATTTATTCAGGGCCATATATTCTTCTCCAAAAACTTTCATAGGAATCTCTGACCTCAATCAAATGTTTAGCTGTGCATATCTGCACCTGTTTCAGTCAGCTGCTGGGTAGAATCACTCACTTGTGATGATGTGTGAAGTCTCAGTGAGTTAACCGAATGAATCATTAAAATTGCATGAGGTAAATGATTAATTCAATGATTTCCACAAATATAATTTACCAAAGAGAATCTGGTATTTGAAAGATCTTGACTGTGGGTTAAGAAATCTTATTCCACAATAAAATTACAAGTAATTGTTATGAGGATACTTAAGACAGGCTAATATTTTAGCTATGGAAGAGCAAGTAACCACCGTTGCCTAATTGAAAAGAAGACATGTTAAACTGAAGACTTTGTTTTTAAGATAAGTCTCATGACTGTTCATGAGATTTAAATGTTTTTCTGGGGACAAATATGTATTAAAAACTACAAAATCTTTCTAAATCATAGGGAACTATTTGCAGCAAGCTTGAACATTTTTTTTTTTAAACTGCTGAATATGTGGTTCATTCCTGAAACCTCAGCATTTAAGAGAAGGAAGCCAGAGATACAAAAACTCAAGGCCAGCCAAGCTAGGGTACATGTAAGTCCTTTTGGTGCCAGAATGGACTAAGAAACTATTTTAAAAGCATACAAAACCACATGAAGCTCAAGAAGAAGGAAGACCAAAGTGTTGATTCTTAAGTCCTTCTTAGAATGGGGAACAAAATACTCACAGGAGGAAATATGGTGACAAAGTGTGGAGCAGAGACAGAAGGAAAGGCCTATCCAGAAACTGCTCTACCTGGGGATGCATCCAATATACAGTCACCAAACCCAGACACTATTGTGGATGCCAAGAAGTGCTTGCTGACAGTAGCCTGATAATAGAGTTGTCTCCTGAGAGGCTCTGCCACAACTTGACAAATACAGAGGCAGATGCTTGCAGCCAACCATTGGACTGAGCATGGGTTCCCTGGTGGAGGAGTTAGAGAAAGTACTGAAGGAGCTGAGGGGGTTTGTAACCCCATAGGAAGAACAACAATATCAACCAGCAGACTTCTCAGAGCTCCTAGGGACTAAACCACCAACCAAAGAGTACACATGGAGGGACTCATGGCTCCAGCTGCATATGTAGCAGAGGATAGCCTTGTCATGCATCAGTGGGTGGAGAGGACCTTGGTCCTGTGAAGGCTTGGTGCCCCGGTGTAGCGGAATGCCAGGGCAAGGGAGGCTGGAGTGTGTGGGTAGGGAAACACCCTCATAGAAGCAGGGGAAGGGGGGATGGGATAGGGGTTTTCTGGTTGGGGAAACCTGGAAAAGGGGATAACATTTGAAATGTAAATAAAGAAAATATCCAGTAAAAGAAAAGAAAAACAAAAAGCAAATAAATCATCCCCTCCCCCAAAAATACGAAAGAAAGGGGAAACCATTTTAATTATTTACTCAATCACAAAATTTGGAAACACTGTTAGATCTTTCTAGCTTTTTCCTCATATATGTATGCTGATGTGTACTTTTGTATTTGATTTGTATGGAAAGCAAGCTAATGGAAGAAGCTTCTCTAGCATGAAACTGCTTTGAGATAAATCACCATTAAAGGTTCTCAGCCATACCCTTAGGCGCAAACCTGCAAAAGACCTTCAGTCTCCAGAGGTTAAGATTAGTCCAGGGAAAAGTAACGAGACTCATCTCATAGCCTGTTTCACCAGGATGAAAAAACAGGTGCAAGGTCTGCATTTTTGACTGCTTGGTGCCTTGTTATTATTGTTATGAATTGTCAGTGTATCAGGAACTCTACAGGGATTCAAGCTCTTCCTTGAGCCCAATCAAAGGATTAGTTTGATTCAGGCAGAGATTGAATCTGTGGAAAATTGTCCATGCTGAGTTCTATTAGGAAGTGCTGCTGAGTGAGATTTGTTACTACTAATAATGCAAAATTACAGGGTCTAGAAATGAGAAGACAGTAAACAAAATGATATAAGCCATTTTAATTATTAAATGACAGTGTCATAAAATTATATGTCATTTATCATTGTCACACTGAAATACTGAAGAAAAATGTATCCGAATGAGCCACTCACTCGAATAGAATTCTGAATAATATATTATTGCAATAATTTTTAATATCTGACTAATGATTACACTGAACATTTTCTTAGACCACTAGTATCCATTTTTTTGATATGGAGGTGGCATTGTTTGAAGCAGTACTTTATATAATCAGAAGAACTGGGAACTCTGGAAAATCTCTTTTATATGACTCACAATTAGTGCTTGACTATGTTATGATGAATAATTCCACTTCTAATAAAGTCAAGGCCGGGGGTTTCCATTACCCTCCTCTGCACATTTTCCATCTATACTATTATTTTGCTGACTAGTCCCATTGCTTTCAAAGTCTTTATAATTTGTAAGTCAGATATAGCATATAATTTCCCTTGGTTTAAAAATCAAACATGTTTGATAATTTTCTCAAGCCTTCAAACTTACTAAAAGGTCACTATCATTTGCTAAAAAAGTGTAAAATTCCAAAAAAAGCCTTATTTTTAATACTTTATTTTACAAATGGCTAAACATCCTATTTGCCTTAAAATAGCTGTTCAAGGTTATATGTGGGTTCCATCTATCTATCTATCATCTACCTATCATCTATCTATCTATCTATCTATCATCTACCTATCATCTATCTATCTATCTATCTATCTATCTATCTATCTATCATCTATCTATCTATTATTATCTATCTATCTGTCATCTATCTATCATCTATCTATCTATCTATCTATCATCATCTATCTATCTATCATCTATCTATCTATCATCTATCTATCATCTATCTATCTATCTATCATCTATCTAATCTGTCTATCATCTATCTAACATCTATACTAACCTTTTATCATCATCATCTTCTATCATCTATCTATAGCCATCTATCTTTCATCTATTTTAATCTTCTATGACTACCTATTAACATTCTATGAACTACCTGTTATCACATTATATAGATGAATATCTCATTTTAATATCATTAAGTTTTGAAATAAAATTTCAACTACACATAAATTTTAGAAAATAATTATTAGAGAAAATATCTAAATAAGTTTATTAATTGAGATCATTAGAAAGGATTGATTTTGTAATGATTAAATGATCAAAATTACCTTTTTCATGGCTGCTGATGTCTGTTCTACATGATGTTCTGCTGGTGAGACTCTTCACTGGGCTTTTTCCTTGACTGACTGAACTTTCATTTTCATCAGCTTTCTTTGAGATTTCTTCAGTATGTTTTTTTTTTTTTTTATCGATATCTATTTTTATATGATGAGCTAAATTGACATATAAAGTCCATCATCATGCTTTCCTTTTTGTGAAACTCTACTTTTTTCTTTCCTTGTGAGAGTGAAATGATGACATTCAATTATCAATCAATTAAGACACATTGTCTGTTCAAAGTCTTTTTTTTTTCAGAATTTTAGTTTCATTGTACTTAATACTATCTCTAGGACTTAATTTGAGCTCATTATTACATTCCACCCTTGTTTTATGCTCACCTATATAGCAGAAAATAGAGGAATAAAGAAAATCTTGTTTTACAATTATGGTGTACCTCATTAAATGGTGAAATGTTCCTTTAAATATCTAGCTTTATTTTAGTGTATTATGGCTAAATAAGTGTTTACAAATAAACCATGCTACAAACGACCAAACATTACAAATATGAAAATAGGTGCAATTCTATAAATATGCTTTTCCAAATATTTCAAGGATATTCTGCTAAAATATTCCATAGGAACTTTCTTACCTCTTTGTTCTTAAATATAAACATTTTCCATGTTCTTTTATTCAGAATATTACTAGAAACTGATTCAAACGATTTATTCAAAGCTTTTGTGGTTATGTGAGTTAATTAATTTAATTGTTTACTATCTCAAATACATTAACCCTTCAGTGAATTAAGTACTTTTGTTACTAGAAAAAAAAAACTAAATAGAATATTACTTGGAATGACTAAACAGAAAGAAGTCATAGATAAAAATAAAATCAATTATTGGTTAATTTATTCTCTGATTAGTTATTAGGAACGATAGTGGAGCTGGGTAACTCCTAAATGAAAACTAGAGTATACTGTTTGGCTGTTTCAGCTTTTCTGTCAATATCAATGACACGACAAGTTTTTAATGTCTTTTGGTTTATGACTGTCAGGCTTCAGGAGACTCGTACCCCATCGCACTGCATATGCAGAGCTGATATATACCATTTTTATGCTATTTTCTTTATATGTTGATACTCAGCACGAGATTCCTCTGAATGTTCCTACACTTAGTGTTAGACTTCCCAGAATTCTTAGTGTTAGACTTCCGTTATCTTTGTTTTTAACTGAACCAATAGCCTTTTTCATTTGAGAATTACTGTTACCCAAACACACACACCACGTTTTGGTGTGTGTATGTGTGTGTTTGGGTGTGTGTGATAACCAATTAATTTGCTCATATTTGAGAAAGGCTAAAACTTCCCCTCTCAGCAATTGTTAATTTCCTATAGTTCTCTCTCTAGGGTGAGGAGCCATTGAGACATTCACTTTTCCATATTACCATACTTATTGATATTGTCATTGTTCAGGTCTTGTTTGTGCAGACTTCTATGAAAGACTCGTTTATAGCTAGCAGGTCTTCTGGTATTAAACCTTTATAATTTTTAATAAACGATGTTCCTGAGCCATAAATGCAGGAGCTGGGAGGAAGAAGTGCCCACTAAGACTAGGCTCTCCATGATCCCTTGAAATTTGCATTATTTTCAGTTGTAGTTTTCTGTGATGGTCTCCACTTGTTGTAAGGAAAAGAATTTTTTGATATGGGGTACAGGCCATCCTTGTTGTTTGAACTAAGGTGACATTTTGTAGAACAATCAGATCTTAAGCTTCTGGTCATATTATCTTTCTGCCTCAGCTGTATAAGTACCAGTACTCTAGGATTATACCATTCTGCCTGCTAAAATTTTTCAACTGAATCCTAAGATAATAGCACTTGTAAAGATCTCCCCATGGCCTATGGTACTCCTGTGAAAAGCACTCACCTTCATAAAGTATGCGCTGTGATGCAAAATCTTAAGTTTTTTAAAAAGTAAAACAAATATCTTGAACTAAGAACTTTTATACAGTATATTCTGAACATGGTTTCTCTTTCCCTAGCTCCTCCAAGAATCTCCCCATTTCCCCAGACTCATCTAATTCCATGTTTTCTGTTTTCTCTCTCTTTAGAAAACAAGCAGGCAAATAAGAATAGAAACAAAACCAAAAGTAAAAGCAACAGAAACACCCCATTGTGTAGGAGCTCACATGTGCACAAAATAAAAAGGCCAAAATCAGAAACCATGAGATAAACTATCAGAAAACATAAGAAAATTTTTTTTTTAAAAAAAAGCCCAACCAAATAATATGAGACAAAATTCTACAAAAACACTACAGTTTCATGTTTGCCATCTACTGAGAACATAGGGGATGCCTTAAGTGTGGTTTATATATCAAGTGAGATTCTACTGGAGAAAAGTAAACTTTCCTTTGCAAGTGGTCGTCAATTAGAGATAGCTTCTTTTTAGGGATGGGAGCTCTTATCTACTATGTCCTTTTAGTGATGGGACCCAGGTAGGCTTTTTTTTTTCTAATTATTTTATCTGTTTACATTTCAAATGATATCCCCCTTCCAGTTACCCATCCACAACCCACCCCATCCCATTCCCCATCTTCCCCCTCACCTTTGCCTCTATGAGTGTGCTCCTCCACTCATTCACCCACTCTCACTTCACACTTCTAGCATCCCCCTATGCTGGGGCATCAAGCCTCCCTCCTCTCCCACTTGATATCAAATGATATAATATTATATATATCATATATATATATATTATATATATATATGGAGTTATAGCTACTTCCATATATACTATTTGGTTAGTGGTTTAGTTCCTGGGAGCTCTGGGTGGTCCAGCTAATTAATATTATTCTTCCTATGGGATTGCAGCCCACTTCAGCTCTTTTAGTACTTCCCTAGCTCTTCCATTGGGATCCCGGGCTCAGTTCAATGGTTGGCTGTGAGTATCTGCATTTGTGTTGCTCAAGTGCTGGTAGAATCTCTCAGGGAACAGCCATAAGAGGCTCCTGTCAGCAAATGTTTCTTAGCATCAGCAATATGTAGGGGGTTGGTATTTGCAGATGGGATGAATCCTAGAAGGGGCCATATCTGGATGCCTTTTCTTCAGTCTCTGTTCCATTTCTTGTCCCTGTCTTTCTTCTGGACAGGACCATTTATGGGTTAAAAATTTTAAGAAGCATGGGTGGCCGATTCCTCATCTGGGGCCATGCCTATTTGCTGGAGGTAGTCTCTACAGGTTGTATCTACCCTTTGTTTGGTATTTTGGCTAAAGTCATTGCCGGGTCCTGGGAGCCTCTTGCTTTCCTGGTGTCTGGGACTTTCTAGTAAGTACCTCCAGTTCCCCATTGCCTACTGCTACATGTTTCTATTTAATTTCTTGACCCTCTGTACTTCTCTTCTGACCCTTCCAATACCTGTTCCTTAGCGCGTCCACTCTCCCTCCCTCTCTTTCTCCCTCCCGGGCCTATCACTCCTTCTACCTCCTGTGATTATTTTGTTTCCTGTTCTATGTAGGACTGAAACATCTACAATTTGGTCTTCCTTCTTCTTAAGCTGAATATGGCTTGTATTTGTATCGTGGTATTCTGAGTTTTTGGGCTAAAATCCACTTATCAGTTGTGCAGAGTCTATGCATTCTGTGAGTCCATATACGTATCATTCCTGTTGTGTTCTTGGTGTCATCCTTGCCCTGTGATTCTTACCTTTTTTCTGCTTGATGTTCCATATAGCTCCCAGAGCCTATAATTTTTACCCATTGCTGTTCTTCCTGATTTTCCTACTGTCTTTCTAGGAAATAAGCATTTATATTTAACTGGTTTGCTTTATTACTTAGTTTTATAAAGGTGTACCTTTTAACTGAATACAAAATTGGTTATCACTTGGAAAGATATTATTTAAGTGAATCTTGGCCTCTAATCAAAATATAAAAATGAGGGCACAGTTGTTGAAAAAAAAATTCTGGTGGGGAAGGAACCATGGACATCTTACACTCTGCTTGTTCTCACTGGTGATGTAACTCACAGGGTAACCTTAGCTGACCTTATTAATTTTAAATTATCCTTTAAGAAACACACAAATGGAGTCACTACAGCTTCACAGAAGTCCAGTGGAGCCAGCATGCTGCCTGAAGTAATGTTCTCACCTTGAGCAGAGAGAGTGATTTCTTTTTTTTTAATTAGCAAGGGTGGCTTTGATATACTCTCCTGCCTGTCATGAAGAAATTCACTTCATCTGTCTTGTGTTCTTCCTGCTGCCTCTGATTGAGTTTATGTAATCCTGATGTGTTCATTGCCATTGCCTTTCATGAAGCCAAGTTCCGACAGGGGGTCATTCATTGCTTTATCATAATACAATGATAACTTGTGAGATCTTTCTTTTTTTTTTTTCTGTCAAGCTGAGGTATTATCTGCACAGATAATAAAAATACTTTCCTTTAGATAACATTTCAGATATGTCACCTCATTAAACCTTTCTGAGTTCTTTTGATAGCTTGCAAATGATGCCTTGTCCACTTGAAAAATAAGGAAATTGGGATATTAAAAGTAAAACAGGTTGTCTTTCTATTGCAAGAAATTCTCCAGGATAGAAATGTTATTCTGGAGTAGAATTCCAACTTTGTTTTTCTTTTTCATTAAACCAAGTCTAAACAGATTTTTTTCAGGAACTTATCCATTGCTCAATAACTATAGAGGATAAGTATGTATCAAGTTTCCTACTCTTTTCCTGATACGGCAATAGTTACTAAAATCCCCAGCCTTTGGGAAACATTTCTCAGGAGAAGTATCACAACCACAAAATGTGTTTAGTTCCTGATAGTCTATATGGAACTCCTATTGATAAGAAGAGAGATGATCAGCCAATTGTTGTATACTCGTTCATACAGATTGTCATATCATTCACCTTAGCAGTGTACAGATTCTAGAATGAATAAAATGACTTCAGTACCACTGGTATCACCTGTCTCTTCCCCCAGCATTGTAGACATTTTTGATAGAAAATTTTAGGATGATTTAGTCACTAACTTGAATTTCTAGCTCCTGAAAACTTCCAATTCCCTGGAAAGTACCTCTAACTCTCTAAGAACACTGTAAGCTTCTAACTAGCATTGTTCTGATGCACATCCATTTCCTCAGTTCCACAGTGATTGTTCTAGCAGCTGAGGAAACACTGTGAGAAAAAGAATGCTTTGTTCTTTATATCCGAAATAAGCTATTGGCTCTGGTAAGTTTGTCTTGGGTATTCTGAGCTTTTGGACTGATATCCACTTATCAGTGAGTGAGTGCTCTGGTAACTTTAATGTGCAGCATTTAAAGTATTTTGGTTAATATAATGAGTTGTTTACTGTAGGATTTTAATTTTTTAAACATGAGTATTGATACATAAATCAATACATATTTGGAAACAAAACTGATATAATTGGTGTGTTGTCATAACTGGCTATGAAACAGAGGAACAAAGAATATCCTCTTATTCTGCATTTTATTCAAATATTGAAACAAATAAATCATGTCTTCTCTACATACATTCCTTTACTTATTTGCTTCCTGGAGATAAGAGTCTTACTGTGTTGCCAAGGCTGTCCTCAAACTAGTGGGTTCAACTCCTTTTAACAGCTCATCCAGCAAATAGTTTTTGTAGAGGAATTTTAGTCCATCAACATGGCTGTTCTGGCTGAAATACAGACACACATCTAGTACACACTTTAATTTTTAACAATGTAGGTAATGTTTGTAGAATGAAGCAACTATGTTAGATAGTGATGTCTAACTTAGTAGCATATGAAATCAGAGAAAGAGGAGAAATCAGAGAAAGATTTGACATACTGAGACAAAGGTAGGATATCCCCAACTCTCAGGAGAACAGCAAGTACAGAGAGTCTACTTAAGAGCAATGCAGGAGAGAGAGAGGCAGAACAGTTCAGTCTAGTGAAGTTGAGTTTCTGTTTAGTTCTGTTCAGATCATTCAGTCGGGAGTCAGTGCAGTGAATACAGTGCAGTGGAGTTGAGTTCATTTGTATGTTCAGGCAGTTCAGCACTGGTCAGCAGAGGCAGTTGAAGTCAGAGAATAAGAAGAAGCCTTAAGATTAGAACAAACTGTCAGAGTTAGACTGTGGCCAAGCAGAACAATTGAGTGAAAAGCTTAGAGAAGCCGGATTGAATCAGTCAGCTTGGAGAGGAGTTTGAGCCAGAACAGCTGAGCTGAATCAGCTAGCCAGAGTTCATAAAGAGATAAATACAAAGGGTAAGCTTGTTTAGTAGTAAACTTCCATGATGACAATTACTTCAGATACTTTTACAAAGTTAGATTGCAGATGTGCCCCACTGTGGGACTGTGCCTGTGTTCCACAGTGCCCTGCTCTGTTGATTCTTCATGATTTCCAGATTCTCTTGTCCTTTTGCCCAGGAAATGAGGCATTTATTAAGAATATATGTTATGTCTTCAAAATATGTTAGTTTTGAATAAGGTCAAAGTAAGTTCAAATTAATAATGGGATTTATTTTTTCATGTGTTTGGATGATTATATATTTTGCTTAAGTTATCTATTTTTTCATGTTCTACATGTATTAACTACCTATATGTATTAACCAATCTATTAATGAAATATCTACTTATTGAATAATATATTTGGGTTTATTTGTTTGGTAAACTAATAGTTTTTGTTTGCTGCATACCTCTTGTTATTATAAATTACAATAAAATTATAACTATAACTTGAAAATAATCTAAAGTAAATTTTGTTAAAAGTTCTCTAGTTATCATGTGTATTGCTCTAAAGTTAGAAAACTTATTTTTAAGAGAAGTAAAAACATATTGACTTCTATTTTAATTAACATGGGAAGAGAGTCTCATTTTAAATTTAAAATTACAAGTCTTTTAATACAATCTGTTAATTTGGGAAAGAAAGAAAACATGGTTATAAAGAGGAGACAGGGAATGTGGGTAAAAGTTACAAGGAAACTTATCTTGAGAGATGCCTCTTTTGGGGGGTGGGGAGTTCTTAGAAAACTAAGCAACATCAGCAGTTAAGCAAAGGGCCTGAGAGACTGTGACAGACTGAACCAGATGTGTACTACTCTTCTTCAATGAAAAAAAAAATCTGACCAAGGTCATATAAGATCTAGGAAGGAAGAAAGAATTAATTTTATCATGACAAAGAAAGATTTTGATTTCCCACACTGGGGACAACTTGAAGGAGACAGAACAGAGGTAGGAAGGGTGGTGTAGAGAGCCTTGAAAAGGGCAAATAGAAAATGCATGGCATTTTTGCAGTGTGTTAATAATAACAAGCATGACCTAGATTCCATGTGGTGTGATTTTATAATAAGATAGAGGCAAAATGTACAGCTCTTCTCCAGGTGCTAAAATAGCACATGCTCTTTATGTAAAAATTCTAGTATATCAAAAGTTAAATTTCTTTGTATTGGTATCTGCTATTTGCTATTGAATAATTTGTTTCTGTTAATTAGTATATGTAGCTAATAGCCATAGCAACATTAATACACTCAGAGGAGGACCCTGGGATGACTCAAAGGAGAGAAAGAACAAACCTGGAATATTTCAGAAAAAGAAACCATTTCAACTTCTTACACGGGATATACAAATGTGAAAACATCAAGATCGGTTCCCCTTGATTTGAATCTCTTTCCACCATAGAGTGAACTACACTGACTTTGAACGCCTCCTTCAAAAATGTATACTTTTTATTTCTAAGAGTGATTGCACATCTATGTCTGTGGCAGCCATCAGAGAACAGAGACTGATTTTCTGGAGCTGAATATTTACAAGTAGTTGTGAAGGGCTGGTTTAGGTGCTAGGAACAATCTTATGGTCTTCTAGAAGAAAATAAGCACTTTTAGATGTCAGTCATCTCTGAAAGCCTCTCCAAGAATTTTGAGGCACAGAATTTCCTTCTTACCATTTTCTGAGTCTTGTACTCATGAGTGTCTGTTATCAAAGGAAATTGGTCCCTCAGATAAGCACGGGACAAGGGCTCCCAATGTCACCGTGATTCGTGTCTTGCACTTTCAGTGTTGTACATTTTCTCAGAACTTGTCAAATCTTGTATATGTTTTGAAATACGGTGTATGTGTATCTTTATTTACTGTTTCATCTCAAAAAGTTCAACAACAGCTTTCCCTAGTCGTCATGTTCAGCTGCCATTTGTAGAAACTTAAAAGCTTAATTCTAAGCTTTTGAGCCTCTCCTTGTAATTTCAGATTGCTATGAATATGCTAATTTTTAAGGAATGATTGACAGTGCAGAGGAATTTTATTCCAGCAATATGGCTGCTCTGGCAAGGAAATACATCCAAAGATATGATCCAGCTGCCAAGTCAGGAAACAGCTATATTAAAACGTGACTTCTAATTGAGGGAAAGACAAAGTGATGAATCAAGGAAAGATTTGACAGAATGAGTCAGAGATAGGATATGCCCAACTCACACAGGTCAAACAGAAAGGAAAATTGACTTATGACAGCAGGGCAGAGAGGAGAGGAGGCAGTTTAGTGGAGGAGTTTATAGAGATGGGTTGCAGAAAGAAAAATCTAGATACATGTTAAAACAGAATGAGTCAGAGAATGAAAAGGAGCCAGAAGGTAAGAGTATATTGCCAAAGTTAGTATGAGGACTGGCAGAACAATTCAGTCAGAAGCCAAGAGAAGCTGGATTGTATCTGTCAGCTTGTTTGATTAACAGGAATGAAGGCTAGAAACTTTCATCCTAGGCCTTAAAATAGCACAGAGAAGAAAACTCTCTGGGCTCAATCCAATCCCAGTTTGTGCAGAGCTCATCTCTCAGCTCATCACGTCATCTAGGGAAATAAAAGAGACATTTACAGACAAGGTCTATGCATTTTCACTGCTTCGGAACTTAGAAGCAAGCAAGAAAATGATGAAGGGCATTATACAGTACGAGTCTTAATTTAGTACAGCAGGAGCAGCAGCAGCAGCAACAGCTAAATGGTGGTGGCAGGACCCATTTCTCAATGCCCTCTATAAAATTATCTCAATGGATTAATTTTTATCAAGAACTCATTGTGATCATTGCTTTTGATTTCTCTTATATTTATATAATATAATATTGCCTAGAGAATTCATTACTTATTTTTTTTCATAGGAGAAATACATTTTGCTTTCTTTCCATTGTTCTTTAAATTGATTCTTTGTTTTCCTTATTCTGAAGTCTTTCTAGATTAAGACCCAGCTTAAGTCTAAGACCCAGCCTTATCTTGGGAAACTATGATAGTATTTGCCTCTTTCCTTATTTTTCAATAACTAAATACATTAGCCTTCACTGGCCATCTTTTTATATCCCCTTTCCCTGCTACCTCATGAATGAAAGAGCTTGATTTAGTACAATTGTTTGTTTATCATTTTACTTATAATATTCTTGGGAAAAATTGGGAGAGCTATATATGAAATTTACTGCTTTGAAGGTTCAAGAATATGATTTTTTGTATAGTTTCTACATAAGGACAAAAAAGTAAGCTTTGAATTTTTTGTATGAAAAAAATGTTACTTCAAAAGATTAAATTTTAAATTAATTCTTTGTAGTAGGAGGCCAGAGATCAATCAAGAAAGGATAACCACATTTTTACATTAGCAATTTTCTAAGTTCAAAATTATAAAATACACCAATTAGGTCATGATGATATCTATTTTGTAAAGTAGTGTTTGTGTTAATTGTAACATTTATAATTTTTAAAGGTTGTAAAAAATAATATCTCTTCCTGAAATAATTTTCTTCTGAGATAAATAGCAAATTTTCTTAGAAAGAAACTGTAATTTGAATAAAAAAATAATGTTTTCAAAAATAAAAGAGAATATCTTCATTTCTAAAAAGAAAGCAAAACTCAATAAATGTCTTTCTAAAAATAAAATGCAATGTCTTCATTTCTAAAAAGAAATCAAACTCAATAAATACCTTTCTCTCATGAAAAGATTTTCATGTAATATAAAATCATATTTTAAAACTAGTAGGGATAGTGTCATTAATATTTATATCAAGGTTAAAATTAGTATTATCTTAAAAATGTCTTTTCATGTCAGAAAGATGTTGGCTGATTTAATAAGCTACATTATTGGGTTGTGTATTCTAAATTTTAGAATTCTGACTTTGTCTCTTAAGAATATTAAATCTATGTAGGGAGGATTTATTTTTTTCCCTGCTTAAAATCTTTGAATTTGCATACTCAGCAAGAGATTGACTAGAACCAGTGGGGTATTTCAAAGCCACTTTTTTGCAAATATTATTTCTGCTACTTCTCTAAAGGCTGACATGTCTCTGAATCTCTCTTTTATTGAGTGAATGTATACGATGTAAGTGAAATAACTTAGAAGCTGATACATAACACTTAGAGGGGACAGTAATAATCCAGAAGTAGTCTATCTTTATAAATATCGTCTATAATATACCAGATTGATAAATATGAGAGTCAGATTGTCAGAGAAAGTCACTTGACAAATTGTTTGGAACTTCAGCTTTCACGTTCTTGACCCAGGCACTTGAATTGCTGAGCTCTGTCCACATAAAAATTATGTTTTTAGTTTCACATTTCATTTTTAACCTCTCTAAATGCTTCTTTGTCTCCAAAAAACCCATAGATTTTAACATATCTTATTTGATTTTTAAAAAGGGATACGTTTTCAATAACATTATGGGATAAATTTTGATTAAGTACCACTGTACACTCCCTGTTTTGGTTTTGGTCTCTTCTGAACATCTAGGCCAGGGTCAAATATAACAATTCTCTTTTGTTTATCAACTCCTAATATAGAATGTTACCCACCCTGAGGAACAGACTATCAACTGTTTATGGGGAAGGATTATTAAAGATGCAACCATAGAGTCAGATGTTTACCAATGTTATTTGATATTAGGAGTCCCTGAAGCAGTTAAAGGTTCTGTGTAACTTCCAGATACAATCTCCCAGGATTTCAGTGATAAATTTGAATTTTCCAAAATGTATCAGCTAATTCTTTTGATCATAAATGATTCAAATTACTCTATTACAAAGAAGCCTGCTAAATAATTTTTGAGGGAAATTACAATTTGTAAATAAAAATTTTAAATCTGTTAAATAAGGCTTTAGGGATCACAGTAGAAATTTATTGTTTGAAGCTGAGGTAAGTAAGTTTATACTTCATTCAAACTACCCTGCATGCAAAGAAATATACTTGTATTTTATAAAACCTGAATATAGAACTATCTTGTTTTCTGTGAATGCTAAATAAAGCACAGTGCTAATGTGGTATGGAGTAGATCTCATATTGATTAAAAGTAAAGTCAGTTTGTCAGGGCTGTTTTTAAATAAAATAAAAATAAAATTAAAAGAAAAAGAAAACACACAAATGAACAAATAAACAAGCAACAACAACAACTACAAAATGATTCCTTTCCTCTGGTATAAGTTAGGTAAAACATGTATGTTTGGTAAATATTCCTACTATATTTTAGCAAAATTAAAATATAATATTTATTTTTCAAAGAATAGTTTGTAAGACATGCATTTAGGAAACCAACCTGAATAATAAAATCAAATTGTGTCAGGAGAAACATTTCTTCCTATAAATTTCCTTGGAGTAAAACCCTTTATAATGAAATCTCTTTGTTCCTTTCCAGATGCTAGAGAAAAACCAAAGTACATAGAGTTTGGTTATGAAACACATTCTTAAAACCTCCCTCAAGATCAGAAATAACAATATGAATAACTTCTTTGCAACGTTAATACTTATAGACACAATTCTGTCAACTAAGTTGTTATTATAGTTGTTAATATTAAAAAGTGTCATGTAACATTATACTTTTCCATTTATATTTTGAAACTTCATGACTTCTTGTGTCTATTGTATATTTACCACCAAGCAGGGTTTTATAAACATTAATATTTTTCTCTGTTTTAGCACATGATGTATACTGCTATCTCCATGCCATTTTATGATTGTTTTCTCAAGAATACATTAAATCTTCCCAATTTCACTTCCAGAGCTACTTGCTAAGTTCTATTAAGTGTCAGATATTACATTAAGGCTCTGGAATGTCATGTGTAGCACAGACACTTGAAATGATTTTTTCCTGACGATGCCTGAAGGAGATACATGAATTCTCATTATGAATTTATTAAATCTATAGTCACCACTTAACACTTCTCCCCTCCTATGTTCAATGAATATCTACTAAATGGAATCCTTATTTTAGAAAATTTTAACTAAAACAATATTTTTCTGGATCTGGAGAGAAGATCGATGCTCCTTCATATTCTTTCCATTGACAAGAGATGCTCCTGTCTGGAGGAGTACAAAGGCTCTCCCTCTGTGCTTTCTGCCCTTTGTGAGATTCAGGACAGTTGTGTCCAGAGATAACCCTTCCTATATCTTACTGTGTTGCTGAGGTTGTTGTAAAGTGCCACCTTTTGGAGTGGTTACTGTAGCATCGTACTTTATTACTTAATCTTCTAATAACTTTTACTGCTTATGATTTTTTTGATTAGTAATGTTTTCTTAAACAATCACTATATTTAAACAATTACTGTATATTTCCCCTTTTAAATAACTATCTTTCATTCTCATTTATAAGTGGTTCTATTTTGAGCTACATTAGAGCCTTGTGATATATTGTCTGTAGCATGCCTGTCTGACCTGCCATTTATGTTCACTTCCTTTTTAAAATGTAGGGTCAAGACTAGTTTCTTTTATACAGTCTCAATTAGCATGATTGCATTTAGTCCTGCCCACACTATATTTACCATTTATTTTGTGTCTATTATATATGTATTTTTATTAATCCTGAAACAATGTATTCTTTAGTCCATTACAAACACCCTTGGTGTTAGTCTTCCTTATAGCCTTTTTATTGCTGATTCTTGTTTTTTGTGCTATGATTCTTGTCTGTTTTACCTTTTCTCTTAGATTTATTTTTAGCATTTTAGGTATATGAGAGTTTTGCCTTCATGTGTGTTTGTGCATCACACATGTTGGAGCTTGTGGAGTTGGTGAGCATTTGTGTGAGTGCTGGAAGTGAACTGGGGTCTTTTACAAGTGCTCTGAACCACTGAGCCGACTCTCCAGCCCTGTTTTCTTTCCCTATTCATTTATCTTCCCATAACTTAAGTGATTAGCATCCACTTTCTGTGCTAGAAACAACTGTGTTTTTATTATTGAATAAGGATTTATGATTTTTGTTTGTTCTATTCTGCCCTGGAAATATATTTGCTTTGATAGTTTTCAAATTTCTCAAATATCTGCAGCTAGAGTATTTTTATTCACTTCTACCAACACTCATTTTATACTAATTAAAAATAATAAAAATTTAAATAAACAGTTAATAAACATATTAATATTTTATTTAATATTCTCTCATATCAAATTTTCAGCAATGATTTTAAATATCTTACCAATATCTTCTAACTGTAAATTCCCTTTCTCAGCGATTTTTTAAAATAATTTACCCTATATTTTTCTCAACACATTTTCAGATTTCAGTGGGTTATATTCACTCTGTTTAGTTCTGAGCTATTGGATCAGGGCTAGGGGTGCTCCATCACATGAACTGCCATTGTATATATTTTCTCAGAATTGTACTCATGAACTTCCTCCAGTGTAAAACATACAAAATGTTTCAGTGAAATAATTTATGTTTTTGAAAAAAATTTTAAATAATTGACAAAGTTGGTAACATTTAAGTGAAAAATAGCACAGTAGAGATAATTGATGTTTTCATTTTCTTTGTATTACATTTTCAGTTATTTTAAAATAATAATGAAAGTTCAGAAGAATGTATTTAGGGTTAATGGCCAAAAGTATTTTCCCTGTCAGCCATTAACCTTCACATGGTGTGTTAATCCTAGGTCATTACTGTAATTATAAGGCCAGTGTTTAAATAGCTTAGTTGCACTAGTATATATGTTTTTGTTCTTAGGTGGTATTATCATAATTAGCATTTGTAGAAGATTTCTGAAAAATTATGATTAACTTATTAACCATAAAAATTGGTTGTCTAGATTATCACTCATTTTCCATTCACATTATTATAATTAACTTGCAAGTCCAGCTAGAGTAATGTAAGAATTGGAGTTACTTTCATTAATAAGCTTCATATTGTAGCTGAGTAGATTAGGGCTTTACTATTGAATTGAAAGATTTTCTTATTAGGAATATTTCATTCACATGAAAACAACTGCAAGGCTACAGTTCTGCTAATCCCACAAGGAGCTGATGTTAAACAGAAAGGTGATGGCTTTGTTTACAGTATTTTGTACCATGTGCTCCAAATAGAATGTCTTACGTTGGCACTGTTTTTGATGTTGTAACCGGTGCTGGGTCCCTGATAGTTTTTGTTTGTTTGCTTTAGATTTACTTATTTATTTTGTTTTCTATGTATGTGATTACAACTGTACCTGTCTTCAGACACACTAGAAGAGGGCATCAAATCCCATTATAGATGGTTGTGAACCACCATGTGGTTGCGGAGACTTGAACTCAGGACCTCTGGAAGAGCAATCAGCACTCTTTACCACTGAGCCATCTCTCTAGCCCCCTCTAATTGGTTTAAACCCTAACTATGATTTCCATTTTAACAGTTCTAGCAGAATGAAGTCAGAAGAGTCACAATGCAAGGTTTTTTTTTTCCCAGCCAGGCTAACAACTGGGTAAAATCTGTATAATGGTGGTTATTCTTTCTCATCAAGTTAACTCCCTACCACCTCCCTCTTGTGGTTCCATGCTTTCCTTGCCCTCTATAGAGTCATAGTCACTAGTCATTGATGTTTGGTCGAGTTTTCTCCTATACAAGGAAAATCCTAGAGTTTCTTTAAGATTAATAATGAAATTTTATTTTTGAACCATTCTATATCAGAGGAGTTAACAATGTGTTTTATTTAATTAAATAGCTTTCATAGCATATGAACAATCTGGCTATAAATAGCTTTGAACATAAAGATATTCTAACTACAAGCCAGGCATTTGTAGACTATTTTCTTCAGATATTCTTTGTGCCATATTTGCTTTTCAGATTTGCAAATCCTAAAATAGGTAATCCTAAAATACTAAAATAGGCAATTATCTTATGAAAATTGCAAGAAGTTGATTCCTCAAAGACATCACCCCTGGTACAGTAAGAAACAGGGTAAGAGGTGTTGTATGTCAAGGTCACAGGGATGAAAACCTTATTGCTAAGATCACTTCCAAATTATTTCTGATTTGATCTTGATCTATTAGTTTTTTAAATAAATGAGTCATGTAATATTCAAGATTGCCAGGTTATTGGCTGTTCAACACTAAACCTAATAACTCACAACAATACTGTAAATAATACCTTTGTGCAAGGGACAAAAAATTTATTTTAGTATAGATCAGCAAATTTAAAATCAGAGGAATTAGCAGAAATCTTGCTTTTGCTCCATGGTTTCTGTGTGAAACAAGAAAATCATGCAACGTTTCCATTTTATATTTACATAATTCAACATATTCACATTAATCATTGATTAGATGATAATTTACAAATCAGAATTTATTTATAATTAAAATTATTAATGTCAGAATGAAAAATATGGAATGAAATACTTGATATTCTGCAAGGCAGGAATGTGAGGGTTCTTACCATGGCCAGGTGGATTTTTTCGGAGGAATTGTGCCTCTTTCTCCACAGTTAACTAGCATATGGCAAACAGCCATATGTGGGGAATGAGTTAATGTGATTAATTTGGGGGAGGGCTGGTGAATATTTTAGATTTACCAAATTTGCATGGTTTTTAACAGCATAACAATATTTAAAGTTTTCCTTTTGTCAGTAGTTTGTACTTGAATGCCATGATTAATAAGTACTTTTGTAGAATTGTATTGGTAAAATACAATTTCTAGAATTGAATTTTTGTAGCTTAATTTATTTTGAACATCTATGTTTTACATGCTACCAAACCCATCATTATCTTTAATCATCAGGCCAGATTACCTGATGAAACACTAAATAAATGATATGCATACAACGTAGCTTGAATAGACTTGGATTCTTTGCAGCAAAAACTCAAGGGATATAGAGTAAAGGGTTTCTTTGGTCATCATTCTGAACAAATGTTTAGTAAATTTCAACAAGGAAACTGATCTGACTGAAGGCTTGCTAGAACTAACTATGCACAAGTCACGACTACTAAGAGCTTAAGAATTTTGGTTGGAGTGATGATACAGGCCATTTATTGTTATTTATGGGATGGCTAACATATGTGTACAGATGTTTTCAGCCTGAACTGTCTTCTACTGGTTTCATTCCTGTAGTCAGTATGTTTGTCATGTTTCCCCATTAATTTTGGCCTCCTCCTAGATTCTGTAACATCTCTACTATATAATTTCTTCTGCCACGAAACTATTATTGCCCTTGCACCTGCTTTAGTCAGTTTCCAGAGAGAGCTGGGATTATTAAATCCTGAGCATTGTCAGGCAGATATCTTACGCTCCAGAGTGACGGATGCTCCACTCACCCCTCTTCTCATCTAAGTGCAGTGCAATCTTATCTGGACTCTGCATTTTGTTCTCTTTGGACAGCAATTAGAGTGTTCCAGGTAAGCAAGCTACTATTTCATCATTTTGAGGAAGATCTTTTCTCAGCAAAGAATAATAAGTATTGGGAGAAATAACCATTAATTTTTATATCTCTTTTCTATATCTTTTTTCCGTGAAGAGGGTAATAGGGTATAGTTGCTCATCCATTCCAAGTGCCAATTGAGGCATGCATTTGAAACTAAACTGCCTCAATGCTGTCACGTCAAGCATGAAACTACTTTTCCTTGTCAAGTTACTTTAATATATATTATCAATACAATATATAATATATTTAATATAATATATTAATTAAGCTCCTTAAGTTGTATGAACTTATGATTATAGATTTGAACAATTAATCTAGCAAGTTTGGGATGCATTCAAAGAATGAGAAATATCCTGCCAACCAAGAACATCCAATTCTAACCTAGTTGATTTCCTGTAGTGGATACTGAGTTGCTTGAACCTGAGAAATAGTCATTGTTTGCTCTCATTTATTTGAGAGATATAAAGCCTCACTAAACTCCAGGCAATAATATAGGCATAGAAAATGAAAACACCCAATGTTTTTGTAAACTATCTACTAGCACTCTAAATGAATTTGTTGATCTGAATAACTTTTTCCATAACACAATGATGATTCAATGAAGTGTCCTCTTCATTCCTGCCTGGTTCACATCTAAAAAGTGGGATGCTTGAAAAGAGATTCCCATGTTTTTACTGATATTACCACTATGTAGATGCCCTTGACCGGCATTTACAATTATTCTCTGTTAAATATATGAAGCATCAACTAAATATTTTGCCTAAATACTTTAAATAATAGTTAAAAATCCTTGTCTATTTCCTCTAAGCCAACTGTTCAGAATGGCAACAAGTAGCAACTAGGGAACAGGAGAAAGGTTTCAGTATTTGAGAAAATTACTACTGACAATCCCTCTATACCTGCCAGAGAATGGGCTGCAGAATGCTATGTATTCTATTTCCCAGTTCTGTATGACAGTTAGTCAAAGAGTAACGGTCTATAGTTGGAAGTTACAATCTTTTCTCTAGTCTTGCCAAAATATTCACAGTTTTAAAGAGCTCAAGAAATTCTCAGTTTTACAGTATGAAAATCATTTAGTTTTTATTTTGTTAGTGATTGCTTTTAGAAATAAAAATCATCTCTGATGTCTACAGAAGAATTTTTTTATTATTACTTACTATGGTCTTAATTCTTTGGGCTTTCCCAATGCTGGCTAGATTTTTATAATATAAATAAGTATGTGTGAGAATATTTTCTTCAATTATAAACAGTTACGTACAGAGTTAGTATATATTATTTTAAATTTGTAAAACGTAGATTCTGAATATAATTGTTACTGGTAGGTTCTTCCCTCTCCGTGTCTAATTTAATAAATCATGCACAATTCAGTATATTTACTTTTGATAGCATATTATAATGTCTTTCCAGAAGAACAAAAGAATAACAGTATAAAGCAAATTAGTTTCATGTTTTTAAATCATTTAATTATTGAATTTTCTACAAAATGATTAAATTGGATCTATGAAAATATATGCCCAGTTATACACACACACACACACACACACACACACACACACACTCAAATATGTGACATATATCTTACAATAACCAAACCTAATTTTCCTTTGAACACACAAGGAATTAATCCATATCTTTAAAAGAAAGAAAAAAGATCATGGTGAACTCCATTACAAAAGTCACATTATTCTGACATAAAATAGAACTTGACATTTGGCCTAATTATACTTTTCAAGTCTTTAATAATCTGCTTATCATTATGGATATTAAAATAAAGAAAACTTTTGATACCTTTTGCCCTTTTACTGTTTCATAGACTTCTTAGAATTAAAAAGGAAATTAAAGTTGTTTCAACTGGAAGTTTTAAGTGATATGTGAATAATATTTAAAAATGCTGAAACTTCCCTGCCCATGCTTTATTAAGGCTACATTTTATATAAATAAAAGTATCTCTTTCATTTGCAAAATGCCTTAAGAAATTCAAGTTAGAAATCAGTGAAAGTTTACATTTTTATCTATTTTACCAACTATATTCCTCTTAAAAATTTAGAGATTTTCTTCATCCTCTTGCTACATGTGTTTTAATATTGCTTTAATGCATTTTCTGAATTCAACATGTAGATCTCCTGGCAATGATAGGACCATTAACTTATATTAAGTGCACAAGGAAATATTTCATTTATTGTGTCAGTTAGACAATCAATTGAGTTCTATAAATTTGGCTTTGTACAATTTTACGACATTTTAAACTTCAATATTTGTGAAAGAATTATTGAACTAAGATGAATTTTTACCTCCTTCTGTTCATATTCCTAATTTTATTTTTTTTTATTTTACATTCTGACTACAGGTTCCCTCCCACCTCTCTTTCCAGTTCCACACCCTTTCATACACCCATAATCACCTTCTCTGTTTCTCTTCAGAAAAGAGATAGCTTGATAGATACCACCCAACCATGACATAGTAAGCTGCAACAAGACTAGTCACTCCCTCCTATATTTAATTTTGAGTACACGACTTTTTATATATAAATCATGCTGTAAAAATGTTAATGTGATACATTTTAATAAAATAGTAACTTATATGTGTGAATATCAATGAAATGCTTAGGTTTTTAAATTACAAAATAAATGTTTAAACAATATAAAATAAAGATAATGAGAAACTTGCCTTGGTTGACCTCATCTAATATAAATTAAAGAGTGACTTTTTTTAAAGAGTGTAAACTAAATACAATTATTTTTTGTCTACATTGTCCATAATTAAAGTAGTTTTAATTTTTGAGTAGATTTTTTAAGTATACATAACAAATTAGGACTGGTGTACACTTTTCTCTGTTCTATTTTAATATGAAACCTTATTTCTTGATCTGGAAACTCATCTATTCCCATAATTTAATATTTTAAGTTTCCTATTGCAATCACCCACACTAACACTGAATTATTAGGTGTATTTTGCTGCCTTTCAATTTAGTTAATATGAAAATCCATATCAATGCCAAACATTAAAATTACTCTTATTGTCCTCTTCAAAATCTGAAGCACTACTTTTCCTTACCTATTTTATTTGATCAATGAACTCATGAGTTCCCCACTCCTTAAGATGTAACATCCCTAAAATTATCAATAATTTCTTATTCAGGATGTCTAAATAGTTAAGATATAAAAAGTTTATTTTTAATGTATTTCCTTGAAGCTTTTCTTCTAATACTTACTTGTAGTAAGAAATTTTCCCCACAAGCTGGGAGGAGCTAAGGTGGGAGGAGTAAGGAGAGGAAGAAGAGAAGGAAGAGGAGGAGCAGGGAGGCAGAGATGTAGGAGGGATGGAGAACCACACGTGTATTGAGAGCAGTCCTGGGTAACAACTTATATCTAGGTTGGTTAATTGGTTAACACTTAAAATTGTGTGGGCATCCTTGTTATTTGAGCATTACCAAATATATAAAGCTATTGGATAATCTTTAAACATTAGAGTCTCATTTCTACCGGGTACCGTGTGGATGGCAGGATGGTCTGGGCTCAGCCCAGCTGTGTGGAGACAGCATGGGTGATTGGCAGAGCCATCTCCTACGCTGGCATCTCATGGGTGGCACGGCCAATGAGCTGGTGGCCTGAGCCAGCGCCCTGAGCTGAGCAGCAGCCACTCGTGGCCACAGGCATTGTCTAGTCGGGAAAATGGTAGCTGATTAAGAACAAGTCAGTTTGGGTGCTGCCGATTTTAAAATATTACCACAACACCAACTTTCAATTTTCACTTATTTTATTCTTTTAGTAGGAAAATGGCTTTTCAAATTAGTATTTCCAAATTGTGTTCTTTATTATATTATTCCGAATTTTGTCAAATTAATGTTTATGATTATACTTGAAATCAATATATGTTTAACTCACTTCAGTCTTTCAAAAGAAAGACTTATATTACTTAATGCTTTTTCTCAAAATTTAATGTCCTTTGGATAGTAGTTATTTAAAAACTATACTTGAATGAATACTGCTAAAGAGATGAAATATTCGATATACTGGCAAATTATGCCACGCCACAGACGTTAGCATATTGCAGATAAGTAAACATAAATTCTACATAAAACAATACCTCATGTCTTGCTTTTATTCTTCTGTTCCTTGTGACATGTGTCCACACCATACATTTATTATTAAGTTGTTGGTGCCTTTTATGTTCTAAATTAATGTTATCTCATTTTCGATGGTTTCTTTCATTCTGCAGGAAAATTCAAACTTCATATCCTTTCGGTTTCTTGAAAATTATTATTATCATACTCTTCCTTGAGTAGCTAGTTATGTAAGTAGAATATTCTGTTTCTGATACCTCTCTATGTGTTAATGTGTGTCTTGCTGATGATGTTTGCTTTGGATTGGGATCATAGGTAGATTGTTCTAGCTACCAATTGTATAACCAAGAATGACCTTGAACTCCTGGTCTTCACTCCTACACTGCCTCCACTGGGATTACAGGCATCTGCCACTATGCCTAACTCTCTATGAATTTTGGGCCAGAAGAGGTCATCTTCCACTATGCAGTGAATTTAAGGCTTGCCTGGTATACATGAGATCTTACAAAAAAAAAAAAAAAAAAAAAAAAGAGAGAGAGAAAAGAAAAGAAAGAAATGTAATTTTCTCAAGTGTTCTTGTTAGGATATCCAAGTCATTAACCCCAAACGCTTCAGTTAATATATCCCTATTCCCTGATAAGACAACTATAATCTTCATTTTCTGCTTTTTCTTAAATGTTTAACAATTTGAATAACAACACTAAACTATTTTTAAATATTGGTACATTTACAAACCCTCCTGCACTTAAGGCTCAATGAACATTGAAGAAGAGTGGATAGAAATATCGTAAGACCCAGGGGATCATGGAGTATGCTGTGAAATTCTGTCCTTAGTAATCTCAAAAGCTACACATGTAAAATCCATCTAATATGACTGGCCAGATGTAATCTGAACAAAGACGAAACTTATGGACATGACAAAGTGGATGGTGAAAATCCCATGAAGCTTCACTATTATTACATACATACATACATACATAAATGCAGATGCGCACTTGTGTGCATATGCGCATGTGCCACACACACACTCACACACACACACACACACAAACACACAATTCTGGAAAGCTAGGAACAAGAGAGATAATCTTTTCCAGTGAAAAACACACCAATTGTCCTGTGGCAAATACTCAGCACTAAAAACATATATGTGGGTAGTATAATATGGACTGACAAGGTTATATCTAGAAAAATAATTTATATATATATGAATGTAGTAAGAGTGAAAAAGAGGTTATGAATTTGGAAGAACACTTGAGACATAGTAGCATTTGAAGGAAGGAAAACAAAAGGAGAAATGCTATATATAGTCTTTAAAAATAAAACCAAACACAAAATACATTGCGCTTCCATTAAAGAACATTGCATCTTCATAAGATACTCAGAGATTGTGATCCTCACAGGGCAGTATAGTGGAGGGTATACAGCATAAACCAAAGCAATAACTTCTCCATAGTTTTAAATTTACCCTCACCTCAGTCCTATAGAAGCAGTTCTGCTCAAGTAAAGAGCTTATTGTAAAAATATCACCTTGTTCTTCTAGGCTCAGTTTCTTCATCAGCAGAACATCAGCTTCAAAAGGCTAAAATAAATTTAAGGTTTTTCCAGACCTAGTTATTTTTCAAGACATGAATAATCACAGTTTACTGATTGTCAGCAGTCTATATTATCCTCCAGGGAGAGACATGCTAGCGTATAGCATGGACTTTTACATGAAAAAGATCTATCCATTGCCTTCTCTTTGACCTGATTTCTTATGTATCCTCCTCAGCATTAGTTTATTCTCTCTCTCTCTCTCTCTCTCTCTCTCTCTCTCTCTCTCTCTCTCTTTCTCTCTGTGTGTGTGTGTGTGTGTGTGTGTGTATACAAGGGAGTAGTTACATGGATTCAAAAGTGCCCATGTGCCTGTCAGTATACGTAAAGGCCAGAAGTTGGATATCACTGACTTCTTCAGTTGCACTCCGGTCTATTATTTGAGGTAGAAAAAGCTCACTTGAACCCAGAGCTCATTAATTCACCTAATCTAGCTAGCCAGCTTGCCCTAGCGGCCTCCAGTTTGTGTCTCTGAAACAGTGAGAATACAGACAGGCTGTCCATACATCTGCCTCATCTGTTGGTACTGGAGATCCATCTCATTTTCACACTTAAACAGCAGTCAATTTAACTCATGAACCATCCCCTTAACTCTTAATGTCACTGAGGAGGTCTCCAGGAGAAATCATAGAACTCTGAAATGGAGAAATAGGATAGACTTTACAAGTAGACTAGAAGAGAGTGGAGATGTAACCAAGAGGGATCAGGCAGTGGGTGGTGGGTCATGGTTGCAGGTAGATAGGGCAAAGAGACATAATTAGAGTCGGGAGGCATTTGGGGGTGATGTGAAAACCTAATGCAGTGGAAACTTCCTGCAATCTAGAAGAGTGACTCTGGTGAGGACTAAGTGGTGGGGTTACAGAGCTTGAACTGGACATTTTATGTGATCAGGTATGGCTTCCAGTGGTGGGACTGGGACAACAACCCATCTACAAAACCATTAGGCTAAAATTTGTCCTGCCTGCAAGATGTTTGGAATAAAGATGGAATAGAACTTATGAGAGCAGCCAACCAATGATTCATCTTCTTGTAAGCCCACATCAGGAAAGGGAAGCCATGTTTAACACTGCCTGCATAGCCTGGAATAGGAGGCTAGATAGCCCTGGGATCAAGGACAGAATCAAACACAACTAAAAAAAAAAAACCCAAAATGATTCCTAAAGATGTTCTTCTATACTCATATATCAGTGCCCAGATCAATCATTATCAAAGAGGCTTCAACAACAACTGGTGAGTTCAGAGGCAGAGAACCATAGCCAAACATTTGGAACTTTTGGAAGCAGCAGAAGAGAGGAAGGAAGAAGAAAGAATTGCAAGAACAAGAGGGGTTGAGGACACAGGGAGAACACAGTTCACAGAATCAATAATTATTGTTCATAGGAGCTCATAGAGACTTAAATAGCAATCATGGTGCCTGGATGGGTCTTCCCTACATGTTCTGAATATATTTTATGGTTGTGTCAACTGATCTTCTTGTGAGTCTTCTAGCAATGGAGTGGGAGTGTCTCTTGTTCTTGGCCTGTTCTTTGGATCCTTTTCCTCTTACTGGGTTAGCTTTTCAAGCTTTGTACAAGGGATTGTGCCTTTTTATACCAAGTTTGTTTGATATACTTGGGAAGCTTGACTTTTCTGAAAAGAAACAGAAGAGGAATAGATTTATGGGAGAGGGAAGGGTCTGGGAGAATTGAAGAGAGATGAAACTGTAGTTAGGCTGTATTGTGTGAGAGAAGGATACATTTTTTTATATATTCCATCAATATTTTATTTATATTTTTCTTTTTTTGATTTTTTAAAAATTTATTTAGTTATTTAAATCACATGGTAATTTACTTATTTACACAGAGGTTATAAACACAAAAAGGCAGGATGTGGGGACGGGAATGGCACTGGAGCATAGGTGTTCAGGGGGAGTACAGATACCTTTCAGAACAGGGTATCAGCTGAGTGTAGGTTCGGGGACAGGTCACTATGGCTCTGCCTATGATTCACTTGTCCTTATCTAAGTTGGTACTGTCCACCGAGGCTGCCTACTTGTAAGACCTATGACTACTCGGGCTGGTAAATTTCCACAGAAGCTGCCTGTTTACAATAGCTTATAGCCTTCTGTTTCAGTGTTTTTCCACATAGACCAAGACTTTGTGTTAGCATGCATGTTACAAGATCCCCTTCAATTATTGGAGGTCAGGCCTCTATCCCCGCCTTCGCAAGAATAGAATTGCCAAGGCTCTTCTATACTTAAAGAAGGGAGGAGATGTCAAGGGCAGCCCTGCTTATACATTGAAGGCCTAAAATCAGCCATAGGCCTAAAATCAACAATAGGATACATTTTTTTTAAATGATAGAAAAATTAATTTATGTTGTGTTTGTGTGTATGGATGAGTATGTGCCAGGGCACATGAGTGAGCAGAGGTCAGAGGACTGCTTGTTGGAGTCAGTTTTCTTTTTCTATTCTGTAGACTTTGTGGATCCAACACAAGTCTGCAAACTTTGCAGAACGCCTTGATCTGATGAGCAGTCTTGCTGTCTTCATCTCTCCATTTTTAATGGATAGTACCATTACTCAGTTTATTGTAACTAGAGTATTCCTTGTTTTATTAGCACAAATTTTATTTGACTTCCTATAATTTTGGTTTTTTTCTTTGAATATTAATGCTGTGGGTGGACAGTTTTGCTAATAGTATTTCTAAAATAATTTCATCGTATTTGTTCTGTATTCTTTCTTTACTGTCCTTTCTGTCCCAACTTTGATCCTAACAGTTGTACTAGTCACATTTTCCAATTAGCTATTTGATTCTTGCTGTTTCCTATAAACAACGTCCTAGCCTAAGATAGGTTGCTGGTTGCTTTTGTAAACTTGACTCAAACCTAGACATATTTTTGAAGAGAAAGTTAAATTAAAGAAGCATCTCCATTATACTGGCATGTAAGCAAGTCTATGGGGACGCTTTCCTGATTAATTATTGATATGAGGTTCCCAGATCACTGTGGGTTGTGCTGTCACTGGACAGGTAGTCCCAGGTTTTATAAGGAAGCAGGCTGTGGAAGCCATCTAAAGCAACCCAGAAAGCAGTTTAGCTCCATGCTTTCTGCTTCAGTTCCTGCCACCAAATAATTTTTGAGTTCCTATTTTAGCTTACCTCAGTGAAATGTGACTCAGGATATGTAAGCTAAATAAACCATTTCCTACATGAGGTACATTTGGGTATGGTCTTTATCAGAGAAAACACTGGTAGTTGCTTCATTGCTCCATACCTCCATGATTGACATTCTCTTTTTTCCTCATTTTGTGAGAACTTGTGGAAAAGCTTTCTTCTGTCACACACACACTACAGGTCCTCCAGCCATTAAGTCCTATTACTTCTTCATCAAATCTCACCTTCTCTTACACATTTCTGAAAGTTTCAGGATGAATTTTTATTTCCTGCTAACATGGCCACAATTTTATTTCAAATAATACAAAGAAACATTATGGCACAGTTCTTGTTTTTTTTTTTCTGTCATGTTGACTGTGATTTTTAAAGTGATAATAAGTGTGGACTAGTCTTAATGCAGGCTTCTTATCAAATCCAACACATTAAGTAAAATAGTAGAACTGGATTTCACAACTCTCTATTTGATACAAGAGCCATATTTGCAAATAAAGTCACATTTAGAGGTAGTAGAAATGAGATTTCAACAGGCTGTCTTGATGGTCACAATTACGTTCAGTTCATAAGTGTTATAAACTAACGGGACTGATTTCATCATAGAAATTTGAAGCTCTGCAGTTACTACAAACAAGATTCTCAAGAATGTTAAGACATTTCAACATCAGAAAGAAGCTGTAGCCCTGCCAGAGACCTGCTGTTTGGAACCAGTATTCTTTACAATGAACAAGTGCTCTTTTTAACTTAGGAAACTGGTAGTTGATTCTTTAATTTACTAATGCTGGTGCTTTTTGAAGAATTGACATGAGGTGAAGGATGCTTTCAGAAGTACAACCTCAAATTCTTTAATTATCTTTTATGGATTTCTTCCATAGTCTGAGAAAGTAAAAGCCATGAAGAAGTTGTGACGTTTTCTGGTAAATGTAACTTCGTGAAAGTTGGTAAGACACTAAATACAAGGTTGCTGTGGGAAGAAAGGCTAAAATAATAAGAGCCTCATACCAAGAACAAATGAGCAATGTCTACCCTGCTTTCATTACTTTTGCTCCCGCTGACAGAGATAAAGTTAATTATTCCAAGATAAGCAGAGAAGTCTGTTTATTGAATGTGACATGCTAGATGCAATTCTGGATTGCAGAATATTGTAATATTAGAGATCAAGGAACTTTTAATGGGTATCAAATGCAATGTTTAATTGAGCCCATTTATTATACACGTGAGCTGTGTGGAAGATTATCCTAAATCAAAAGATTAGCAAACAGGGTAACAATTAAAAAGTGAATCTAATAAGCCGAGTCTTTTTTACTTAGATTTTTCTTGAAGTATGCTACATGTTAAACAACTACAAATTACTTTTGCTGAGAGTTAAAAATTAATGCCTGAGCTCTAAGCCTTCTTGCTCATATCTGTCCTCTTTCTTTTGACCTTCAGCTGATTTCATAAATACTCAGTCTTCATCACAAAGACTCTATTGATAGTCTATGTGGAGCCATGACATCTGAATGAAGGATTTGGTATTTGCTCTCCAGATGCTTTGCCTTGCTGACTCCATCTGGATGCTTGGCCTTGTTCTTATAAACCATCTGGGCTTGCTGCTACACTTTCTACTTTCCATCCAGATGTTTTAACACTAAGTGGACAAAGCATGTGGCACAGTCAGTAAAATATAAATACATACAAATAAATAACATTATGAAAGTAACTGAAGGAGTGACATTATTCTCTCTACTAATTTTCAATTTTTTGTAATGTAGTTATGATACAATAGACATTCTCAGATACGTAGCATTTTTAAATATCATATGTCAACAATTAAGGAAAATATAAAACAATCATTAACATTTACAGAAACCTTCCAATATTTAAAACATTTTAGTAGAGAAAATATGAAGTTTAAAATATTTTACATGGGCTCACTGCCTCTCCCTTGTGCATCTCCCAGCTACCTATTCATCTGTAGTATACTTCCAGGCTAAGCTACAGACACTCATACATGAGTTAGTCCTTCTTAACCAACAGAGAAGCGAGCCTGCCTATACTACATCCATACTCCACAGCTAAGGTCTTGTCACTCAGCTTCTGTACAAGCCCAGCCAAAGGACTGCCCCAAAATAATTCCACAGCACATACATAATGGAAAAGATATGTCTATATAAGTAGGTCATATCACAAAACAGTAACAATATTAAGTGCAAAGACAGCCTGTTCTACTACCAAAGCCCACATGCCATATAGAAATGTTCTCTGATGAGAATCACCTACAAAACCTAAAGATGTAGAATATAAAAAAACAATTATTAAACCAATTAAGAAATTCAAGGAGTTTAAAGAAGAAATGAAAAAAAAAGTAGCTCAAGAATAGTTAGAGGCAGTAAAAAAAATGCCTGAATAATGTTGAAGACAAGATAGACATATGTCTGAATGAACTGATTAAGATAACTGGGGATCTGAAACTGAATTCAGTAAAAAGATAACTACCCATGAGAACATAAGATGAAACAAAGATATAATTTCAAAAATTCAAGAGTGCAATTGAGAAACACAGGTCAATGTTTTATAATAAATTAGGTCAAGTGGAAGATAAAATAATAGGCTAGGAAATAGAATAATTGGACAACTGAAACAAAAAATATGGAAAAATATTAAAAACACATGAAAGAAAATATGCAAGGATTGGATAACATGAAAAGACCTAATCTTAAACTTATAATACTAAATTAAGAAGAACCCAATATAATTGTTACACACCAGTTCAAATGTACTATAAAACAAGCCTTTTCCAAATTAAGGAAAGGTATGCATAGTCAAGGGACAAGAAACACACAAAATATGAGAATAATAGGATCAGAAATAAATTTACCATGACACACTATACTTAAATAAAACACAGAAGGTTAAAGTTGCAAGGGGGAAAAAAAAAACATAAGTAACCTTTAAAGATAGACCTACCAGAATAATAGCTGATTTCTTAATTCAAGCAGAACCTGGAGCAATGTATTTCAAAGTTTTAAGAAAACCTGATGCCCTTCTAGTGTACTGTCCTAGTAAAATATCAAATTCATAGACATTTAATTATTAATGTGTTCCACATAGCTAAAATGCTACATGCCACAATACTGTTTAACATGTAAACTCACTGTTTCTTGTAGCTATATGAGGTTATGTAGAAATAAAAATCTTGACTTAGTAAGAATATATAAGTTTGAAAAATTTGTAGTCTATTACACACACACACACACAACACACACACACACACACGGGGTGGGGGGATGTGGGAAAAACCGGGGGGCGCAGTGCAGCAGCAGGCCCTGGGCCCACACGGCAGCGGCCTGGAACCTGCGAGGCGGAGGCTGCCTGGAGGCCTCCAGGCAGCCTGTCTCTCCTACCGGAGGAAGGTCCCAGGTTCCAGTGGCTGGAGGCTTCGGTGGCGGCAGGCCCTGCAGGCCCCAATGATACGAGGAAGTCCTTGGTTCCAAAAAGCTTTATTGTCATGGCGGATGGTGATGGATCTGGATGTACCCCCACAAACTCAGGGCAGGCCTGAGTTAAATAGGGAGGGAGAAGTAGGAAGGGTCTGGGGAGGAATGCTTAATTGGCTCCGCTCTCTGGCCTTCATTAGTATGGAAATCTCTAGGGCCTGAGGCCTGTAGTTACACCCTCTACCTGTGCACTTTGGGAGGTGCTGTAATGGCCTACATGACTGAACAATGTAGGTCCATGGAGACTAGACTGCTTTTTAGGACACTGAGTTCTGGGACGTGGCCGAACTCCTGCCGTTTCTCCCTTGGAGTCTCGGGGTTCTAGGCCCATGCCCAGCCAAGAACCAGGATACCCTTACGCAGTCCTACAGAGGGAGATTATCATTTAGCTGTTGCTGTTGTTTTTTCTCCTCCTCCTCCTCCTCCTCCTACTACTACTACTACTACTACAACTGCTACTCTTCTTCTTCTTCTTCTTCTTCTTCTTCTTCTTCTTCTTTCTTCATCTTGTTTTATTCTTTTTGTAGGAGCAAGAAGAACATGACCTTATATGAGTAGGTATGTAGGTATGTGGAAAGCATGGACATAGATTTGGTGAGGGTAAAATAATTATGATAAAACACTGAATAAAAGAATTAAAGAAAAACATGAATGTAAAAATGTTCACTAAGACTATTTATGAAAAGGCCTCAGTTTAGAAAACATGGGGTAAAAATGACAAAGTGATAGGACTGTCATAGAATTTGATTTGTATGTACATTTCCAAAGGCCAACTGTGCAAAGGGAGATAGAAGGTCTAAATACTTAGCCAAAAACTCATTAAAAAATAAAGATTTTATTTTGCAGAAACTGGATGTTTGAAACCAGGAATAAAGTGATCATCTGTCTACTTTCACAATATCACTGGACATGCCATGTATCTGAGATGTAAGGAATCAAAGATGAAATTGTACAACCATTAACAAAGGTATCACACAACCCAGAAGAGATCATAGCTTAAACAAGGACAGAATTGAAGGAACAAAAAAGTACAAGATTGCTTCAGGAGACACAGGTTAGAAATTATAGGACTAAATATAGGTGACATTAGCAGGCAGTGCCCATTACAGCAGTCACAGAAAGAAGGTAAGCAGAAGGAGGAAAGCTAAGAGATGATAAAGTGACTATAAGCATCGTAGTTAGTATCTGAAGTTTCTATGGACTCTGTAATGCATCAACAATCTAAGCTGCCCATAATGCAGATAGATGTAAACACTAGTTTTTTACTGGTAGAAAGTCTTTTCTGTTTGCATTCTTATTCTTATATGAAAATATTATTTGTCGTTAAATCTATTGCTCTCTTGTTCAGTCAATAACTGCTGCCTTTCCTACAATGATCTAATGAAAAACCTTCACTTGGGCTGTTTGAATGTAGGTCCAGGCAGTACCTGAGTTAATCCCTCTTCAGTAGAGGTGGGCTTGAATACATCCTCTCAGGAGTTTGCCAGCACTTTCCTCATGAAAGGAAAAAGAAGGTTGCTGTGATAAAGAGGGAAGCCACCTGAACCACTGCTTTCAGTGCAGGGAGGCTATTTAAAAAGTCAAAGATTGAGTCAGGCTAACAGCTAGCCAAGAAGCTTAAATGATTTAAGTTAGTTTATACACAGAGTAGATATAAATGATATTCCAGCACAGACATTGCCTGTGTTTTCAGATAAACTTTCTCTAACCATGTTTCTAAAGGAACAAAGGTAGAAATTCTGATAAGATAAAAGTGTACTGACTAATATGCTACTTATGCCTCTTTTTCTTGTTGGATGTGGATATGGGGGGTGTCTATTCCTGTTTCTGATTTTCAAGAACTCTCTTAAAACCCTGCAGTATTATATTGTATACACCAGTGGCTGTGGAACTTTGATCTATATCAGTACAACATAGGGATGAATGTATCTGTAAATACACACACACACACACACACACACACACACAAAACAGAAGAGAGAGAGAGAGAGAGAGAGAGAGAGAGAGAGAGAGAGAGAGAGGGAGAGAGAGAGAGACTCATATACACATGGGAATGGAGAATAATGGGAAAGGGAAATACAAAAGGGAGGAGTGATTTAAGGGCCATACTTTTACTAAAAAATGTCAAATTCTGCTTTAATGAAGAAAATATTAGAGAGAAAAGTTCCTAAAATTAAGTAATCAGATAAGATATTTAACTTTTATATTGGGTATTTTTTTTTTATTTTTGTCTTGTTTTGTACAAAGTTTTATTGTCATATATCCTTTTTACATTTTTTTTTGTTTCTGCAGTGCAGTTGTTACTTCCTCTTTATATTGATTCTTTTAAGTCCTGACAAGAACTCATGTAGAAATCATCATAGATACTCCAGCTCTGGGAAAGTTTTCAGCTTTTCCCTCTCCCATGTGTTGTTGGTTATAGCCTTATTACACTGAGGAACGTTCCTACCATACCTAAATTGTTCAGAATATTTATTGTGAAGAGATGTTAGAAGTTATCAGTGGCTTTTGTGCACCCATTTTGATGATATAGCTTCTGTTCTTCCTTCTTTTGATGTGTTATATAATGATTTCCATCTGGATTTGTTGACCCATTCTTTTATCAGTATAATATTGTACAGAGTTTGATATGATTGATTTATATTTATATACTCTTTTCTCCAGTTTTGATAGCTGATCATTTGATCCTGAGTGCTGGCAAGATCATGAAAACAGGTTTGTTTTCTAATTTAGATACATACAAACGTGTGTGTATTGCCATATATATTCCATATATAATATACTTATATATAGTATATATCATTCATTTATTGCCAATTTTTCAAGATGATAAAAAAATGGACAGTTGTTCTTTATACCAACCACTCTCTGAATAATGAAGAAAAATCCTGTCATAGGTTTTCGAATGTGATGCATCCCATGAGCTTCCAGAGTTATTGGAGAGTCTCTGGCTTGGAAATCTTATAATTATTGAGCCAAGCTTGCAGGTGTCTGTTGTATCTGGAACAAAGAAAGCAGTAGCTGTCTTTGTCTCTTATACTTATTAGACAAATGAGATGAATTGTGTAAAAAATTCCAAGCCTCACAAGTTTTAATATAAAAAAAAAAATATAGCAAACCATTAATAAATTTTAAACATTAACTGACAAAAATAATTTTGTTTGTATTTGTTTAAATAAAATTTGTTAAAAGTTGATATATATTGTTCTATTTTTATGTAACTGCTGGGAAAATATAAGTGTAGATTTAATATATCATTTTATGTTTGTTTAGAGGTTTATAAGCAAGGATTATAGGTAGCCATCCATGCATTCTATCTTTTTCTCCCATTGCTTGCCAACATAACTGAGGTTAGCACTGTCAACTCTATGTAGCTTTGAAAAGCCTCAAACTCACCGCCCTCTTTGTTCAGGTTTCTAAACTCCAAATGTATAGTTATGTACTACTTGCTTAGTTTATCTAAAGGTTTTAAATACATACATACATGACATAATGTTCTGGTCAACAAATTTCATCATATATAGTGGTTTACAATTGATGTTATAATTGAGCTAAAATTTCTACTGTCCAATGTCATAAGACTAACTTCATAGAGCCAAATGTCATCATATGTTTATAGTGAGGCTAATATAAGCAACTCTAAAACACTGCCAGGCACATAAAGGTAGAGTATATAGAGCTACATTTAGTACAACCTACTCTAACATGGCACGTGATCATGGTAGTAATTTATGCAATGGTACATTATGTGTTGTCGGTTATGTGTAACTTTTAAAGGTAATTGCCCATTCCCAACATGTGCTCTGCTAAGCTGGTTATAACCTCATAGCTTTTGTGTTTGTCTGATGTTGTATACTTTTCATTCCATTCTTGACTCCTTTATATAATTTTCTTTATAATGACCACAAGTCAAGCAACATTCACTGTTAGTGTTGAAAGTAAACGATCATGGTCAATCTTTATTGCAAAATTACAATTAGAAGCAATTAAGACATGTAAAGATAGAAAAGGCAGTGGTGATTACTGCTACTCATACATGTCCTTTTGTACCTCAGATTACTATCTAGAAGAAGATGGAAAGGAGACAGAGTTGCTAACTTGATAATATCACTGAAAATATCAAGAACAATAGAAATTCCTGAAGGACTTACACCGAATACACTGAAATGTCTCCAAATTCATAATAAAGATGAGGCAGATAGCTCTATCAGTATTAATACAACCATAGCAAAATCAATACAATGGTGTGAGAAAAAAATGTTGGACTTGATGACAATGTTGAAATTACTGCTGTTGCTTTAGTAATTCAAGAATCATTACCCATTTCATAATGTGAATGAGAATATTTGTAATAAGTTTTCTTGTGCTATTACTGAAGCATCTATAAAAGATTCAGAAAATATTGAGACTGAACATGAGGAAGGCTATTTGCCAGTGGATATTTTTTTATATGGATGAGATAACTATTTTGGAAGTGGAAAGCTCAAAGGAGTTTCATCGCCAAGGAAGCTGAGTCAATGCCAGACTTGGAAGATTTTAATTTCTTCACAATAGTTTTATTTGGAAGCAATGTTACAGATTTTTTAAAAAAATTCTGGTACTATAAGAAGCCAGGGTGCCCAAAGACCTATCACTAAGTACACAATGTAGTTTTAATCAGAAGCACTTTCTAGCTAAGGATAAATTAGCCTCTCTTCCAATGTGCTCTCCTGACATGCTGTGTCAGCAAAGCAGGCTAGTATTGTTTGGAAAAAAATATTCCTTTCAGGAGTTTGCTTATAATTGATAATGATCCATAATTCCAATAAGATTCACCCCAGTATTAAGCTGATTTCTGCTCTCAAACACTATGTTTTTAATGGAACTAATGGAACAGGAATTAAATGAATTTGAGCATCTTTAAATATGCTGCTACATTAACTGAAGAAGATGTTGAAAATGCATTGACTTGGTTATTGACTACATCAGAAAACAGGTTTAGGCTTCATGTAATTGTATAAAAGAATATGCATTCTCTTTTAAGAAGAACTGAAGAGATCCATCATCACAACAATGTATTCTTCAAACATGAGAAGGAAGTAAAAGATTTATAGCCTATGATGTAATAACTTCTACCCTTGGGTGGAAAAGGATAGAGTGTAGGACCTCAAAGAACTGGATAGAAAAGCCACTTACAGTGAAAAGGTGATTGCAGAAAACAAAACTGGACAAAAAGAAGAAAGGTTTTATAGTGAAAGATTGTAAAGCTTTTGAAAACATTAGCAAGTCCTTAAAACCTGCAGAGTCTGCAACAAACAGAATCCCAGCACTGAGAAAAGAGAATACACTCCACATTCTTAACTCAAAATCTGACTTCTATTGATAATCACAACAAATGCAATACTAGTTTTCTCCAATGGAGATTCAATGGGATTACAATCCATTCTTAATGACAGGTTCTATGCCTAGCAATAATACACGGCTAATCAAAACAAACCAAACTAAAACTTTGGAGGTTCTCTGTCTTAAAATATTTTGTCAGGCAATTTTTCTTTGTTCCTTTTATCTTCTTTCTTTTCTTTTTTCCTTACAGGTATTGGCTTACATACTATAGCATTCCGTTTTTAATTTTTACTGGATTCTTTTGTGTCTCTGCATCTGTATGCAACTCTCATGTTTTTTTTTTTCTTTGCATCTTTTCTTCTGTTCATTGTTTTGCTCTATTCCAATTGTTGTGTTTTTGTTTTAGCTATAGCTTATTTTATTATTATTCTTTCAATGCCTGTTTGTTTTTCATTTTTATAAGGTACTTTTCTGCATCCACTTTTATCATATAGCTTCTTTCCTTCCTTCTTTTGATGTGGTGTATCATGCTTTTCACCTGTACTGATGAACCATTCTTTTATCTCCAGTAAGGTCTTGGATGTTATTCCTTTCAATGTGATGTTGGACTAAGTTTTTTAGCGTATCATTAAAGAACACTCTACTTGTTTTAAAGATAGTTGTGTGTAGATTTAAGTTAGTGTTTCCATTTATGATTGTATTTTGTTTTCTATGGAGAGTGAGAAAAGGTATGTATTTTTATGGGAGGAGAGGTAGCAAGAATCTTGTAAGACATAGAAGATGGGAATCCATATCAGAATTTATTTTATGAAAAAGATTTATTTCATTAAAAAAGTAAATTCTAAGTTATTCATTAAAAGAAGAAATTTTTCATATCACCTTACAAGTAATCTATGACAAACTGTGATATAAAAAAGGAAAAGAAAGCAATTGAAATGAAGCAAATCTTCACTGCATACATCAGAATGCTACCTCTTCCTCAGAAATCCCTCTACCAGCACCATCACAAAGAAATAACAATGCAATGCGTTTCACTGCTTTTGAGTTGTAGATGTGAATGTAGATTGGGCTAATGATGGGATCCTGTCAAGGCAAAGAATAATAAGTGTTTGTGTATTGATTTTTAATGAAATATTAAAAGTTTGGGAAAATTAAATAGTAAGTGCTTATAGAATAAAAATTTTTTAAATTTTTTATTAATTCCTTGTGAATTTCACAACATGCACCTCAATTACAATGATTTCCCCTCTCTTCCATATCCATCTTCTACCCGCCTAATCTCCCTCAAAATAAAATAAAAATAAAAATAATAAAAAGATCGTATCTCTGGAAACTATAGTGTTCATGGTGTATCACACAATATACTCTTGTCCAGACAGATCACTTACAAATGTTGATTATAATGATACAATGGTCTGGTTTGAAGCCTCTGACTTCTGCAACAGGATGTATACTGGATCATTACCAGGAATCCTCTTCAATATCCTGCTGTTGCCCGGTGTCACAGAGATCCTGCAGCTTTGGTTTTGCAGAACGGTTCCTTTCACAAGTTCCACCAGGTTATAGAAAGACTAGACATGGCATGCGGTGAGGGGTTACTCAAAGTTTTATATCTGGGATTGGGTGGTAGCTGAGTTGGACATCCCATGAGTTCTACTACACCCATGACACCAAGGCCAGCTATCCCAAGCCAGCTCTCCTCTGCTTACACCATCCAGACTGGATCTCCAGTGCTGACCCAGTGAGGGACAGGAACAATTCTCCCATATCTATGCTACCAAGGCCAGCTCTCCTGGGTTGCCCAGGTAAGGAGCAGGACCACCTTTCTGGCACTAATGAGATCAAGGACAGCTCTTCCATGATTCCAGTGCCAGATCTCCTGCCCTGACTCTACCAGGCCCATCTCTCTAGTGCTTCCCAGGTGATGAGTGGTGCCTACATTTCCAAGAGTTGTTTGCAAGGTTGAAAAAAGATTTAAAGAATTAATATATATTTTGTCTGGATATACAATGTATTTTATTTTTATTGGATATTTTATTTATTTACATTTCAGATGCCATCACCTTTTCCCATTTCAACTTCCTAGAAAACCCTTATCCCATCCCCTCTCTTCCTTTTTGCTTTTATACCATTTTAATTATATGCAAGAATTAAGGTCAGTTTTACGTTGAGGAACTAGAAATACAATAGATGCAAATAGTCAAGGAACAAGCAAGACAATAAATACAAATAGTCAAAGAACAAGCAAGGCCTTAAAAGCTCCTTGAACACTCCTGTGATCACTGTTTCTAAGGGCTTATCAGGATGACCAAATATCTGAGCCTACCTCTCTGTTCTAGCCCAAAGTAATTTTCATGTCTGAAGCCTACTTGTTCTAGCCTAAGATTTAGAGTCCTGCATCAAATTATTTCTTTGTTGTAGCCTAAGATTTAGATTCCTGACTGAAATGACTTCTTCTAGACTAATGTCAGATTCCTTCCTGAAACCCACTTCCTTGTCCTTGACTCACATCAGATTCTTGCCAAGCAGCCCCCCAAACTCTCTGCCTCTCCCTCTTTTTTATTTCATTAACAAGAGTGACCCTGTCTTAGGTAATTCTGACAAGAATGCCTTCCTTACCCATTGTAGAATATGCCTTATTAAAAGCAATGCACGTATGTCTTAAGTTGGTAAGGTTCTGTTCAGAATCTTACCCATATTTGGCTTGCCAGCCTGTTAGTGTAATAACTCTGTCTGGGGGTCCATTTTCACTTTGAAGCCATGTAGTTTGGCTGCCAACATATTGATGTTGTTAAAGACAAGCTTTAACCTGATGGGCAGGAATAAAAGTATTCCCAGGACAAAACTACATATGCCATTCTTGAAGATTGACCAAAATACAAATAATGACCTCAGGCAATGGGTAATTTTATGATCAGTATCTGCCCCATCAACACTCAACAATGGAGTATTCTTTAAATTCATAACCTCACTATACAAAATTAAAACATTCAGAGAGTTTTAGAATTATGTCAAATATGCTGCATTTTTAAGCTTTTTCCCAATTATAATGACTACCACTGTAACTAATAGAAGAGAAAGTGAGGAAGAACCTCGAACACATAGGTACAGGGGAAAAGTTCCTGAACAGGACACCAATGGCTTATGCTCTAAGATCAAGAATTGACAAATGGGACCTCATAAAATTACAAAGCTTCTATAAAGCAAAGGACACTGTAAATAGGACAAAATGATAACCAACAGACTGGAAAAAGGTCTTTGTTAATCCTACATCTGAGAGAGGGCTAATATCCAAAATATACAAAGAACTCAAGAAATTAGACTCTAGAAAAATCAAATAACCCTATTAAAAATGGGATACAGAGCTGAAAAAAAGAATTTTCAACTGAGTAATATAGAATGGCCTAGAAGCACCTAAAGAAATGTTCAACATCTTTAGTCATCAGGGAAATGCAATTCAAAACAATACTGAGATTCTACCTCACACTAGTCAGAATGGCTAAGATCAAAAACTCAGGTGACATCAGATGCTTGTTAGGATGTGGAGAAAGAGGAACACTCCTCCATTGTTGGTGGTATTGTAAGCTGTTACAACCACTCTGGACATCAGTCTGGCAGTTCCTCAGAAAATTGGACATTGTATTACCTGATGACCCAGCTATAGTTCTCCTGGGCATATAGCCAAAAGATGTCCCTACATACAACAAGGACACATGCTCCACTATGTTCAGAGCATCCTTATTTATAATAGCCAGAAGCGAGACAGAACCCAGATGTCCTTCAAACAGAGGAATGGGTAAAGAAAATGTGGTACATTTACAAAATGGAGTACTATTCAGCTATTAAAAAACAATGAATTCATGAAGTTCTTAGGCAAATCGATGGAACTAGAAAATATCATTCTGTGTGTGGTAACTCAGTCACAAAAGAACACACATGGTATGCAGTCACTGATAGGTGGATAATACCCAAGATATAACGCACAGACTGCATGAAGCGCAAGAAGAAGGAAGATCAAAGCATGGGCACTTTGTTCCTTCTTAGAAGGAGTAACAAAATACGGATAGGAGCAAATATGGAGGCAATGTGTGGAGCAGAGACTGGAGGAGGCACCATCTGGAGACTCCATCTGTGGATCCATCCCAGGTGCAATCACCAAAGATGGAAACCAAAGCATGAGACTGCTGTGGATGTCTGGATGTTCATGCTGACAGGAGCCTGATAAACCTGTGTCCTGAGAGGCTCTGCCAGAGCCTGACATATGCAGATGGCAGATTCTCACAGCTAACAATTGTACTGATCACAATCACGATGTCTCCACTGAGGAGTTAGAGAAAAGACTGAAGGAGTTGAAGCGGCTTGTGGCTCCACTGGGAGAGCGACAATTCCAACCAACCAGAACTACCAGGGTCTAAACAGTTAGTCTGGGAACACACATGGAGGGCCCCATGGCTCCAGCTGTATATGTAGTTAGGATGGCCTTGTCCTGCATCTGTGGGAGAGGAATGTCTTGGTCCTGTGAAGGCTGGATGCGCCAGTGTGAAGGAATTTGAGGGCAGGGCGGTGGGAGTATTTGGATGGGTGGGGGCACACCCTTATAGAAGTAGGAGGAGAGGGGATGGGATAAGGTGTTTCTGGGGAGAGGGTGGTATGGGGAAAGTGGATAACATCTGAAATGTAGATAAATAAATTACTCAATAAATAAAGATAATGGAACTGGCTATCATAGTAGAGCATTTGAGACATTTTGTCAGCAATTTAATATTACCTATATTACTGGGATTCCTTATAATTGTCAAGGACAAGGGACTGTGGAAGGGGCCCATGGAACTTTAAAACAATAACTCCATGAAATAAAAAATGGGGAGGTATATTCCCATATGCCACAAATTTATTTCAATCATGTTCTTTTTATTTTAATTAAAAAAAAAAAAAAAACATTTGGATGCCAAGGAACTTCTCATTGAGTGACTATGGTACTCTACAACTAGGCATACTTATGCTAGGTGAAAGGGAAGTATCCACTTACTGGCATATGGCATGATTCTGATCAGGTTTTTAATATGGGGAAGAAGACATGTTTGCCTTTTTTTTGCAGGATGCTGAAGGAGCATGTTGGCTGCCAGAGCGACAGGTGAGACATGCTGATTCTGGAACAAAGAATGATTCTGACTTGTGAGCTTGCTAAGTGCTCTGAAAATGGTAACTGGGAAGTTCTATTGGACATGTGTTCCTGACCCACCTTTGCTTACCTATACCCAGATGGGACAAGCTGCCTTGCCTCAAGTTTTTAGAACTTGTGGAACAGAGATTCAAAAGGAGAAGTGATAATGACTCTTGTATTTTTCTTGAATGTAACCAGTTATTTGGACTCAATCATGGACTGGTCTAGAAATCAATCCAATATTGGAAATCAGTCTTGATTTGGAAGGCTGGTTATGGACATTTTCAAAGACATATTTGGAAGTTAGCTGCAGTTTTTTATGATGTTATGTTAGCAAGAGATAAAGTTGGGAGAAGATCTGGATTTCAAACAAGCATTAGTACATGTGTGAAGGCTCTTTTAATTGTCAAGTTAAATTTACTTTTGTTTCTTCCACAGTATTTATTGTAAACTGCATTGACTGTACACTTTCTAATTGTGTTAGTGTTTTGAAACTTGACATGTATGTTATGGAAGACTATCAACCAGCTTTTGTTTTATTGTCCTGAGTATCACAGAACCTTGGTTTTCTAAAAAAAGCTTGCAAGTATTAGAAGAAGTGAGTCAGGCATTAAGCAGAAGCAAGAGGATAGTGGGTTTGATTATTGCTGGTGTAACAGCTTTAATTACATTAATTGCTGTCACCTTTGATTCTGCAATTGCTTTGACACAAAAAGTTAACACATCTACTTTTGCTAATCATTTAGCAAAAAAATGTTACTAATGTGTTGAATATAGAAGAGGGTTTAGATAGGCATTTGGAAAAAAGGATTGATGCTCTTTAACCTATTTAAATTATTGAAAGAAGGTTCAGAGTTTAAGAGTAAGGAGCCATCTTGAGTGTCATGCCAAATACCATTGGATTTATGTTAGTTCTAAAATTTACAATGTATTTTAAATGAATGCTACAATTGCAAAACGATTTTAAAAAACTATACATTCAAAAAAACTAAGCAGATTGTAAGATATTATGAAAGAAATAAAATAATCCTTAGGAGTTTACTGTGCTCATATATAGAGTGATCAGTACTCATTTACAATAATAGTTTATAGTAGTGTACAGCAATATACTTCATTGCAATATTTAATACCATCCAATGTCTGGAATAATGTACATTAATGCAATGTCAACTAATCGTTATAGTATGGAATACTATAAACTAGTATAATAAATTGTTGGAGTAAATTATTCAGTCTAGAGTAATATTCAATATTATAGCCAAGAAAGGTGAATAATAATATAGATTAGTGTAATAGACAGTAATCAAATCTGGAGTATTGACTGGATAGCAACTCAGTTTGAATTAATATATGGGAATACAGGTTGGAATAGTGGATAGTAATAGTGTGGAAGAGTATATCATGATACAGTCTATATTAGTTTCTAGGAATACAATATTAGATAGTGTATAGAAATACATATCTGTACTATTACGCACAATGCAGTCTGTTGCACTATACAATGATGTCTGCAGGTGAGTATAATATCGTTTTAGCATTCCACATTCATTCACCTTTTATTGATTGCTTATGTACTTTCTATTCCATCAAGATCCATTTAAAAATGTGCTCTTCCAGTAGTGACAGAAAAATAAACTAAGACAGGAAAACTTAACTTTTTCTAGAATTCAAGTAAGAGATGACAAGAAAATAAAGTGAATTTTCTGAATGGAGGAAAAGTAATGATTTTGGAGTTTATATCAAACTTAGAATTACAGTCACTGGTCATTGATCAGAAAATAACTATAAGTTATAGGAATTAAGGTTTGCATCCTGAGTGAGAATTTGCAAGACTATAGTATTGCCTTTAATTGAGAGGAAATAAAGTTTCAAAAGGGGCACAGGAACCGATTTAGATGTGGTAATAAAATTAATCAAGTAAAATATGTTACCTGTAAGCTCTAAGTGTTCTGACACATCAAAATGTGTTAAATAAAGTGAATTAATATTGAAAATCTATCTAATACTTTTCCTAAAATGGAACTTTCACAGGAAAATGGAAACACTTTAACAAAGTACTTTTGAAAACAAATTCTGTCCTTAGAAGAAATAGAAAAGTGTAGTACATAGAATAATTGAATTTAATTATAGAATTGAATAGTCACTCCCATGTGACTTTAATAGACTTGCACCATAAACAATATACCTGATTAGAAGCTTGACAATGCTTTTAATGAATGAGAGACAATACTCAAATACACTTAATGATCAATTACAAGGTGAGTGGAGCAGATATATTACAGACACACAAAACGTTAGATAGGGAAGCTAAAAGCTATCAGGCATAGCTTTTTACATTATAGACTGAGAGTTAGAGTTCACAAATTTCCAAGATTTTAGTAGATTGTGGGAACATAGATGAGGCCCATGGTCTTCCTTATGTATTTGTATGTTTATCTTCAAACAAGTAGCTATGACTTTGCAAATGACTTGCAAATCATATCTCTGTTCTTGATGAACTATAGGGATATATTTTTCTGTCTGCTGCATGGTTCTTAACTATTTTAAAGTATACATGCTCAGTTTAAATTATAATTTAAAGTCATAAACTGTTTCCTGAGAAGAGACAATTCCATTATACTTAAAAAGCATATGTAATTCCTGAAGTACACTCTTCTATTTAAAAATGGTTAGGATACACCTCAGAAGACTTTGGCATCTGATAACTCAGTTAGAAGCAATCAGAGTGTTCCACATGTTTTAGAGATTGATACCATACCTCCACTCTTTTACCAGCCATTGAGATCGATTGAAAGGTAATAGGTCTCTTGCAAGATCAGAAGGTGGTATCTCAGGGAACTCCCTGAATTTTAAAGAGCCAGTATGCCTGACACTGCAGTTGACGCTGGCACCTCATACCACACCAACATTAAAAACCATACTGGTGATATGAGGGCTAAATACTGTCATAGACTCCACTAATACCATCAACACTCAGCAAAAACCCATATGGTTCTAGGCAATGACTCATGTAACCTAACCTAACTGAGATTCTTTCTTCTTTTCAAACATAAATTGGTAAAAACTATCCCTAAAATTAATCACTAAGCACCCCTAGACTTTAACAAGACCAAGGATAGAAGGAATATATACCAACACACTCAAAAGCCTGCAGACAGTATCATGCTAATCAGGAACAATATATGCATATCAACTCTTCATCTTGTTGAAGATGGTACTTGAAGTCTTAGAACAGTAAGACAAAAGGTGGAAAAATAAAAATTATACAAACAAAAAAGGAAGCAGTCAAAATATCCTTGTTTGTCGATGACTTACTGTATACGAGCAATGCTAAGACTTTGCCTGACAACTCTTAGAGCTGATTAAGTGGCAAGATACTCAGTTAAGAAACAAAACTCAGTAACATTCCTCTAAGGCAATGACAAGCCTGTGAACAAAAGAACTTGACAAAGAGTCCCATTCATGCTAGTGTGATAAGAAAAAAGGACATTGGAGTAAGCATAACTAAGAATATGATAGACATCTACAATGAAAACTTTAATCACTGAAGAAAGTGAAAAAGATACTAGAATAGCTGAATAACATCCCATGACATGAATTGAAAGAATTTAATTATGAAAATGGCATCATGCAGAAATAATTGTTTGGACTCATGCAATATCCATGGCAAACCTAGAACAATCTTGGTTATAAACTTAAAACATCTTAAAATTCGTATGGAAGCACATATAAATCATTAAGATTCAGAGAAACTCTTGTCAGGGAGAATAATGCTGTAAGGATCAACATATTTGTTTTCAAACTATAATACGGACTCATAAATAAGAGTAATAAAATCAGCAATATGATCACAAAACAGAAAATTGTACAATGGAAAACATCTAAATACAACTTCATATAACTTCAGTACTTTATTTTTTACAGAGATGCAAAAAATGCATCCTGGAGTAAAGGCAACATTTTCAACAAATGATGCTAAGAAACTGGGTGTCAAATACAACAGAATTCAAATAGATACTTACCTCTTTCTTGGCAAAAAATCCAACTCCAAATCGAACAAAGACTTCAGCATAGAACCTGAAACTGCTAGAGAAACATAGACTACTATGCAGAAAACAAGCATAGGCAAGATCTTTTTTAACAGGCCTGTGGTTGCTCAGGGATAAAGCCAACAACTGAGAAATGAGACTACACAAAACTACAATGCTTCTTTCTGTATAACAAAAGAAAGTCTCGTTTAATTGAAGGCCAGTCTACAGAAAGGGAGAAAGTCTATGCTTGCTATACATCTAGAATAAGATTATTGTCTAGAGTATAAAAAGAACTAAAACAACTATGCTTCAAGAAAATAAACAACCCAATTAAGAAATTGGCAATGGTGCTGACAGTAAATTCCAAGAAGAAATAGGAAGAAATAGAAGTGGTTTATAAACATTATAAAAAAACATTACATATTTTTGTACATTAGAGATATGCAACTTTAAGATTGTTTTGAAATTTACCTCAAATCCAGTCAGAATGGTTATCATCAAGAAAAAAAAAATAACAACAGAGTCAGAGAAGAATATGGGATAGGGGAATTATGTTTATTGACTATTGTCAGAAATGTAATTTGTATAACCTCTATAGAAATCAACGTGATTCTGCCAACAGCTCAAAATACTACAACCTAGGTATAAGACAAAACCTATACATAATCCAGTTATGAAGGAATCAATCTACTTCATGTTCATTGCTATTCCATAACTAGGAAATGGAATAATTCTAAATGTTCATCAACTGGCCATTACATAACAAAGATGTGGTAGATATATGTAGTGAGAATTTCTTTGTTGTTGTTGTTTTTGAAAAACCAAGTTATTTTATGTGAATATGTTTTGTTTTAATCCCAGATGTGTGATTAAAGTCTGCTCCACAGCAAGTGACTATGATTGTTTCCTGTGCTAGCAGGGTCCTGATTTTGTCAGTGACAGTTTAATTCTGGGAAATCTGCAAGGGGTATAAATGGGAGAGTCCTAGGAGGGCCTGTAGTCACTGTGGCTCCATCTACTGCTTCTAGTTGCTGTTGTTGTGGCTTGTCAAGGGTTTGTGAGCAAAGGGATATGAAAAAATTGGAGATATTCTGAAGATGAAGATTGTCCTTGCCCCAAGGCAACTCAATGACTCTAACCAGCAAGAAATAATTTAAAGTGGTCTATATCGCCTTTCCCTTCTAACCTTCTTTCACTTCTACCTAGTATTGGGGGCTTGGAAAGCATTAGGTTGGAATAAGGATTAGAAGGGAGGAACAGGTATAAGAATCCAATAAAATAGCCCCTCCCCCCAAATAGTCAATACAGGTATATGATTGAATACTACTCATCAATAAAAAAATATTTATGAAGCTGACAGAAACAGATGCAACTAGAAAATATTACTTTGATCAAAATAAGGCAACCATGGGTTTTTGTTCTCTTTCAAACATGGATCCTATATTAAAATGTTTAGACTTTGTTAGTAAAGTCAGAGTATGTGTCTGTAGAGGCCAGGAGTTACTAAAGGACCCATGAGATATGTGAGAAGAATAAAGTTGGCATACATGTGATCTGGAAGTAGGGGAAGAATATGAGAAATGCCAGGATTTAAACAGTGATGGAATGAGAAATGAGGTAATGATGAAGTTAGGGAATGGAATGGGTCATTCAAAACAAAGAATATGGGAACAACCCCTAAAGAAATCTCCTATTTTGTAAGCTAACTAATATGAAGAAGAATTAATTTTAAATTTTGAATGGAGGAGTTGAAAATATGGCTGCCAGGTTAAGAGTGCTTACTATTCTTCCAGAGGACTGGAGTTTAGTTTTCAGGATTCATATTAGATGGCTACCAACAACTGCCTGTAACTTCATATTGAGGAGAGAAAAAAAACTATTCTCTGGACACACACAAACGTGTACACACATACGCAAAATGTTAAAAATCAATACATATTTGGAGCTGAAAGATGGCTCAGTGGTTAAGAGTATTTGATGCTTTTGCAGAGGACTTGATTCAGTCCCAAGTACCTAAATCATGGCTCACAATAACTGCACACAATAACTGCTCACAATAACACCAGTAACTGCAGTTCCGGTGAATCCAACTTTCTATTCTAGTTTCTATCAGTACCAGCAACATAGTAGTATAATTATGTACATCCAAGCAAAACACTCATACACATAAAATAAAAATAGATAAATGAAATCTTTTGTAATACTTAACATGGGTGGACAATGATATTACTAGACATCATGGGTTTTAAAATAATAATTCTAGTTTCAGGTTGTTGGGTAGCAATCCAGTAGAGGCTCTCAAAACTAGGGTATTTTTTACTGATTTGTTTTTAACTCATAAAAACTGGATGGTAAACTCTATTGCTAATGACACAAAACTCTGGATGCACCACACAGATGAATCAAATTTTAACTGAAATGGAAACATTCGCCCTGACTTATGTTCATAGTACTAGAAGTTTCTATGTAGTCTGCTTGAAAGGTGTGCTCATTATTGTATTGGGTCCATGAATATTTTGCATGCAATTTTCTGTTTTATGACTTTATTTGAAGCTTTATTCATGGGAAGAAATGGAAATGTTATTATGAACATGAGCAAAAAAGGAACTTAAATGGATGGGAAGGTAAGAGGAACTAGTGTAGACCATATTAGTGATGTTATATTAATCAGAACCATAGCCAAGCTGCTTTTAAAATATTTATATTTAAACCCTTATAGTAGTACTGGTATTATCCTTGGTCAAAGAAACATCATTTTACAGTAAGGCATGTTTAATATAGAAAGTCATAACTAGTCAATGTATTGAGAATAAGTGACTATTGAGTGCTCATCCCTAAACAGGACAACTGTGTTAGGTTTTCTAAGTTCCCAAAGAACATCATGGCAAAAATAATACAAAAACTAATATCTGAAGAACTGGGAAGAAAGCTATGTAAGCTTGCTGTCTTCTGGATAGGATAGGATAGGATAGGATAGGATAGGATAGGATAGGATAGGATAGGATAGGATAGGATAGGATAGGATAGGATAGGATAGGATATGTTAGGGCTAGACAGTAGGAGAAGAATAACTGAGTAGAGGTCTGCATGTGTAGGAAGGGGATATGAGAATGCAGCCGTGGCTGAATATGTTTATAATACATTGCATACATGGATGAATTGCCAAAAATTAAAAAAAAAATCTTTCAAACTCCACACAAATGTTATGAGAAGATGCATTTTCAAGTAATTGTCAATGATGGCAATGTTTCTAAATGTCTAACATGTATCATATAATTAAATTTTTACAATAATCATTAAGGTGAGTGTTACAAGTATCTGTTTTTCATTACAGAAAAAGAAGGTATGGAAATAGTGAAACAACTGGCCAGTATTTTATAAAGTAAAGTTTATAAATGGATTCAAACAACAAGCTTGTTATTAGGGAGCTCATGTTCTAAGTGTACTCAGAACGTCTAAATTGCATCTATAACATAGAGAGGCATTCTGGTTTGCAATGGAGAAAATACAACATGAAAAGGTCTTTAGTGATCAATGAATATAAAACTCTAAAATCATGTCAGAAAATTCTAGAGTTGAACATTGCAGGGATTGTATTTTTATTATTAAGGAATAAGTTTAATGTTTTAGGGAGTTATTCAATTCACAGTATTAGTTTGGAGATAAATAAACCACAGTTATATAATATTGATTGATGTAAGATCTCAAACGATGGTTTTCTTAGTTTGTAGAAGGGTATGCTTCTAGGCATCTGAGGCTACCTAGAAATAACCCTATAGATGAATATGGTATTGAATTTAACTTTCTATGTCTTGATCTTCGTACCTCTTTAAAGGATGCTGATTTATAGGAACATAGAAGCAGCAACAAATGAGGGGATAGACTTCAAGAGTGAAGAGCGAAGAGCAAAGAGGGTCAAGGATGAAGGTGAACCAGATCATGCATTTATGCTATGAGCACCACATAAGTGATGTGCTCTCTCTTATCAAAGCTAGGTAAATGCGACTCAGCTTTCTCCTCTGAAGTGTTAATGATAATGCTTACCTTATAACTTCGAGAATTTCAATAGGAAAATGAAAAACATTTAATAATAGCAAATTTCATATGCAATGACATATTAAGTATTGGTAAATGTAGAGAAAGGAATGATATGTGCTTACTACTATGGAAAGGGTTATCAATGATAATGAATTGGGGACCAAAACATTAATTGCTTCCTTTACATATTGTTTCATTAAAGAAACCTGTGTCTCAAAACTGTCAGTCCTATATCACCTATTGTTATAGCTCTGGCTGTAGTGGGTCGGGGTGTTGTGGAGGGAACTGCAATTCTGAGAGCAGTGTACACTCTAAGCAATGTAGAAAAATGTTAAGCATCTTATGATTAAATTACTTATTATTTTCTACCTAATTTCAGAATTCTGTAGGGGCTTGGAACTCATATTTAAAAGGTGTGCACAGGATGCCATTCATTAAAGCCCAAGCAAACCTAGTTGGAACTTTATTAAAAATTGACTAATAGACACTCTAGATAATTGAAATGACAGCTTGTTTTGACAGCTGCAAGCAAGAATGTTCTTGTTCAAAACAGTGAGGATAAATCTCTTTAATTTCCACACAGAATAACCATGTATAGTATTAATTTAGTTCAGTTAGCTTACAGAGTATATAGTAAAATGAACCTTCATCACTGCCTATGGAGACTAGTAATTTGAGGTTTTACCAATCATAAGGGTATATAAGATCTGGACACAAGGGCCTTGGAGTGGAATGGGGAGGAAATGGAAATTCACTCACGAGTGACCAAGAATATAAGGAACAGGACAACCTTTATAAATAACACAGTGTCAAATTCGGAGATCATGAAACACTTTCGAAGCTTTTTGTCACCGAAATCCCCTAACAAGTAGCATGAACAGGGAGCACGTTTATCATCTGCTTCTGCCTGTAGGCATGTCATAATTGTATTGCCAATGTTAAGGAGTGAAACAGGAGAAATAACTGAATTTCTTAAGTAACAAAACAAGTCAAATCCCAGGTCACGTATAAACCACATAACATGAAGGTGTATCAGTTTTCCCTTGTTAGGACATGGCTGACTTGGTTTTATTACATTTACATCCATAAAGGAAATCATGAGGGCAAAAGTAGGTGATGAGCAAATTAAAGCCTGCCAAGTGGATTCACATCAGATTAAGGAGGAAACTGAAACCTACATGCCAAACTCGAGATGTGTGCTTCATGCTCTCTTGATATTATCTTATTCAATTCATTCATTTTATCTTTCCAGGTTGCATCTGAGTAGTCATTTTATTGGACACACAACAAGCTGCAAATTTAGATTTCATTGTTATTACACTTGATACTCTTTTGATGAAAGACTGAACTCTCACGGAACGGAAAACCAGTCCACGAATGCTATGACTGTATGTTAAAATTTATCCGTTTTCTATGTTGGGCACATTGATATCGGACACATTTGTTTAAAATTATACAAAGCCTAGGGTTGTCAGCACCAGTTTATGTTTGATAAATGCTTCCTCCAAATGGACTAACGAAGGACAAAGATCTCATCATACTTTGTGAAAAGCTAATCTTTATTGTTCAAATGAAATAAGTGTAAAAAGCAGAAACTGACAGTTTGCTGCAGTCAGGATCACTCTCACAATGCAGCGCCTTGGCTTTTCTTCCTTCCTCGTTCTTCCTCAGTGTAACCTGACCTGAATACACACCAAGGTGTATGTAGAGTTTTGAGATTAGCTGACTAAACGGTCCTTTCTACTGACAGTTAAATCCAGTCCTTTATTAAGCCATGTGAGTGACTATAAATGTAAAAATTACTGAGTCTCTAAAATTTCCAGGTTGTATTTTTCTCTCTCATTTTTTAATTTGTTCATTATTTTAATCACAACATCTCCCCCTTCCTTTTCCTCCATTTAAACACTCCCACATATACATCTCATGCTTCTTCAAAAGCATGGTTTATTTTGTCAGTAAATGTAATTGTGTTCAAAAATGTATTTGCATATACATATATATTCTTAAAATATTCTTAAATATAACCTCTTCAACCAATATAAAGCTCCCCGTTAAGTATATTTTCAGAGATAACTATTTGGCACTGGGCACGCTATTGGTGTGACCTTCCCTGAGGAGCACCACCTCTTCTGTATTCCAACTATACACTCTTGCCTATACTTCCTGTGGGGATGGTAAAGTTTCACTGGCCTTTTCCTGTCCAGTATGAGTCATGATGATAAGACTTTATAGGAATAGCTTCTGATGTTACTAGCAGACATGATCTCATTGGAAATTCTCTTATCCTTCATCTCTAACAGTCTTTGTATCCTTTCTTTTGCAGTGTTATCTGAGTATTAGAACATACCAACAAACAGCATGGCACAATAACTCTAATGTGTAACTAATGGAAATCCTACCGGGGCAATAATAAACAGTTCTTTAACTGAATCTAATACCTGCCTAAAAAAGGTAAACCATGTTTAGTACTGGTAAGTTAACTAATTATTCAGAGCTAGTGAAATTGAAGGAGAATCTACAATTGCTAATTTACTAAACAATCATAATCCCTAAGAACAATCTATAATTATTTGTTTATATATTCTTCACCCCTCATCAAGAGAACTTCTCTTTACAACAGACAGAGATCACTACAAAAATCCACAACGCAAATGCAGATTTGTAGTGTCTTAGAGTTGCTTTTATCACAAAAACATTCATTTCTTTGTTCAAAGTATAATATTTATGTTGCACGTGTTTCATATTTTAAATGTACACAAGAACCATTAGTTATTGACTGCTTGATATGGTCCATGGAAATGTTCATTGCTATTAAAGTATATGAGTTTTATTCATAAAATGTAAAGAACAACCTACATATTTTATGTCTGTGAGGCATTCATTATAAAAGGAATATATACCAAAATATTTAAATATAATAGTAAGAAATGGGATTGTTTATTAAGTTGGAGTTTTTCCTGGTGAAAGTAAATTTAATTAAAAATTTTTAAATAAGATAACAGATTGTTTTAATATTGATATCAAAAAGTACACACACATACACACACACACCACATCTCCGTTACTGTGTTTTATAACATATTTGGGAAGAAGGGAAAAGTCAGCTTTACATTTAAAACAGTAATACAAATGAGAATAAATAGGGAAATTGCATAAAAGATTAGACGTGAATCAATATCACTCTTGTACATAAAGCAAGGAAGGCATCCATTTGATGGAGAGGCTAATCTGAAAAATTAAGAATAAAAACTACTGAAGAGTTTCTGATGATTGATGATGTAAGTAAATTTTTGGGAGAAAAATGACTGCCTAGCATGGTGATGCAAGTGTGGCCTTTGAACTCATAGTCCATCAAATACATGAGATGAGTTATGTTGGTAGATTTGCACTGATTGCATGATCAAAAGTACATTTCTGGAGTTGGAAGAATGATAAAACACTTACCCAACCAGAGTCCTGGAGATTCTTCACAGTCACACACAAACCATTCACGGTCCAACAGAGTAAGAACTGGCTTTCATCATTTCTTATGCTTTCTAATGTATTTTCCCTATGGAAATATTGAGGATAAACTTATTTTATGTGCATGCAACTTTACTGCTTACAGGATAGTTGTACATTGCATTCTAATGCAATTTATAATTTTCAGTGGTATAAGTGCACTAAAGAATTATTTACAGAATAAAAGAACAAACTACAAACTAGAGAGAGTAGATATAGGAGACCTTGACAATATACATATGAATAGATAGAAAATTTAAATTGATTTTTAAATAAAAATTAAATTTAAAAATTGATATCATATGAGAAAGTTATCAATGTTGTTTTCAACAAATTTTAATAAAGATTTATTTAAATTACCAAATAGACCCCCAAATATATCATTTAAAATTAAAATATTGGTATTGGATAAGTTAAACTGCAAAGGACATTTAACTCAAACAGTTTGTTTCTAGTTGTTAAGTCAAAGAAAAATGGCAAGACCTATTATACAGAACAAAGGATAACAATTTTGAAAAGAATGAAAATAGGAATTATCAATAGTAGGAGTTGGAAAGGTGTGTACCTTCACTTTCAGTGCATTTTATTATTTGAAAGTGTAATGCTGTGAATATGTACAAAAGTATATTAAAGAGTATAACCCACATATTTTTAATTATCTTTACTATTATCTGAGTAATGAAATGCAGAATAATAGCAGAGACATAGCTGAAAAGCAGATAGTCTTCTAAGTAAGACATCCATAAATAAAATGAATGACAGTTTATTACATAATATTCTGTCAAAGACTAAGTCCTAGCTGATGATGATTTTATATTTTTGTATATTTTTGTAGACTATCATCCATAGCTCCAGGCTCATGTTCAACCACTACATAGTTCCATGTACCAGTACCACCACAGCAATCTAGCAATTCTACAAATAATCTTACAAACTTCCCTGACTCAACCATTGGAAGCAGTCAGTAAAATATTGTATAATTGTGTAGTGCTGTTGGATCTTAGAGAAAGTAAATAGTACAAATGTTCAATAATAAAGAGGTACTGGTTCTATGACTTGAAACGTTAACTTTTACCAAAAAGTGTTTTATCATTTCTTCAGTACTCTACATATTCCTATCTGAAATAGGACCACACTTCTCTCTACTTGATTAGTCATGTGACCATAACTAAAGTGTGAAATGGGGTCTCCATTGCCAAGCCAACTGGGATTATTATGAAGTTAGGTTTGCTGGGCAAGTCAATATGGGCATTTTTAGGCAGGTGTTTCTAACAAACCAAAGAAGAAGTGGAGATAAATGAAGAGTTTGTAAACAAGATACCAATAAACATGAGCAATATAATGAGAGGGGATGAGAAGGAGAGAGAGGCAGGTGCAGTCTGGACTCCAAAATGCCTTCCCATTTCTGGTTCTAGGTTATTGTGAGGTACTTTTCTCTTTACAGTTTCAATTTTCTTAACAACAACAACAACAAAACCACCAATTTTTATTCTGTATTTGTGTGTGTGTGTGTTTAAGTTAATGAATGACTATCTCTTATAATAGGAAGTCTTGAACGCTATGTAAGATCCAAAGTGAAGTTTGCCTCTCTGCTTTAGGATGTGTTAAGTAATAAAGAAGTTACAACTGTAAATAAAAAGAAATGAAAATTGTTACCTCTGTGTCATAAGTATAAAACTCAATTGCTTATTTTTTTTCTTTAATTTTATATACCGTCTACATTTTCTGTGTTTTATATGCTCAAAAATAAGATAAACCTTTCTACTAATGATTTTCAATTTTTGTTAGGTCCAAGTAAAAATTAACGTTTTTATTTTATGTTGATCATCACACTGAATGATGGGATTGCCTTTCAGGAAAGGTAAGAAACAGAAATTACCTTCAATAATGAAGCAGTTAATGAGCTTACTTGCTCTATCCCATGAATAATATGAAGGAAAATGGGCATATTGTGTTCAAGTGAGAGGAACAAACTGTCATTTGACTTGTACAATTACAGAGTAAGACTGTATATGTTCTCAGTGATTTAACCCTTTTGACACAAGAGCTAAATGAATCCAATCAGATCATGTACTCACATCAGAACCTTTCAGAAAAGCTATGGATTTTAAAATTCTCATTTTATCTTATTTTGCCATCTGTCAGACAAATTCTGTGGGACAATCATGAAGACTGCTATTGAGGAGAAAGCAGGGACTTATTTTATTTTTTGGTTCAGAAAAATCTTAGTTGTTCTAATTTTCATAGTGATGAGATGTTTTTTTTCTTATTTAGTCATATCAACAAACAACAATAAACCACCAAATAACCTGAATGTCATTTTGTAAAATAAAAGAAAACAATACTAGTATTTGTCAATTTTAAGTTTAGAAAGAAACCAAGACACAGAAACAGTGAAGGTGAGGATGGATGATAGGAACATTATAGCAGGCCAAGAGAGAAGGGAGATGGCTTAACCAACTGAATCAACCCAGAAGGCTCCTGTTTGAGAAGGAAAATTCTTGTTTCTATTTTTACTAATATGTAATCTTTAATCTTGTAAACACAAAAGCAAGCATCATATATATTACTTACATAGTTTCATTTTCTGTCTGAGTGCATTGCAATCTTCCATTAATGTTGTAAGAATTACATTTTAAACCTTAGGTAATTTGACATCCTTTCTGGAAGCTTCTAAGGCTTTATATCTTTGGAGGCTGTAAAAGAGAAACGTGAACATCATCTCCCTATTATAAGAACCACATCCAATAACATTAAGCCATTCTTTTATCTGCCCCTTCTCTCTGTCTCTTTACGTATGTAAAACATTGTCTCATATTGAGGTTTATGCACAATTGTGATTTATAGCATTAACATATTTGCATGCCAAATTTCTGATTCCTTGTTACCAAGTCCTTATTGCTGATCTCCTATTTAGTTGTAACTCCTTAATCAAAACTCAAATGTTTTGATTGATGACCTTAATCAAAACTCCAGTAGGACATCCCACACATATTCTGAAGACCAGAAAATCCATAGATTCTCTCTAAATTCCTGTTTTTCCTTGGTGGCAATAACATCTTTTAAAGAAACTTACAGTAGAAGCTAAAACCTTGCAAACTCTAATTAGCTTAGTAAGGATATTTTGTGATCAAATGATCATTCAACACTGGAATTTCTCATTTTGAGACCTACAATAAAAATAAGAACTTTAGGAGAAAGGTTGTTGTTTTTGAGAAATCACATTTGTTTATACTTGATGTCATATAGTTTATAAATATATATTTAATAAAATAAGTGGAAATTGAAAATTTAATATTAATAGCAGAAATGTATATACAAAACTGAAGAGGATATAGTAAGTTAAAATAAAGATATTGAAAATCTGAATATCTTTCTTGTATATCCATTGAGGGTAAAATTTTGAAAGCTGTGCTGTACATGTTCTTAGAACATTAGAATCTCAAAGTACACTGCATCAATGGCAGGTTTGGTTGAAAATTAGGTATATGACCAAAAGTAAAAGAAGTATTTTTTTCTTCTGAAAGACACAGCTGTGGTAGTTAAAGATCCACTATCAAACTTGGTTACTAAAGTATATAAGAATTATAGCCAATGTAGACTTAGAACACATTAAGAGTAAAGCATCAAAGATTTGTTTGTTTTTTTTATCATGTTGGGTAGAGAAAGAGTAGAAGAAGGCAGATGTCTTTTTCTAGAAATATGAACATAAAACACGGGCAATAAATGCCAGAATGATAGCATTAACAAATCTTAAGTAATTAAAAGATACAAACTTTAAATATGAACATTCCTGATTTATGGAAAAAAAGTTAGACTCAGTCTATGAGAAATCATTGAACGTCCTATAATAAAAAAGTGTTTAAAATATCAATAATGTAAACTGAACTTCAGTATCTGTGAAAGCACAATTGGATGGTAAAATAAGGTAAAATAATTACCCATAAAATCAGCAGAACTCCCTACACTCAGGGAAAGGAGGCTGTGCATGAAGAAGGGCTAATTTGTCCCAATGGGAGCTGACCATGCTTTACTAACTGTTTCCAGTGATGCTGAAAAGAGCATTCACCTTTGATAATTTAGGAAGCTACATATTTGTCTTTTGATGCTTTCTATGTTTTATTAACAGTAAAATATTTAAAACACTAGTACCAAAATTTAGTAGGGGACATGCCCCTTTAGTACACTCCCATATTTGGGCATTAGAATACATTTATCAATGTACACTCTTTTATTCACTAGCCCTAATATTTAATTTCTTTTTCTAATAGTACAAGTTTTTTAACTAGAAGACATGGCATAAATATAGTACTTATGCTAACATTGAATGACTCTATTTTCTATTTTCTTTACTTAGTTGATATGAGTATTTATCAACTGAATTTTTGCAATTTGAAAATTCTCACTGGGAGTTGGGATAACTGTTATAAAAGTGATCTAAGACTTTTAAGGGGAATGCCAGGGTGGGAAGGCAGGAGTGGGTGGGTGGGTGAGTTTGGGGGCACCCTCATAGAGGCAGGGTAGAGAAAGGATGGGATAGGGAGTTTCCAGAGGGAAGACCTGGAAAGGGGATAACATTTGAAATGTAAATAGAGGAAAATATCCAATAAAATAAATAAACACATAAAAATCTATTTTCAGAGATTTCCAAAAAAGTGATCCAAAATGAATATATGTGTAAATATATGCAAATAAATATGTAGATGGATAAGACATTAAGATTCTTCAACATCTTAGCACATTGTGGTGAAAATTTAACTCTCTGTTAGAGAAGTAACATAAGTCCATCCAAAAAATAAATCTTTGTAAATGCAGAAAAACAGGAACCATTGCTATATATTATTACATAAATGGTGTTGTGGTCATATACTCAAGTGTCCTAGTCTGCTGTCTTAATGCTATAATAATACAATAACCAGAACCAAGTTGAGGAAGAAAGGGTTTGTTTTGGCTTATTGCTTACATTCTATCATGAAGAAGTCAAGGAAGGTAGTCAAGGACTGAACAGAGAAGCAGAAACCATGGAGAAACATTTCTTGATAGCTTGTTCCCCTAGGATTTCTCTACTTACCTTTTTTTGCAACCTAGGACTACTTGCCCATGGGTGGCACCTTTCAAAATAGCCTAGTCCTTCCTATATCAACTATCAATTAAGAAAGCACAAGTTTACCTTCAGATCACTCTGCTGGAAACATTTTCACAAATGAGGTTTTCTCTTCCCTGATGACCCTAACATGTATCAAGTCGACAAAAACACTAATCAACACTGTAAAGACTACTAAATTCATTTTCATTGGAAAGATGATATAAATATATATGTAAGTAAAATAACTGAAAGAATGAACAGAGAAATTTTATTGTGCTAAATATCATAGGTACATAAAAAGCTTAAATTATGAATGCTTAAAATTATTAAAAATTGTTTGAAATGTCTTCTCCCTAGCATCTACATAAGTCATAGCACAGATGTTCACATGCATAACTCTCAAAACTCTGGATTTATTGGCATTTATGTAATAATTTCAGACCTAATGTTTTATAGCAAAACTATAGGTAAAACCTGAGCGTCTTTATTTTTCTGAGTGTCTTTTATACTGTTTTAATTAAAAAAAAAACATTCATGGAAAATACTTCATATGTAAAAGGCATACACTAGAACATAGTATACCCTGAGGCTTCCAATCCTTTTACCCTAAAAATTATCTCAACTGAAGAATTCTTCAAGAATCACATTTGCTATACACAGATATTTATTATTCAACACTAACCCATTGACTCTTAATCCATAGTAGTGTGCCCTGAAAAAAGAGGTTTCTCACCACAGAAGGAACACATCTGCCTTGGAATTAGTTTATATTATATGCCATATGTTATTAGACTCCATAGCATTTCTAGGGCAGATACTGCTATAGCCAGCAAATAACTTATAATTGTTGACTAGGAACCTTTCATTATTCCCAATTCAACCATGGTCTTCAGTAAAGCCAATAACCCTCTATTTTAATCATGTTCTTGGAATGCAAGACCTTCCTTATCAACGTTTGGTGGAAAGTAGATGTCTCATTGGCATATTCTTAATTTTCCTCAACCTTTCCTTAATCATCAAATTGTCTTCTCAGTTTTTGTGTTCAAGAAACTTACACTGATATATTTCAGAATGAGATAATGTGTCAGATGACTTGATTAAATGAATTATACGTAACTTAAAAAATGAGTCCTGAGACCTAAACATTATAGACTAGGTCATGGCTAATAATTCTAAAGGAAAAGATGTGTGTGTGTGTGTGTGTGTGTGTGTGTGTGGTGTATGAACATATTTTTATTAAAAACATCTATTAACCAAAATAATTATACACAGGTATATTTATTAACTGTGGATGATTGGAGACAGGGATATGTTTATTTGTCCTTGCCCAATTCTTCACCCTTATATACCATTAGATATTTTTGGAAAATACTGTGTCAACAACTTTACTAATTTTTATATCTAGTTCATATATGGGAGCCCAGGAGAGATTTTATAAGGAGTGAAATATTTTTTTTAATCTTTTTCCCTGCCCACAGCCTGCAGAATGACTGTACCTTGATTTTTGGGTCAAGACGCTTCCAGGCAACTGAAAATAAACCTGTATTATAAATTTCAGAAATGAAACATTCTTTCACTATTCATTTAACTTTCAACTTTTTCCTACTATCTACTCTTGCTAATCTGGATTGCCTAAAGGTTGACTTCACATTTCCTAAATAAATTTTCATTGTTTTCATCACCTATATATCTAATTCATGTACTTGTTACATATATTGAACTTTTTTCTAATTATAAAATGTATAGTTATATTATGTGTTTTCTCTTCTCCTGACCAAAACCAAGGTGGTGCAACACGTTTTGAAAGAACATGTACTACGTCGACTTGGCGAGCGAAGATCCACATTTGCACAGCTGTCAGATGGCTTTGGAATCACTCAGCTCATTGAGTGTCCCTACTCTTCAGAATGTAATACAGGAACACAGAATTTTGCTGATAAAGAAGAAAAACTGTAAGGGATGCACATCCCGTGTGTGATGCTGTCCTCCATAGAGGCATTGTGCTTATTTTTCTGTCACGATAGTCACAGTGAAAAACAAGCCAAGAAGAAGAAGGGACTAATGGAGAAAGCTCCAGGCTCTATAAATATTCTTTTGTAAAGTTTCCAAAGAAAGTTGATAATGTTATTTCAATTATTTTTAAATATTACATATATGTTGAAATTGGATGCAGGTAATATTTTATCCAAATATAGAGAACTTCCATGCAATGTCAAAAAAATGAAGAGTACAAGATTAGAAGTCCAGTCAGCATACCCCAGTTATGTCCTTTCATTCTGGCATTGAGACAATCAGTAGCTTTCTTCTTTTAGGGATTAAGCAAAGAGACCTGTGGTGCTAATGTGGAGTTGCATACATGTTCCATTGAGAATGCATACTGAGGTTAAAAGAAGGTTAGTATTACAACAGGGAAATGGAGAATGCTAGATATTAGAAACACACCAACAAATGGAAAAATGGCAGGCTCTAAGCCAGTGGCATGTCAGCTGGCTCTGAGTCCAACAAGGGACACCATCAGTAAAACACTCCTTTCTTTCATATATTCCTACTTCCAATGCAGCTAATTGCATCAGATCAAGAAAAGGCAACTTCTAAGGAAACCCCCATCTATTTCAGAAAATAGATTCCAGAACACCCCATAGATGTGGAGTTAATGAAGCATAAGTACAAGAATTTTTGGAAGCTGCAGAACAAAAGGATCTTAGTATAATTGATAGCACCTCAATTCATGTTTAAGGTCAAAGGGCAGCAATGCCTGCCAAGTCACTAACAGAGAGCAAACAGTCAGTTAAGGTCAATTACCAGCAAAGCTCAAGTCAGAGATGTGCGGAGTAGGACTTTAACCACCCCTGAGTGGACAGCACACAAGTAGGTCAGAATCATTTCTCTAGTTGGGCTAGTGGTGCAGGCTTAGAGCATAGGAGCCCTGTATTTACTCACCTCATTATAATGAAAGCTGACACACAGAATCAACTAGTTTTATAGGAATTGTTTCATCCTTTGTTGCATATCTGCCACCTACCTACTAAAACATGTAGATAAAGAAATTTAAAGGTTTTCCTTCTTTGGGAATTGCTTCTACTCTTGGGTGTGTTGTATGCTTTTTAAAGATTTTCTTTTACCTTAATTTTCCACTTTCTCCTAATAACTCTTAATTCTAGCCCTTGCTTTTCTATTTCTCACTACTGCTTTCATCTTAAATCTTCATTGGTATGAGACAGCCAATTCAGGAGCCACTGTCCAAGGATGATCTTTAGTGACCTAAGTGTCTGATACCCTAGGTTTCAGATTCAAGCACAAATAGACTAAGAAATGTCTTGTGAAACTAAAATAACAATAATAAAAATTTAATTGTAATAAACAGAAATCTAGGAAATTTTAATAGCTATACCATATATTGTTTTAACATATAGTAGGTATATCAATATGAAGAGTATAATAGTGGCTTCTGCCTTAGAAGGAAAGCAGTGTATTCCCTCAATGAGCAGGTAATCTTTTGTAAGTCTCCATGGGCCTTTGTGAAATGACAAAATATGTGGTAGACAGAGTTAATGAGATTTGGGATATGCAAAGTTATCCTTAGAGTCAGTAGAAACATGAAAGAAAAGTAATATAAGAGCAGGACTTTGAAAAAACCCCTTTGAGAAAACTAACCTCAGAGAAGCTGCTGCAGGAGAGAAGTGGTTCCAGAGAGAGCAGTTAGTGGGTCACAGGAAGCTTAGGGCTAGGAATTCACATGTCCTATTCATTGCTTCATGCCCAGACCCAATACCAGAATGCCCGATGTAAACCTTGAGTTCTGTCTTTGCCCAAGAAAATTGGTAGAAAGCTAAATCCTACCTTGAATGGTTATTACATCTTACTGTTTTAATTCTGAAAGAATTAAAAGAGACCTCAATGAAAATATGTACTGTAGAGCAATGCATGGATTAATCCTGTACAGATTGAAGGTGTGACACAAGTTTCATCTATGGCTTCTGTTTATTTCAGTTTGCAGTAGTAATTTCCTAAACCTTTCTCTTACTCAAACCTTGCATTAGAAAATGACATTTAATTAGGAGTAATCAAGTTATTCTCCTGTAACAATTTGAACATCTAAGATAGAATAAAATTAGCCGGTCGGTGGTGGCTCACGCCTTTAATCCCAGCACTTGGGAGGCATAGGCAGGCCGATTTCTGAGTTCTAGGCCAGCCTGGTCTACAGAGTGAGTTCCAGGACAGCCAGGGCTACACAGAGAAACCCTGTCTTGAAAAAACCAAAAAAAAAAAAATTTAATTGTTTTCAATGTAATTGGATATTAAAGTATTGAGCAAATAAAGCATATAGAAAGCACTATGGTGGCAGAATCTAAGCCTCAGACAGAATTTACCATGATTATTGTCTTTTCACTTGGACTCAGAAACACTCATCATGCAGGATGTGTTCAAATGTCACTTCCAAAATTGATCTTATTTTACCCCCGGATCTGTGTACCCAGTACTTTTTGTTTCATTCTGACCCACGTAAAAGTTTGTCTCAGTAATTGCTTTATTAATGTAGATTTCTTGATATTAGGAATCTTTATATAGTTTTAAAAGTGTTCTAAAAGCAATAAGTTCCTAGTGATATATAAATGTACCCTTAGTGTACCCAAACTAGAAAGCAGATGTAAGATTCTAAGAGTGTTCCATCAATACTGTAGATATATACCTTCATTAACATATTTTATTTGGAAAGAATGGGGTAGTTAGTACATAGTTTGTTAAAATAAGTGCAATGTTACTGATCCTGTATTACTGAATGAAAATCATGCTTCGAATACAAAGCATCTATGAGGATCTAGCAATGTAAAGGAGAAATAAATTCCCACTTTATTCTTTCTCCCGACTTCAGACAATTATGCAATGTTCATCAGATAGTCCCCAAATAACTTTCTGTGAAAGATAGTTCTTTGAGAAATATCACAAAGAAAAAAATGGAAATTGTCGTTGTTAAGTTTTCTATATTTAAATGTTGTTTTGAATTATGATGAAGGGTAAAAATGAGTTTTCTCTGCCTAGTTAAGACACAGATCCTCTCTATATAGTGATATCTATAAAGCTAATACTTCTTATCAGTAATGTCATGCAACCATCTACCATGGTTAACTATAAAACCACTTCTTATTTAAAATCAGTATATTATATAATGCTGCCTGTGTTCCCTTTGTAATGGTTGAGATGACATATATCCTTCGAATGGAGAAGCAATTCCTGTTCTGCAATGATAGCTGTCTTAGATGATAGTTCCCTCTTCAAACTTCCAGTTAAAAGGCAGAACCAGTTTTTATTAAGCAAAAATTTCTTTACTAGATTTAATTATCCTTCTGTTCTTATTTTGGAGAGTGTTTTATGTACCATAGTGATACAATGCACTCCGTGTACTTACTTCAAATGACATTCTGAAGCCCTCAGCAATGTTGCCTCTTTTTCAATATTATTGTACTCTTATTATTTCATAATAGGATTTGTTTTTCAGTGGTTTGCCAGGTGATTTGATTTGAATTCTAAATATTTCCTCATAGCTTGTCAAAAATATAAACCATATTATGTGTGGGGCAACAGCAAGCAAAACATTCAACTGTCTGCTCAGAAACACTGTGTATTCTCAAAAGGGAAGAAAAGAAAGGTGATAATATGAAAATCAAAAACTCAACTAGCAATATGGCATATCTATCATAGACATTGACTTTTACAGAAACTGCTCCTTAGACCTCTAATAAAAATATCCTGTGTCTAACTAGATGTAGTACAACCAGATATCTCTTTTAGCTTTAATAGAAAAAGAAATGTAGATTGGAATGTAAGACACGCACCTAAAGTCGTCAGATTCAAAGCCATGGAAAGTTTTAGCCACTTCACCTGGATATCAAAACAGGCCTCTGCTAAATGCAGGGCACTATCTCTTAATCTGACTGGTAATGTCTTCCATATATGATAAGAACATTTTATTAGAAATTTTACCACAGCTGGTATAGTTTCAGTGTTGAAGGAGATATTTTAAAATGGCGGCTCTCAATCTGGCTTGTTCTTAACCCCCAACTTCCCCACTAGCCTAGGCCTGAGATTACGCTGCTTGGCTCAGGCTGCCGGCTCAGGCCATCGGCCCAGGCAACCAGAGATACTGGACCTGCCACCCACAAGATGCCAGCATGAGGGATGGCTCTGCCAATCTTCCATGCTGTTTCCACAAGGTTGGGCTGAGCCTAGACCATCCCACCATCCTCCCTCGCTGACCTAGTAGAAAATGAGACTCCAATGCTTAGATTATCCAAAGGCTTTATATGTTTGGTAGTGCTCAATAACAAGATGCCCACACAATTGGAGGTGTTTCCCAATTAACTAACCTAGATATAAGTTGTTTCCCAGGACTGCTCTCGGTACATGTATGGTCATCCATGGCTCCTACATCTCTCATCCTCCCTCTCTCTTCCTCCTCTCCTTACTCCTCCTCTTCCTTTCCTTACTCCTCCCACCTTAGGTCTTCTCAACTTGTGAGAAAATATGCCACTACATTCAGTTTCTTTTAACACAGTCTTTTAAATAATATTAAAAGAATCTCTGTATTGTTCCCTGTATTTATATCTTAAATGTTTAATCTTGTGTTCTGATCACTGAGTCACTTATCCTACTGACAAGTTCAGTGTGTTTTGTTGCAAAATTCCCAAAAAAGTAAGGACCATTTCATATTCTGAAGCTGTTAACACCAACCTGCTCACTTCAGACACCATGGTTAGATGAATTTCTCCATGTTTTGACTATAAGGGTGCCCAAATTTCAAAGCAGTTACATAAAGCTTTACCAATAGATAAAATCTGAATTAATGTTATTTTTAGAGGCTGTTTTGAACATTTTATTTTTTAAAATTTCACTTGTGTCAATAAAATTTGTTATTTGCATGCCCACAACTAGAAATAGCAGAGAAAGACTCCAAATAAAGGGAAAGAATAAATATAATTTATGGCTCAAATTTGGACTGGGTGTGAAAACCTAAGTAGTGCAGAGTAACCAGAGGGTAGGTCCAAACCAGAGAAAGTCTTCCCACTAGTGAAAGCACCAACTTAAAACTCATATCATACATCGAGGGAGATTAGCTTAATGGTCCATAAAGAGTGATGTTGCTTTATGTAATAGCATAGAAATGAGGCAACCAATGAAAGCAAAGTGGAGAAATAAAGAGAAAGACAGAGACAGAGAGACACAGAAAGACACAGAGGTACAGAGAGAAAGAGGAAAAGATTTCTTCATGTACCTGTAGCAGTGAGGAACAATTGTGGTAGTATTTCCCCATAACAGCTCTGCAACTCTAAAGCCTTTGGAGGTAGATGGCAGTGTGTCCTTAGCCTTCAAGTCCCTACTGCCTGATGAAGGATTGGAACAGGTCAGATTCATAAACACCTGCTATGAGTGCGATTAAGTAATGACCCATCACAGATAGGCGTCACAATTTGTGTTTCCACACAGAGAAAAACAAACAAGCAAAAACAAAACAACCAAACAAACAAAAAAAGAACATGTAATCGAAGATGTTAACCTTGAAACCAAAATAAGTGCTATATTCACAATGAAGTTAAGGGACAAATACAGTAAATAAAATTCCAAGACATTAGTGAGTATTTTACTATTGATCTATCAAAATTCTATATAACACTCATTATCTCAGAACTATCCATGTTTTTAGATTAACTGGCACAATTAAAGATGGGCTCTTCTGGATTGAATATTTTAAGTCAATTTATCTTTTAACATCCTGCAGGCCTAACTGCTTTTAACTTCAGGTTCAGCTTTTTGTTAATTCCGTTTCAATGATGAATCAGAAAGTCATGGTTATGTAAGGATGTGGTAAAGAGTGAAGCAAATATTAATTAACTATTTCATTTATTTACATTCCAAATGTTGACACTCTCCTAGTCCCCCATCACAGAGTTCTTGTATTCCTTCTTCTCTTCAACTCTGAGAGGATGTCTCCTCAATCCTTACCCTGGGGAATCAATTCTCTATAGTATTAGGCATATCCTCTTCCTCTGAGTCCAGACAATGCATCCCTCTGGTACATATGTGTTAGGGGCATTGGACCATCCTGTGTATACTCTTTGCTTGGTGGCTCAGTTTTGGGAGCTCTGATGGGTCCAGGGTAGTATAATAGGGAAATGAAACTTGAAAAGACCACCTCCAGTAGTCAGACTGGACCCCCAGTAGAGGGATGGGAACACCAACCTACCTGTGAAACTTTTGACCTAAAATTGCTCCTGTGTAAAAGAAACGCAGAGACAAAAAGGAACAGAGACTGAAGGAATGGCCAACCAATGACTGACACAATTTGAGATGTATCCCATGGGCTGGTACTAATCCCAGATACTTTTTACTAATGCTATTTTGTACTTTCACACGGAGCCTAGCATGGCTGTCCTCTGAGATGCTCTATCCAGCAGCTGACGGAGACAGATGTGGATATAGCCAAGCATTGGATGGAGGCTGGGACTCCTATGGAAGATTTAGGGGAAGGAATGAAGGAACTGAAGGGGATGCAACCACACAGGAAGCTTTAGTTACTCTAACCCACCTCATACTACCAGAAAATTATTGTTCCACAGAGAGAAATGACTGACTTTATTCTTCTTCAGAAAGATAAAAATCTATACCAACCATCTCTAATGACAGGGACAATTAACCTAATGAAAAGTGGAAAAAAAGAATCTAGAATTACTTTTTCTTCTCTAGTTATACTCTTATTAAAAGTCCAAAACTACAAACATTAAATAATTATTCTCTCACATATTGAACATCCACTTTCCCACAACAACAGAACCAAGTTTTGTAGATACAGGAACTGGTATGGTGAAAAACCTACAAGGTTCATGGTATTGTAAACCAAGCATGTAAACTTTTTGGGTTAAAATGTACACATCCAACAAAACTATGTAGCCACAATGGAAAGCATCCCGACAGTTCTCAAAATAATAAATATCTATCAATTCTGCCTCTGGAGATGTAGCAAGATAATTTCAGGCAGGGATTGAATGCATATTTGCATACTTATTTTTAGGGAAGCATTGTTCAGCACAAACAAAATGTGTGTGTGTGTGGGATGCTCACTGACAGATTCATGGATCAGCAAAATCTGGTATACATAAAAAATGAAATATTTGATCTTAAAAAAAGGAATGAAATTATGACTCATACTGCAATATAGACAAATGTTGGAAATATGCTTAATGAAATAAGACAGACACAAAAAGCTTTGATGGGAAAAAGGAATAGGCCTCTTATTCAGAATTGTCTAATCCCAGTAATATGAGGTAGCATGTCAGAATCACAGGGACAGAAAGCAGTATAGGTTTCTAGGAATCAGTGAAAGATAAAATGAAGTATTATTTACAGGTATAGTTTCACTCTGAGATGAGATTTAAATGCATATTTATTTTTATTAGTGTGTATGTTTGGATGTCTGCAAGTCTGGATGTGCACTATGCAGACATATGGGTCTGCACATACCATAAAACGATGTTGGAGCTAAAGCAACTATAGTTACAAGAAGTTGTGAGATATATGTAGGTTTTGAGAACCAAACACTTGTTCTTCCACAGGAGCAGCAAATATGCTCAATCACTGAGTCATCTCTCAAACCTCTGATTTTATTCTTGAAACCAAATTTGAATATAAAATCTATATAATTTCTGAAAAACTACAAAGGGATAGCAGAAAGCATTTTTATAAATGGTAATTTTAGTATTTCATAGATGCTATTCTTCCATTTGTTTGTAGTCCAGATCCACTGAGAAAACTCATTTAATCTAAATCTCCTCTATATCCTATCTTCCTTTGATATCTTGACTACTTCCTTAGTTGATACATCACTATTAATTAAAAATAAGGTTGCATAGGTGCAGATAAAATTTCAATTAGCAATTAATAGTAACTGTTAATGAATTAAAACTTTAAAAAACCCTAAGAAAAGCTCATTTATTAATGTGGTTTTAATTAATAATGAAATTTAATTTATATTAATCAAAAGATTCAGAGTTATTTAGAGCAGTGTTCATCAGGCTCTGCCAGAAGTTTTTCTCTTTTGTTCATACTGTGTCTTTTATGGAGTTTTAATTATGATCTCATTTTAGCTTATATCCATGTAAATGGGCACACATATTTGGTCACAAACATACCTGTGGACCCTTAACAGCATATCTACTCATTTTTACTTTCTTGTCCTTGCAAAATTTCTGATTAATGTTCTGGTTATAATGCCACAATATCATCAGGGACTCTTCACAAATGTTCTTCACATAGTAGAATTTTGTCTCCAATTCTTTCCAAGTTGCCAACAATTACTAACCTTCTCCAGTAAAGTTATTTTTCCGTTCATCTGCCTCACTAATGATTCATAGTTTCTGTCCAGCTGCAAGACATGTTTCCTTCTCCCCATTGCATATATATGAAAGAGTGGATGTGTGTACCAAAAGTTCAAAGTATATCAATGGGTTGGATTATCAAAACTCCTTCTAATATAGAGATTTTTAAATCTGGAATTTGTGTGAATTAGCCTACTGTCATCTACAACTGAAGTACTTTTCTATATGGAGAACATTACCAATTCCACTCAGGATATTAGTATTCTGACAGGCTATGTGTCATAACTTGAAAATGAAACTCTGGGAAGCTATTTTCCTTTGTGAACATCCATTCACATTCAGGAATTCTTTATTTTGTGCTCAATCCTCACCTTTAATTCTCACAGTGTCATGGTTTTAAAAAGGAACTAATTGAACAAGTTAAGGCACAATGACCTCAGATCGTAGCACCCGTGTTTTCCTCACGTGACAGAATAAGTATGAAGAACTAGAAAAGCATCAGTGGCCTCAGAACCTGCAGCACAGAGTCCTAGTTTCAGAAGTCATCTTGCTTGGTTCCCTTTTTTTAAGCTCTTCACAAAGATGATATGTTTTCAACATCAATTGTTATTTCCTACTATGTTTTTCACAGCTTTGGTACTATGATGAATCAGGAAGAATTATGCTATTTCTGCTCGTTTTTACTTTTGTCTGTGTTTTATGGTTTGAGTCAGAGCCTTGCATATGGTAGACAAGATCTATACCACTAAACCCCAGGACAAGATTATCTATTTTTGAATATATAACGATCAGTTACCAAAGAATCTAAGACATTCTTGTAACTGTTTAGTGCCAGGGCAAAATTTCAAACCAACTTTATTAGGCATACGGTAGAGTCTTGAGTTAGTTAGGCATATATAAGCATGGGACTCCAATATAATCAAGAAATTAAGATATATTTATCTATATATTCCAATAGCTATAAAGTTATTTAAAATTAGAGGCAAAAGTCCTTTACAAACTGAGTCCTACATGGATTAGTTAAGGCGAAGAAGGTATTACCCCTGAATTAGCCCTAAATTATCATATTAAGTAGCTGAGTGGAGCTAGAATAGAGGGAATTTACCACTAATAAATAAGCATGAGAAAGGGGGCTTAAGATGTAAGGGATAGAAGTATAGAAACTATTTATGCATATGGTAATATAGATAATTAGTAGTTTTTAAAGATAATGCATAGAGCTTTCTTGTGTATAACTTATTGGTGACTTTTTTCATTGTTACAGAAAACTCAGATTTGTGGTCTTTGTTAGAATGACTTCTGTTTAATTATTTGGTTGCTATTTTACAATCTGTCTATACTATCAATTTTGACATTATGAAAATTATAACTTCTAAGCTAGTTTTTCTTATAAAATGTTGTTAGGTAGAGTTGAGAATTTAGAAAATTATCTGCATACATCAGTGAGGTAAGATACAATATAAGAAGTGTATGTTGATGGTGATGTGTCACCTGACTCACCCTTGCCCTTATTTTCTTGATATTTAACAATCAGGGTGATAGGCTGGATGACCTTCTCCAATTTCTATACATTGCCATTCTCTTATGAAATAATTCTATCTATGTTATTCAGAATGCCAAGTGAGAATGTTTTTCCACATGCTCTGTGATCATAAATACTCATTCAGAGTGTATAGCAATGAGGTTCAGAGAGGAGAGAGGGGTGAGGTTGGAGTTCATGTTTTGGCACTGGTCTTCATTGGTTGTTTGCAGACTCATATAAAAGGCTTTGAACTGTGAAGGTTTTAGAAGCTTCTTGCACTGACCTATCATTTAAAGGAGGTAGGAGCCATATGGGAACAGTTGTATGGTTTCCAGAAGGAAATGTTAAATGAAATGTTTCACCTAATAGCTTAATGATATCACTCCAAAAACAGGAAATCTGGAATATAAAGTACCCACAAAGCAATTAAGTTTCTTTTTAAAATACCTTGCATTTAAAGGTGACTGTAACTTTCAGAAGAGATTAGGGCATAAGCATTTGGATGCAGATGTATCATTAATAATTATATGGTAATGCTCCAGTTGGTACATAAACACATGATTCTTGGCCACTGGGTATAAATGAGGCATAAACAAGCACATCTGGAATGTTCTCGATATGTAGAAGGTTGATTGATTGATAATAACAAATGGATCATACCTGGCCATTTGAACTAATTTAGAAGAGAAGCCAGCTGTAAATAGGCTATAAGGAGAAAGCTGTAATATTAAGAGTAATTAATGAAATAAGTTTCAGTACAGGTTTGACAATGAAATTGGAAGCTTCTGTAGACGCCAAGAAAATAGATTTTTCTCCCCAGACATAAGAGTTTGAAGAATTAACTTATTGTCTGTATAAAAATTCATTCTAAGAGAAATATTATGTGAACTACTAAAATATAATGGAAGTTATATGTATTTGTTATTGTATTTATGAAGAACACATTCATGTTGCAAGAGAATGGAAATTTCTTTAGTTTAATCACATTAAAGGTAAGTAATAAAAAATCTCTCCCCTGGAGTAGTTTTATGCTTCAAGGGAAAAATGTTTGAACATGAAATTTTATAAATCCTATAAAAAATGTACTAACTTTTAAAGAAACTGTAAACAAGTGTCGGTAGCCATTAACCTCTTCTTATGCATTTGTGGATAAAGGTGTTAGCATTTCTAGGTGTTACTGGTGCTGCTAAATTGATTCCTTCACAGTGAGATGAGTTCAGTCCACAGCATGAGCTGACCTTCCCCTGAGCCAAATGTGGATTGCAGTCCACACTGTCCCATGAGCTGACTGTAGGTCTTCATCACAGAACAACTGTGTCTGCTTCAGTATGACCCGGTCACCATCTGCTTTAAAATTCTCCATTACAATTCACATTTGTTTCATTTACAAGGTCTTGGACAGAGTGCTAAGTGCTAAATGCCCAAAGAAACAAGGTATGCAGTTCTTCATCTAACCTTTCCCTGGTTTTCAATAATGAGCATCATAGTTGGTTATTATTTAGTACATTGAGATTTAAGTAGATTTTTTTTATAAATAATATTATAGTCCTTTCAAACATTCATTAAGTGGTCGTATTTTACTTGCTACTCACCGTAGTTTATCAATACTTCCTTTCTATATTGTTCTTTTGTTTGTTTGTTTGCTTTTTTGAGACAGGGTTTTTCTGTATAGCCCTGGCTGTCCTGGAACTCACTCTGTAGACCAGGCTGCCCTCGAACTCAGAAATCCTCCTGCCTCTGCCTCCCAAGTGCTGGATTAAAGGCATGCACCACCACTGCACGGCTTATATTGTTCTTTTTCAATGTAAAAAATATCCCTTAGCTATCTCTCATATTTATCATGATAATTATGAGCCAAGTGTGGTAGCATACCTTTAAATGACAGCTCTTAGAATATGGAAAAAGGAGGACCCAGAATTTAAGGTCATCTCCAACTAAGTTAAGGCCATCCTGAGCCACTTTAAAGTCTGTTTCAAAACAAAAAAAAAAAAAAAACAAAGCAAAACAAGTAAAAAAATTAGAATAATATGATATAGAGCATATAGCCCAAAAGTTATAAGCTGAAAGAAACCATTTCCTAACAAAGTTGGTCACAGACATGGTACCCTTTCTCAGCAATAGACAACCTAATATGCCATGATTGTCTAACAGCAAACATTTTTATTTATCTTTTATCTTTTTCTTTGTAATTTTCATTTTCCATATACTAAACAAAGACAAAATTATATAATAACTCTTCTTTTATACGACTATAAGATGAATATGCAAACTAGAGAGACTATATACATATCTCTGCATTTTCTTTTCTACTATTGTCAACACTCACTTGTATTTCAGTAGAAATTGTCTGCTACTATACTTCATAATACTGGTAATGTGACTTTTGCATATTCACCTTTGTGTAATATAAAAGCTATATGCTCCATTGCTTTGGGTAGTCTGGGCAGCAACCTAAAAAGTTAAGAATAGGCAGCAACTAATGCACCAACCATGGAGGCCTGTTGTTGGCCTGTTGTTAAGACTATTCAGATCACTCTTTTATATCACTGGAGTCCAGCAGTCCAGGGTTGACACTGCGCACTGTTAGCTGGATCTTCTGTCATCAATAATCAATCAATAAATAAAATGCACCATAGACTTGTTCAGAATAATCTAATGGGCAAATTTTCTCAATTGAATTTCCATTTTTGAAAGTAACTCTAGCTTTTCTCAAACTGACATAAAAATAGCCAGCAGAATTGTCCCTTTTAAACATACACACAAACATGTCACTGTTAAGCTATAATCTCTCCTTTCTCTCCATCTTCATCCCCATGGTGTCATGTTGATATCAATTATACAACATAAAGCATATTACAAATTTTAAGTCCCAAATGTTTTAAAAACTCAAACACTTTAAAAGTTTAGCCTCTTTAAAAAATTCCAACATCTCTCTAAAATATTCAAAGTTTCTTAACTGTGGTTTCCTAAAAAATCAATAATTTTCCTACTTTTTACTTGAAGGATGAAGAACAGGACATAATCACAATCAGAACAAAGCAAAACCAAATTCCAACAGTGTAAAAGTCAATGTCAGATATCTGTGACTCATGATGTTCTAGACTCCAGAAGACTTGCCACAACATACATACAACATCTCCTTGGAACAGGCTGGATTCCCTCTATACCTATGTCTGTCATTCGCTGCCATCACTTGGTACTGGATCTCCAAAATGCTTTGATTTCTGTTAATGGTTTGTATCTTCATAAATAGTCTTTCCTGAACTCTCTTCAGGGACTCTGACCCAGCCACATGGTGTCAAGCCTCAACTAACCACGACTCTTTCAATCTTGAGTCTTATTCTGAAACTGAGGCTGTACTTTCAACAATGGTCCCTCCCAGCTTTTCTTCATGGACATGAGCTATACCACAGTCCAAATCTCAGTTGTGCTTCATGCCCTCTCATTGCCTCAAAGCAAATGACATCTATCTATCTTTTACATAGTGCCATCTTCAGCTGTCAGCATGGGATACTGCTAAAACACAGCTTCTGAGTGCTGAGCTGGAGCAAATACTCTCAGAATAATTTCACATTAGTGATGCTTATCTCTTTTTAATCATCCATAGTCTTTCAGGTCTAGCTGACCAGTCCTGAATGTCCCAGTAAAGCAAAGGTTTCTCTTTAAGGAACTGATCTCTTGTCAATCATAGCTGACACATCATCTCCAGTTGACCAGAACCACAGCTTCTTAATTCAAAATAGTGAAAGGCTCTGAGTCTTTGACAATCTCTCAAAGCTCCATCTGAAGCTTCACAAGGAAGGCCTCTGTTTCCTGCTCTAATTTTAGTATTATCTTGTAAGTTCCCATAGAATAACATACTGCTCTAAGTGCTCAACAGTTTTGCAGTCCAGAGTTCAAATGCTACCACAATCCTCTCCAAGACACATGGTCAAATCTGCCACAGTAATCCCCATAGCAGGTACCAATGTCAGGAAATAGAATGTAGAAAACTGTCTTTATTTATACACATGTGAATTAATTGAGTTTTCTATTGCTGTGATAAAAATACTATGAGCATAAAGAACTTGGGAGAAAAGAGTTTATTTCAATTTAAAACTTTCAGGTCTCAGTTCATTCCTGAGGAAAGTCATAAAAAGGAACTTGAGGCAGGAACCTGGAGCCAGGAGCTGGTGCAGAGGCCATAGGGATGTGCTGCTTACTGCCTGGATCATCATAGATTAGTCATACTCTTTCTATTGCACCCAGTGCTACTAGCCCAGTGATGGCACTTCCCCAAATGAGCTCCCATGTCAATATTCAATCAAGAAAACACTCTGTAGACTTATTCAGAGATCAGTCTCATGAGGGCATTTTCTCAACCGATGTTCCCTCTTTAAAAATGACTCTAACCTGTTTGACATAAATCCAGCCAGCACAAGTGATTCACAGTCACTTAGCTAGTAGACCATAGCATGTTCCTTGGACTAGGCAATGGGCCATTCACATTTTTCATATAACTTGTCACACAATTATCCAAGGCATTAAAACAGAACTCGTCCATTGTGACATACCTAAATAAGTAAAAGCCTGCCTTAGGGTGCTGTACTTAATGGCTCTTTAAGAAAAGTCACTCTCTTCACATTGGTGATGGATAATGTGACAAGAGTATTTCGATTAAATTCTAACTTTGGAATACTTAATAAATTAGTAAGAGTATTGTAAGTGCCACTCAGATTCACCTGTCACAATGCAGCAGGTTTCAACTGATCTTTCTCCCCTTTTGATTCCCTTCCTGAGAGCTGCTAGCAGGTGAGGGGTCATAGCTCATGAAAGCACAGCAGGAGAGCAAGAGGTAAAGTTCACATGTAGTGATGCTCTGCTTATTTGCATCTTCCCTTCACAGTTTGAACACTTGGAGAAGACAGTGTTTTGGAGACAGAGGCCTTACATCTCAAAAGTTCATCATTCTTTTTTATTAATTGGTTATTTTATTTATTTACATTTCAAACGTTACCCCCATTCCCGGTTTCCCCTCCACAACACCCCCCATTCTATCCTTCATACCCTTTGCCTCCAGCCTCACTTCTCTAGCATCGCCTTACCCTGGGGTATCAAGCCTCCACAGGACCAAAGGCCTCTGTCCCTCTGATGACAGATAAGCCCACCCTGTGCTATATATGCAGGTGGAGCCATGTTTCCCTCCATGTATTCTGTTTTATTGATGGTTTAGTCGCTGGGAGCTCTGGGTGGTCTGGCTAGTTGATATTGTTGGTCTTCCTATGGGATGGTAATACCTTCAGGTTTTTCCCCCAACTCCTCCATTGGGGTCCTAGGGCTCAGTCCTATGATTAGTTGTGAGTATCTGCATCTGTACTGTTCAGGCGCTGGCAGAGCCTACCATGGGTCAGCTATATCAGGCTCTTGTCAGCAAGCAATTCTTGGCATCAGCAATAGTTATCATTATTTCTATCAAAAGATTTTGTTTTAAGTTCATGTGGTAGAAAAATTATTTGTGGTTAGTGTTTTAGGATATTTGTTAAGGAAATCAAACACACATACGCTTGTATACATATACACATACATATGCATGTATATGAATTCTCAAAGACTTAGGTAGACTAATATAAAATCACACTAAAATTGGGATTCCTAGGACTTCATCTTCTTTTCAATATTAAGTATATTCCCAAAACTTCATGAAACCACCTAATTTCTGTTACACCTGGGATTGAGATCTAGGACCTCATGGACTGAAGACTTGCTGTCCTTGTTACACAGCTCTTGGTGGAAGAAACAACAGGAGTGAGGTGTATTTATGTTGTTTCAGATCACTCTAGGTACAGTATTCAAGGATTTGTCTACTACCTCATGTCTCTGTGTGTGTCTGTCTGTCTGTCTCACTGTCTCTGAAACCCTAATTTTGATCTAGATTGAATACCTAGTCTCTATAACAATGATGTTGACGATACAAATCTTGTCTTGGTCAATTCATCTCATCTGTAAACTCAGCATTGACTTCTTATTCAAAATCATTTACACTGTTGTTTGCTTTTCTCTGTAACTTATTCTCCTTTTTCTCGCAACTCGTCTTTACTTCATGTAAACATGATTTTCATGTTTCTGAGCCTAATTGTAATAGGGAATTACTTTCTTTATTTGAATTGTTCCTTCTTTAGTGACTTATGGGATAGAAGCAACATTTATTCTTGGATAATGCCAATATAGGCAGTGGAAATGGCACTGTTAATGTAATGTGCTGTACAGTTATGAAAAAAATCAGAAAAATTATAATCAGTATTTATGTTCTGACCTAGCTTACCGCCTTTTGAAATACTCAAAATTATTGTGAAGTGTTTCTAAAACCATTATAAACATAGTGTATGTCACTAAACTAAGAAGAGTGACAGTGTGTCTCCTGAATAATAATAGAAGTTATTAGGAGAAAGAACATCCTTAATGCCATCATTTTCCAGTTGGTTTTACTGCAGAGAATCTTCAACTACCTTCTGTATTGTCAACTCTGACATCACATGGCTATCATCTCACTGCCTTTACCATTTGATTGTTTGTTTCTCTGAGAAATAGTATAGATCTTAATTATGTTTATTCATCGTCATAGTCTTAATATATTAATAATTTCTATACATAAATCCTATCTTCATAGCTAATAAAATTATGAATCTTATGCCGACAAATGCTTAGAAAGGTAATCCAAACACAATTCACAGACATATCCATGGGCAATACAAAATAATGTTTAGATGTGTGATTTGTTCAGGAGGTTCACTGGAACAATTTCATATGACATTATATGACAGCAATGTTGGAAGTTCACTTTTTGTTCTTAAATTCCTCTGATTCCCCACTGTTTACACTTATTACTTAATATTTTACAATATTAAAACCTCTACCCCCATCTCTCCAAACTAAAATGTATTTTCTTGTTTATTGATAAATGCTGAATATCTTTATCTGTAGACTTTGTTTCTAAAATAAATATACTGTCCAAAGTGCTAGATTTGACTTAGTACAGAATCTTCTCTTAAAATTGTACTTCCTATTAATACTAAATTAATTTCACCTCATCTAGTAATTCTGTATTTGGATTGGTAATTAAGACATCTAGAAAAGTTATTACCTGAAGAAACATTGTTTTTCTCAAAGTCTGAATTCCTTGTTCAAAAACTGAAATGGCCAAAATCCACCTTTCTGTCTACAGACTGATAGGGGTAGTTGTATCAAGACTCACCACATTTTTCTATTCCATTCTTGAACTTGCTATTAAGTAGTCACTTTGAAAGACTGTTTTAATGAGGAAACAGCAGGGGTGAACAAAGTCTTCAGAAAGAATATGAAGAGCTAGTTTATGGACAAACCTATAGACAATAAACAGGAAATTTCTTTCTTAATGAAGATGTATTTTGGAAACTCCATTTTGCAGATTTTAAAATTCAGATAGTTTCTCAAACACATAATGTGTCAAAGTTCAAGTTGCTGTCATATCTTCAGAGACCCAAAGAGGAGAGAATTACCCAATCTTTACTGCAGTGTTTCAAATGCCACTAATCTCAAGGCAAATTATCAGTGAATATCCATTTCTTTATTCCTTTGAATATCTCTATACAAATTATGTTTATTCATTGTGTGTGTGTGTGTGTGTGTGTGTGTGTTCAGGTATAGATGTCATGGTGTATATGTAGAAGTCAGAAGATAAGATGAAGTAGTCTGTTCTCTTTTTATTACATAGGTCCTAGAACTAGAACACAGGTCACCATTCTGTGGCAATTATCATTCTGGCTGACCCATCTCACATCTATTCTGTTTGTTTGTTGGAGAAGATCTCAGAGAGGCCACAATGGCCTCAGTCTTACTATGAAGTGGAGGATGGCTTAGATCCTCTTTCCTTTACTTTCCAAGCATTGAAATTGTAGATCTTTACCATAATCTTGGATTTTTTTTATTCCTTATCATTGACTATTCATTATGTACAGAGAGAGTCCAGCTAACAACACAACATTTAAAAATTCACTGCCAATAGGCAGAAGAGTGACTTACACCATTCTATTTAACTTTACATTTCTTTCACTGCAATGTGAGTTATGCACTATTAGGGGTTATTTTTATTTCATTTTGTCCTTCAATTGCCGTTGTTCAGTTCTTGTTAGCTGGAGTCTAGCCTCAAATCTCAAATTTTCATTTCTGGAAATTAAAGTTTATATTTCCTGTGACTCCTTAAGATAACATTGTTAGATTTGGTTTCTATAGTGGACAATGTTGGTTTTACTCTGAGAGTTATTCCTTTCAACTCAGGAATACTATCCAGGTTTATCAAGCATGATAGTACTTCCATTGTTAATTTCCAAGTGCTTCAGTTAGCATGCACACTTTCCCATCCATGTGCTACTTAAAATAACATTGCCACTTTGGTTCCATCTTTAGAACATAACTTCTGTGCACTTCCTTCATCCATCTTCACATATTTGATTATTATTGTGATCAGTGTGTACGACTTTCAAATACTCCTTATCCCTTGACTTTCTGAGATTTAGCCTATATATAGATGCCCCACCAGCACATACTCTTTACTTTACCCAAAAATACTTTTCATTCCACATTTGTCACTATTGTAAACCTCAGTGGCTTACGCTAAGGCATTAGCTCACATCCTGATAAAAATTTTCTCAGACACCCTGTTCTCAGATGACCCAGTATAGGAATTAACAAACACTCAAAGCAGTGTTTGTCAAGTTTCCCAATTTCAATTTTCAATCAGTAATAGTACTTAAGAAAATATTATTTTCTGTCACATAATTTCAAATGTATTAGAAAAGTATTAATGATTTGGTAAACACATTATTGTACATAAAGTTTTATTTTCTGAATTTCTTTGTTACTTTGGTCTATTTGATGTAACATTTTGGCAAATAGTATCAAATCTTTTCCAAAAGAAATTCTCTCCAAGTACCATGTATGTCATGTATGTGTGTGAAAGCAGTCCTTGTTTCTGACTATGGATTCTAAAATACCTGTATCTATTTTAATACTTATTATCTACCATGAAAATCTTGAGTTAATGGGTTAATATTCTTCTTCTTCTTCTTTTCTTTTTCTTTTCTTTCTTTCTTTCTTTCTTTTTTTTTGGTTTTTCGAGACAGGGTTTTTCTGTGTAGCCTGGGCTGTCCTGGAACTCACTCTGTAGACCAGTCTGGCCTCGAACTCAGAAATCCACCTGCCTCTGCCTCCCAAGTGCTGGATTAAAGGTGTGTGCCACCACTGCCCAGCATGGGTTAAATATTTCTATCCCTTTTATATTGTATGAAAAGTATCTATTGTGTTTCCACTATATGTAGTATACTATTATCTATATGTAGTATATGAAACAGGGAGTTGTTCAATATCTCAAAGCTCACATTCTATAATTAAATGGGTACTAATAATTAAATAGACAAGCTCCATTTTTCAGAGCACCCAAATATTTTATACATTTCATTGATTTCAAATCATTGAGAGCAAACCTATGAAGACAGATTGCTAAGGTGTGTTTATATATATTATCTTATTTGTCCATTTTTCTCAAAGTTGGAAAAATACTATATTAAGGCATGATAAAATAAGGGTTACAACAAAAAAAAATTTCTTTGTTCTTTCATCTTTTTGTTTGTACCGCAGAAGGGCACAGACTTAATATGCTGTTAGGTGATTACTGTGGCAGTAAGATATTAAATAAATACATAGCCTAATGTGACATGAGAGAGTTGAATCTAAATGAAAGTAGAGCATGCATATTGTTTTTGCATTGTACCTGCCAATCAAGCTAAATATTTGTGAAGAAGTGAGAAGCAATTTTTCACTCATGTACATTATATCATGTAGGTCAGATTCTTTTATGTAAATCTTTCACTTGGGTGTTTAAATTTCCATAATAAGGGTAGTTCTGAAAAGTATTGTTTTTTATTTTTCTCTCTTTAAATTTATTCTGAGTTATATGAAGCAAAGATTTTATCAAGTATGATGACTTAAGATGTATTATTTGAATAGTTGTAGAAATTTAAGCAGTGTTTGGGTAGCAGTGATATTACAGAAACATCCTTTTTATGCAATAGTGCATTGTATCTTAAGGTTGGAAAGAAGTAATAGAGGTTCAGACATCTGTGTTAATTGAAAGTAAAACTTTAAAAAGTTTGTCTCATGGTGAATCTAGATATTCATTAGCTTAATGTAGTTATTTTAAAATTTTCAATGGAGCTAGTTGTCAATTTGAACATTTTTGAAAATCCATTTTCCTAAAATGTTCTATAAATCTTCACAAGACAATCTCTTTTCATGTTGTGACCAATATTGATTAGAATAATGATTTATTGACTAACTTGAGAGGCTCTAGAGACAACCATGAGAGAAACCTTTGATTCCACCTGGGAAGCACTGGCAGATTAGTCTAGATTTGCATTTATGTGAAGAATTTTATTAAATTGATTAATTGCAGTGGGAAGACCCACCCTAAAACTGGGTATTACTTTTCCATGGCAAAGACATTAGGAGGTCCTAGGAAAGTTTTGCTTAGGCCTGTTTGCCTTTTTCTCTTCCTAGGGAGTGCTTCTACTCTGTTACTGCTGATGCTTCTGCCTTTGCCTGACATTGGAACCTAGATTCTTCAGCTTTCCAGTATGCACTGAAGGCCCAGTGGCTCCCTTAGAGTGTTTCAGGCCTTCCTCACCACTTTAGTCTGAATATGTATTCAGCTGTGTGCTCTGAGCAGCCACTGTTTTTACTTTCAGGTTACCAGTATGAGGATAGCCTCTTGGACAAGCCAGACCTTATCTGTGAGTCAGCATACTACACATGCTTTTAAAATCTATTCAGCCTACCAGTTTTTTCCCTCTAGAGAGCTCTCACTAATACAATCAGTTAGTTTTAGCTCCAGGCTTAGTCTTTCTTATGTGTTAGCATACTGTTTCTTTCTCAATAGCAAAGTTTCCAGGCATGTTTCTGCTTATTTTTAGTCTAAGACAAACAATATCAAGCCAAAGACTTTCTCTATAACATCCATGATTTATTCATAATTACTCTTACAATTTTAGATTATTACATAGGAATTAAGAAATATTAATACCCTAGTACTGATCAACTAGAGTTACTATCCAGTTTTGAAAATCCACTCATACAACAGAAAAAAATCAAAATATAGGATTTAAAAAAATGAAACCATTTGTATTTCTTTATTCATCAATCATTTATTTCTAATATTTATAAATGTATAGGAAAGAAAAATCTTCACATGAAGTAACTGAGAAAGAGCAATAAAGAATCTATTGAAAAGATGAAGCCTGTGGGACTGTGTAAGGGTATCCTGGTTCTTGGCTGGGCATGGCCTAGAACCCCAAGACTCCAAGGGAGAAACGGCAGGAGTTCGGCTACGTCCCCAGAACTCAGGGTCCTAACAAGCAGTCCAATCTCCATGGACCTACATTGTTCAGTCACGAAGGCCATTACAGCCCTTCCCAAAGTGCACAGGTAGACGGTGTGACTACAGGCCTCAGGCCCTAGAGATTTACATACTAATGAAGGTCAGAGGGCAGAGCCAATTAAGCATTCCTCCCCAGAACCTCCCCATTTCTCCCTCTCTACTTAACTCAGGTCTGCCCTGAGTTTGCGGGAGTACATCCAGATCCATTCCACCATCCGCCATGAGCTCCACTGGAACCTGGGACCTTCCTCCAGTATGTGAGACAGGCTGCCTGGAGGCCTCCAGGCAGCCTCCACCATGCAGGTCCCCCGGGCTGCTGCTGCGGGCCGCCAGTTTTAACCACAGAAGCCAGGTTAAATCATAAAAAAGAAGACTAATAGACCACCCTATACCCATAGATAAAAACTTTTAATCAGTGTATCATTTTTTTTTTATCACATAGTAGGTTCTATTCTAAATGGTGTTGCTGTAGGCTCTTTCAACATATTTGAAAACAACTTCATAGTTTTTTTAAGCCAAAATTCTATGGATTGTCTTTAATCACCGCACCCATCTTCTGTATCTAATCCATGAGAGAAATCTGTTGATTCTAACTTTAAAAGAGTTAGTACAGTTAGATAGTACAGTTTCTATCACTTTTGTAACAGCAAAGTCCTATCTTGGATGACTGACACCAGCCTCTCTGCTGGCCCACCTTCATTTTCTGCATTTGCTATTGCTCCTATAGACTGTTAGCTTCTAAGTGTTTTAAAAGTGTGAACCACCAGATCATGTCACTGCCCAACTTTATGCTGGCTCAAGCCATTTTTGAAAGGTCTGATGGTAATGGGTTGGATTTAGCCTTTTCTCTTTTTTCTTCTGTCAGTTTTTCTCAAGGTTGTTATAAAATCACAGACCATTTTCTTAAGCAAAGTATTCTATGCTCTTTGAGAATTCAGAATGCCATGGTATTGACTAGGATGTTCTTTCCCACCTTTACCTGGATAACACATATGTTCATTGATGGACCACTGTATTTCAGTACCAAGTTGGTGTTGACTCTGCTAAAAGTTTGCTACCCTTGATAGACTTCTCTTGCAACCAATTCATCCTTTATAACCATGTTTCCCTTGCTCTCTTCTCATTGTTTTGTGTGTTTTGGTATGTCATGACAGTATGCTTCAGTGTGCTTACTTACATGGAATTAAGTCATATCTAATATGAAGATTCATGTCTGTTTTTGACTATCTATCCACAAACATTTGTATGTCAAAACCTTAATCTACAATTCCATTTAGAGATAGGAAGTTTGGGTTCTGAGTCAACTAAAGTGGGGTCATGAGTGAGAATGTGGGTACTGTGGTAAGATCAGTGAAGTCATGATGAGACAGAATGTCTAAAATTCATTTTCTCTGTTTTTATTGCTTCACCTGTAGGTGGTATTAAAATTATATGGGAACTTATTGTTTATCCAATATGGTTTATAGACTGTCCTTACAATCCTACTTTTATCTCCATTAGGTTTTTGATAAATCTTTTTGGGTTTGCTAAAACTTTCTTTAGTAGTTTCTAATACACCATTTCGTTGTTGTTGTTGTTGTTGTTTTTCACCTTTGGAGTGATTAGTTTCAAGACTTTTTTTTTAATTTGGAAAAGATCATTGAATTTTTCCAAAGTCAGATATGGTTGTTTTATCTTTCTTCTGTTATACTCTGTATTTGAAAGCTCAGTTAAATGAAGTTCTTCTATATCTTGGCCGTTCTTTGTACTGACTCCTTCAAGGTTAAGGGTTTATACCTGTATTTCTGAGAAGCTTCTACATAGCATAAACAATCACAATTCACCAACTATGACTTTTAGGGAACAAACAAAACAGGCCATCCACAGGGTGATGCTTCAAAAACTGCCCCCACGTAATAGCAGGATTATTAAATGTTTTTAAAGAGAGTGATAATATGTTGGGGCATGTACAATGTCCCTAAGAAGCAAGAATAAAGATAGCTTTGGGCTCTGAGGAAAAAACATATATTGTAAAAAGCTAATTAAACTGATTTAACATCTTCTCCCACCAGTCCTTTAGATTATAGATTATTTTGTTTTATCCAGCTAAACTGACACTATAATGGTGCCTTAGGTAATGCTACACTGATGAATATTGCCAAGGAATAGTGAAAGCCTGTATATAAAAGGCAGCAACTAGCAGGTAAATGTGGACTGAATCAGGTAGCAGACAAGCTAAAGCCAAGCCAGAAACACAAAGAGCATTTATTCACAAGCCAAGGCTATTCTTCCACACAGGCTTTCTGGACAAGCCTGCTGTTCTCATGCTGATATTCTCTGTTATTCCATTCCATTCTGACAAGAGTACTGCCAGCAGAAGCCATCCAGCACAGGCAACTCGGTGTTTCTAGCCTTTGCCATGTTTTTGTAACCCTGAAGTTTAACTGCCTCCCAGTTCTTTATTCCGTTCTCTTTTTTCCTCTGTAAATGCATGCAGAGAGGAGTCACCAGAAAAATGTCTGGGATTATAAATGAGTTAATGTTCCATAGCAGAGTTTCAGCATTATCAATGGTCTTACTTTCTTCTCTGTCTTTCTCTTTTGTCTATCTTTGTGTTTTGTCTGTGTTGTTAAATTTACTTGTTTCTATGGCAAGATTTCAACTTTCAAGAAAAGGAGCTTTCTTTAATCTTCATTTGCTGATTTACAATGGCATATATAATCTCTTCGACTCAGTTCAGATCAGTACAAATTTCTTTCTTGCTTTCACCTTTAGTTGTTACCTGATAAAATAAGCACCTATTTAATAGTGATAGCATATCTAGTTTTCTAGAGGCCAGAACAAATGGTTTCTCTTTGTTATATTTCCTTAAAAAGAATATAGGTTTTTCAGGATGGATAATATGGTGTTTTGAATAAGAATGGCCACCATAGGTGATCTGATGGAATGTTTGGGTCCTAGTTGGTGGAACTGTTTGGTAAGGATTAGGAGGTGTGATCTTGTTGGAGGAGGTGTATCAAACCATTTATACCCCTCTCTCTCTCTCTCTCTCTCTCTCTTTCTCTCTCTCTCTCTCTCTCTCTCTCTCTCTCTCTCTCTCTTCTCTGCTCTGTCTTTCATGATCACACAAACACACAACACACAACACACACACACACACACAAACACACACACACACACACACACACACTTCCCATCCATGCCTTATGGTTGTTGGCTCAACATGTAAACTCTTAACTGTTTTTTCAGTGCCATACCAGCCTACTTGCCACTATGCACCTCAATATAATGGTTATAAATTCATTCACTGAAACTGTAAGCTCCAAATCAAATAAAAAATGTATATGCTACAATCTTTCTATCATTTCTCTAACTTTTGTTCTTTAAGTTGGTTTATCTATATACACAGTTCACCTTCTGGGTTCAGTTTTTCTGCAAACCACTGAAATTTTTTCTTTCCCTAGCACAACTCATCATTGACTCATTTGCTTTAAAATTTCTATTATATTCTGAAAGCAGGCTTATTGAGTGCTTTCTCGAGACAATGATTATATGTTAGAACAACTACAAATGTTACTAAGAAGCAGGAATAAGGACAACCTTGGTAGGAGCAAAAAAAATCAAAATGAAATCCAGAAGCATAACAAATCATAAATTCAAATGACAAATACTACTGAGATAACATCAGAAAAATAATGCCCTATACAACAGCTAGGAAAGAACAATGGAAGAAAATAAGAAAGGAAGGTGGCAATGAGAAAAGGAAGAGAGGAAGGAAGGAAGGAAGGAAGGAAAGAAGGAAGGAAGAAAATAAGGAAGACTACAAAAGCACCAGAAGGTAGAATAATTTCCTATTTTCATGGATTATTAGAATTAATCTTGTAAAAATATTCATCCTACCATCCCACCATAAAGAATCTAGAGATTCCGTGCAAGCCTTATCAATATTCTAATGCATTATTTCACATAATTGAGAAACAATTTGCAGGGGAGCACAAAAGACCTTGTATAGCAAAAACAGTACTGATCAATGAAAAATCTGCTGAAATATTACCACTTCTGACTTCATACTATACTACTGAAAAAGCAAAAACCAAAATATCAACAACAGCAAAAAAACCCAGCATGACATCACATAAAGAAAACAGTCACAATGATCAATAGAATAAAATTAAGGAACCATATACAATACAACACAACTACAGCCAAACAGTTTTATTTCTTTTCTTTTATTAGATATTTTCTTTATTTACATTTCAAATGTTATCTCCTTTCCTGCCCTGCCCCCTGAATACCACTATACCATCCCCCATCCCTCCGCTTCTATGAGAGTGTTCCCCTACACACCCACCCACTCCCACGTCCCTGCCTTCACATTCCCCTACTCTGGTGCATCAAGACTTCACAGGACCAAGGGCATCTCTTCTCATTGATGTCTGACAAGGACATCCTCTGCTACATAAGCAGCTATAGCTATGAGTCCCACCATGTGTACTCTTTGGTTGGTGGTTTAGTCCCTGGGGGTTCTGGGAGGTCTTGTTGGTTGATATTGTTCTTCTTCCCATGGGGTTTCAAACCCCTTCAGCTCCTTCATTCATTTCTCTAACTCCTCCATGGGAGATCACAGGATCAGTCCAATGGTTGGCTGCAAGCATCCATCTCTGTATTTGTCAGGCTCTGGCATAGCCTCTTAGGAGATAGCTCTATCAGGCTCCTGTCAGCAAGCATTTCTTGGCATATACAATAGTGTCTGGGATTGGTTACTGTATATGGGATAGATCCCCAGGTGGGGCAGTATCTGAATGGACTTTCCTACAGTCTCTGCTCCACATTTTATCTCTATATTTCCCCAGTGAGTATTTTGTTGCCCCATCTACGAAGGACCAAAGCATCTGCAGTTTGATCTTCCTTCTTCTTGAGCTTCATGTGGTCTGTGAATTGTATCTTGCATATTCCAAACTTTTGGGCTAATATCCACTTATCAGTGAATGCATATGTCATGTGTTCTTTTGTGATTGAGTTACCTCACTTAGGAGAATATTTTCTAGTTTCATCCATTTGCCTAAGACTTCCATGAAGTCATTGTTTTTAATAGCTGAGTAGTACTCCATTGTATAAATGTACCACATTTTCTGTATCCATTCCTCTATTGGAGGACATCTGGGCTCTTTCCAGCTTCTGGCTATTATAAATAAGGATGCTATGAACATAGTGGAGCATTTGTCCTTGTTATATGTTGGGGAATCTTTTGAGTCTAAGCCCAAGAGTGGTATAGCTGGGTCCTCAGGTAATGTTATGTACAATTTTCTGAGGAACTGACAGACTGATTTCCAGAGTATTTGTATCAGCTTGTAATCCAAGCAACAATCGAGAAGTGTTCCTCTTTTCTCCACATCCTTTACAGTATCTGCTGTCATCTGAGTTTTACATCTTAGCCATTTTGACTGGTGTAAGTGTGAAATCTCAGGGTTGTTTTGATTTGCATTTCCCTGATGATTAAAGATGTTGAATATTTCTTTAGGTGCTTCTTGGCCATTCAGTATTCCTCAGGTGAGAATTCTTTGTTTAACTCTGTACCCCATTTTTAAATAGGGTTTTAAATTAAGAATATAATTACTTTTTATTTTTGTGTATATTTGTATACCTGGTTGTATATATGCATACCACATGTGTACAAAGAGCTAGAAAAGTTATGAAGAGAGCCTAAGAGCCCTGGATCGCCTAGAACTGAGTAACAGACACTTGTGAACTCACCATGTGTTTCCTGAAACTGAATCCAAGCCTGTTATAAGAACAGCAAGTACTACTGCTGAGCCATCTCTTCTTTGTTCCCTACACACCTGATTTTTGACAAAGTTGTCAAATATACATTGTCAAAAAGACAACATCTTTAAGAAATTGTGTTAGAAAAACTAACTACATGTTGAAGAATGAAACATGATACTTCTTTTTCTCCCTTAACATAAATCCATTATAAATGGATCAAATACCTCGGGTTTTTCCAGAAATATTGTAAAACATCTAGAAGAACAAGAAAGGAGTTGATTTAGGTACATAAGCTTAGATAAGGATTTTCTGAATAAGATTATTATCACCAGGAGACTAAGAACAGCAATCAGTAAGAGGGACCATGGAATTAAAATTCTTCTCTACAGTGGAAACTATTAATCAGCTGAAGAAGAAACTGGAATAATAGGAATACATCGTTTCTAGTTTTACATCTGATAGAGGATTCATGCCTAGAATTACAGAAAATTAAAAAGAGTAGAACACACACACACAACACACACACACACACACACACAAATAAAATATTCAACTCCAATTATAAAGTGGATTTTGGAACTGAATATAGAGTTCTCAGAAAAGAAATACAGATGTAGAAGAGTATTTCAAAGTGTTCACTATACTTAGCTATCCAGGGAATGCAATTAAAAGTACTTTGAGATCACGTGTTGCTTCAGTTGCAATTGCTCAGATTAAGAAATCAGATATTAGTAATGATAGTGAGCATGTGATAAGAAGGAAATAGTCGTGATGTATGATTAAGGGAGTCTAACTTGGTATATCCACTGTGGAAATATGTTTGGGATTCCAAACAAACAAACAAAACAGTCAAACAAATGGCTGCAAAAGTGCTAGATGTTTAGTGCACTCTTTTAATCTTTGCACTAGCAAGACAGAGACAATAGGAACTCTATGAGTTTGAGGTCAACTTGGTCTATTCACTGAGTTCCAGGACAGCTAAGACCCTGTCTAAAAAAGAAACAAACCAACAAACAAAAACTATACAAAATTCTATTCTATGAGCCAACTACACCAGTCCTGGGAACATATCCAAAGGACTGTATATCTTGTTACAAGGATAATTTTTTCTCTCTGTTAGAGAAGCTCTATTTACAGTAGTTTAGGTTCAGCCATGAAGTGATGATAATAATAAAACATATGGGACTATATGAATTTTATTCAGCTATAATTAACACAGTAATTGTGAGATTTTTAGGTAAAATAGTTAACTCAGACCTGAATGAAAATGTCACTTGTTACATTCTTCTGTGGATCTTAGATTTGTGTGTTTAATTTCAATTATGTAAAAAGTTTAGGAGAATACCAATGAGTCATTGATGGAGTTGAAAATTGCTTTTGTAAAGAAAGTCCTTGATAAATTCCAGATATGAAGGTGAAAAGAGAAAAGATGGGGAGGGAATTTTAAGTGGGGATAGGACTGGAAGGACAGGGCAGGAGACAAGTTATGGGCTCTATACATAAAATGAAGGATATTGGAAACAACTCATAAAAACTATCATTTTATCAGCTTCATATATATTTCTCATATAAAGTAATTTAAGATCAGATAATTCACTTACAAGATTAAGCTCATACTGAAAGCAGTAAGTTGTGAAATAAAAAGGTCATTGTTGAGTATGGGAAACTCCCCCTTCACTTGTTATCATAAATGTACATTGCTGCTCTTGGTTTCTTATCAGAACTTAGTGGTAAGATCCTAATGCAGTGAAAACACTTCGCACATTGGACCCAGAACAGAGAAATCAAGTTGGTAGTTACCAGGAAACTTCCTTTCTTCTGGTTAGCTTGCATAATACTAGAAGATTCAAGGAGGTTTCAGGGAGAAAATGTCATCATTGAACCCAGTGATGTCCAATACCCAGTGTGGACAGATATGCCCACAGCTATAATGGCAGCATGAATATCATTAGGAGAGTAAACAACTGGATTTGGATTAGAATTAAGGCCATTTCCACAAGAAAAACACAGAACTTTACTGTCAATCTGACCAATATTCCTGGTATGGAATTTTACAGGCCCCATGTGTGAACCTACTACTATTCGACTGCTAAATGCACATAGTATCTATCCTCTCATTTCACATCCCTTTCCTTGTAGATTAGTGCTGCTCTATTACATTTTCAGAGAAGTTTCTTCATGTGGTGGATGGCAGTTAATGCAGAAATGTCTACATGGACCAAGTATAAAAAAATTCAACATGTATGTCTCATTTCTTCACCAAGTTTTAGGGATCATCATAGATGAGGGAGTAGAAAGATTTTAAGAGATGAAGTCAGAGCTAACTAGTAAAAAATGTATCTTTGCTATGACAAGACAACAGCTCATGTGGTTACTTTCATACAACCTGAACAAGATCAAGTCAATCTCCATTCTAGCATAAAGTTAGAAGTTCATGTTTCCCTACTCTTAACTGAGACATGATGGAGACTTAATGGTTTCTGATGATAGGGAATCAGTTTGCTTTAATTAGGTGGTACCTGGTAGGTTGAGTATGATCCAGTTAATGTCACTACACCCAGTCATATGTGAACAAAACAAAATGGAGTTGATGTATTATTTAATTTACAAGAGTAAACAAAATTAAAAGAGTCTAAGTAGATGAGCTACATGTGAAAAGTGAATATGAGGATTTTCAAGGTAAGTATGGTTAAAATACAATGAATTAAACTTCCAAATAATAAAAACATTTAAGAAAGTAATCAGAATTTTATGATGTCATAATTTGGTAACATAATTTTACTCTTTTGAAATTTTGTTATGTATCCTGTTGATATATTTTGCATATAATTAGTTGAATCACATCTCTGTGGCTTCTGTCTTCAATCTTTTATCAACACACCTCTGTCTTGCTAACCGTATAATTTGAAATTCCATTTACACAAATATGAGTAAATACAGACATAAAACTCATGTGCCATTTTCTTCATTCTCATGGTATATAGTGTTTCATGACACTCACACTTTGCATTTGGTGCTTTGTTCCACACAAACAAAAATAGACCATGGGAGCCATTTTCTCTGGAGTATATGATTAATGAATTACCCCTTATCCTCTAATTGCTTTGTTAAGAATGGAGTTGCCTCTGGCAGATTAATAAAACAATTTTTGAGTGAACAATTAGCAGGCCTAATATTTTATATGAATTACTTTGTGAAAATGGTAATTTTTGTCTAGGTAATCACAAGTTGATATTCTTTTGAGTGTATGGATTTTGGTGTGTGTTTTGTGGCATTAGGAAAAACATAGTACAAGTATGCTCTTTTATGTTTCCTATGTAGCTGAGGCTTTTGTCTTCTTGCATCATTTAACAATTAAAAAAAAAAAAATGCTGTATCAGTGTGCCCATGAGCCAATCCAATGAAGGCAATTCTTCAGTTGAGGTTCCTTTTTCTTCTTTTCTTCTTTTTGTTTTTCAATTTTTATTGGTTACTGTATGTATTTACATTTCAAACCTTAACCTCATTCCCAGTTTCCCCTCTAAAAACCCACCTATTCCCTCCCCCTGCCCCCCTTGTTTCTATGAGGTTTCTTCTTCTTGAGCCCTCCTATTTGTCTCAGGTAGACAGATGAACCAGCTCAGAACTACAGACAAACAAATCACTAAGAAACATAGGTCCTCTACTAAGGGAAGTTGAAACATTTGCTGAGGAAATCTCCTTTAGCTGGCATTCTAAATAATTCCCCCTTAAGCAGGAATGGGAACATTAGATAGAATTGTCTCTTGTCTCAATCAGATCATTTTTTTTTTTTCAATTTAAACTCTGTAAAAGATTCCTAGCATTAGGAGGACCGGTGCATTGATAGTCAACAACAGAAATCTTGGGGTATGGAATATAAAACATTTGTGATTTTATCATGATAAAAGCAACCCATTCTCAGGGAATATTGAACTTAATACCTTACCTTATAGAGATTGAAAGCACATAAATGATAAGGTTATCAACTTGGAGAGGAATTACATTGAGAAACAAAAGTTACACAGGAGGAAGCATTTCAAAGTTAATATACATTAGAGGGAAACTTGAAAGATTTTGAAAAAAAGAAGCATGATTGGCAGTTCCAGGCATCTTCCCTAAGGTAGATCATCTTATTAGGTAAGTATGTATTTCTCTGGACTTGAACTGGGACTTTAGTTTTTACTTTGTTGAGAAATGGTGATTGTAAAAAGATTGATTCAAATCTTAAGTGTTTTGTTAGAAATTAATTAATTCCTTTGATGACCTGAGTTTTGTGACATTTGTTCACGAAGGATGCCATCAAAATGAACCATTAGAGCACCATTGGGAAACAAGTAAGTGGTAGAAAAATAGTTCTAAATTGTTTATGTTCATCTTCAAATAAAAATATCTTAGAACTTAATATTTTGTAAGTTTGACTACTCAATGATGCCTGAAAATGAAATAAGAATATTTCTGAAAATCTTTGCACCAAGTGATCCATTATAATCATGTTCTTCAGAAACAGATGTCTGCTATCACATCTGTATTTTTATTAATTATTTGTGAATTTCACATAATACACACAGATCATATTCACTTCTTAGCCCTCCCATGTATGGCTCCCTGTTGCCTCTGTCCTCCAAAGGAAGAAGAGACAAACACACACACACACACACACACACAACACAACACAACCACAACAACAACAACAACAACAAAACAAAAAAACAAAAAACAAAAAAAATATACAAGTCCAATATGTTTGCCATATTCTCACTAGAGCACGGTCTGAGTCCTTCCTACCTGCACTCCTGCCAGAAGGCATCAGTTGTGGAAAGCTACACTTCAGTATCCTTATCATAAACTTTAAGAGTTCTCGTCAATATCCTCCCGTCTAGGCTGTTAAGTTTTGTGGGAATATGAGATGGGGAGAGAATAGGAATTGTCAAGAAGCCATCTATGACTTGCTTTCTTAACTGTGAGTCTACTGTCATTGATACTACTGCAAAAGTGGCTTCCTTACCATCTACAGTTAGTAAAAACATAGATGTCCACATGGTTTCTGGTGACAGCATTCACCATGTATATCCACATGAATTCCAATGACACCACATGCATGTATCTCACCATGATCTCTGGTAGCAGGACAGAACAAGGACATCAACATGGTCTTCTGCCAAAACATAGGCCATGGAGACTATTGGGGCTGCGGCTGGTAACACAGACCACAGATATCAACATAGCATATGGGGGGCATGGGCCTAGGACACCAAGATGGTCCCACGTGGCAGTCAGATCCTAGGACATCAACATAGATTTGAGTGCCAGAACACATCCTGGATATTGACATGATGGTAATACAGATAATGGATAGATATCAACATGGCCTTCTACAGGTGCACAAACCATGGACATGCACATGGCCTCAATGGACAAGAAAGATTACAGACCTCAACATGGTCTCTAACAACAGCTCACATCATGAACATCAGTATGCCCTTGGCTACAGCACAGACCTCAGATATCCCGTGGCATTCAGTAGAAGCACAGCCCACAGAACTTAACATGGCCTCCAGGACAACAGGTCAGGTGGAGGCATCTCCATTGCCTGTGGTGGTAACAAAGCCATTGTCATAAACACTGACCCCAGCTTCTTCAGAACCATGAACCCTCAAAATGTCTCTTGATAGTAGCATGGATCACAGACATCCACATTGGCTCAGGTGGAAGCATAGGCTACTCATATCAACATGGCTTATCCTATACAATTTTCTACTTTTCTTTTCAGTTTTCAATTTATAGTTGTTGGCAAAGTTATATGTAATTAAAGTATAATGCCTTATTTTCTTTTCTTTCAAATCTGAACTATCATTTAGCCTGACAAATGTGTGTAGCTTTCGAAGCACCACATGGTTGATATTTGTATACTAGAATTAGATAAGCCCATATTGTTTTCAAATCCATGGAGGTGCAACTCAAAGGTACCTCTGTGAATTTTGCAATGAGAGCTGTGGAGTCAGAGGCAGCGTTACTCAGAACATTTATGAACAAATGTGAAACAGCAGACTGCCGATTGTAGAGAAAGCATTAATGAACCATCCCCAGATGATCTACTGATGACCCACAGGACTGCAAAATGAATCATATGACCTATTTTTTAATTAAAAAATGTATTTTAAATGAATTATTTATGAACCAGTACAGCTGTAACCTTGATAATATTAAACTCTTCTGGGCTGTTGGAAGGTACTCATTGCACTGACTGTTCACAGACAAACATATAGAATGCACTAATGTTGCTGGTTAGGAAAAAAAGTAAAGTGGTCTCCTAAGAGATGGAAATAAATGAGCCCATCAATTCATATTGCCTTCTTGCCACAGACAGTCACAAAAGCCTTGTGCTAAATGTTTTAGTTGGGGTTACTTGGAATCTTCAAATGTCTAGGTTTCTGAACTTACAGTTCTGTAATACAACTGTTCAGCACATCAGGACTGTATTTTCCTTGGGATAAAATTAATGAGCATGACATTTCTGTTTATTTTGATGATTCATTAAATCTTCACAAACAAACTGAAAATTACTTGAATGTTTGGAAAAGATGTGTTTTCCAAGTGCTGATCAAAGAGGGAATATTTTTTAGAGAGAAGTTTTAACATAGGGATGTCGATCAGTCAATACATAAGGCTACATAACAATCTAGTTAATTTTTCGTACATTACTTTCTAATGCCTCTTTGTACAAATGTTTTATTTGTAAAAGCACATCTAAAGATAGGATGAAATTCTTCTCTAATTAAAAATATTTTTAGTCAAAGATTATATTATATGTGGACTAAAGCCAGGGAGATAATTTTAGAGTGGAATAAAAGGCAGAGAAGTAAACACAAGAGTGCGAACAATTAGATAACTTTAATCTAATGATGCCAAGAACACTAGTTCAATTTTTGTTTTAGTTAAATGTAGAATCAGAAAGAAATAAGTGAAAGCATATGAAAAATATAATTAGAACTTAGGGTACATAGATCAGTGGCTAAAGTATTTGCAATAAAATCTGAGAACTCTATTTGGCTCATCCATGTCAAAGTGTGGTACAGGTTCAGTGACACATATATGTAAAATGAACTCTGGTGATTCTGGAAACGATGAATCTCTGCAGCTTGCTGTCCACCTAGTTTAGCTAAAATGGTGAAGTCTAGATCAGTTGGAGAGTCCTGTTTAAAATAGTAATATAGAAAGCAATAGAGTATAATGTATAGGACATTAACTTTCAACTCCACATATACACTTGGGTATGGGGATGGGCAATCATAACATACTACACACACAGACATTAAAAACATCATCACAGACACATTAAAGAAAATAAATATTATATACAGAATACATATGAACTTACCTCTAATTAAAAAACATAAAAATCATAAACACCTTTGATTCTGTGACTCAAAATACTTCATATAAATTTCTTCATCTTTGTTACAGAATCAGATTGTGATTATTACTTCACTATAGCATTAAGAAAAGCTTTTAGAAGTTAGAAAACAGTAACAGAGGTCTAGAATGGCTTTAATAAAAGCAGGGCTGAGAGAAACAGTCATGTGACAAGGCTTTCCATTTCTAAATGCAGAATTGAATAGCTTTCATTAGGATTGGTAAGGATAGAATGATAGAAGTTATAAAGAAAATAATGTATGCATAATGTTGAGAGCAGCAGGCTTATATGTTTTTAATTATGTGGGATGAAATTTGGGAAGTGTAAAAATAAGGTGAAAATACAGCTTTTTTTAATACTTATGTCTTTCAAAGATCTTTGTACCAGTTCTGGGCTAAAATCCAATAATCAGTGAGTGAATACCATGTATGTTCTTTTGTGATTGGGTTACTTCACTCAGGATGATATTTTCTAGTTACATCCATTTGTATAAGAATTTATCAAATTCATTGTTTCTAATAGCTGAGTAATATTCCATTGTATAAATGTACCCCATTTTTTGTATCCATTCCTCTGTTGAAGGGCATCTGGGTTCTTTCCAGTTTCTGGCTATTATAAGTAAAGCTGCTATAAACATAGTGGAGCATATGTCCTTGTTATGTGTTAGAGCATCTTCTGGATATATACCCAGGAGTGGTATAGCTGGGTCCTCAGGTAGTGATATATCCAATTTTCTGAGGAACCACCAGACTGTTTTCCATAGTGGTTGCACCATCTTGCAATCCCACCAACAATGCAGGAGTGTTCCTCTTTCTCCACATCCTCGCCAGCATCTGCTATCACCTGACTTTTTTATTTTAGCCATTCTGACTGGTGTGAAGTGGAATCTCAGGGTTGTTTTGATTTGCATTTCCCTGATGACCAAGGATGCTGAACATTTCTTTAGGTGCTTCTCGGCCATTCGCATTTCCTCAGTTGAGAATTCTTTGTTTAGCTCCGTACCCCATTTTTTAATAGGGTTATTTGGTTGTCTAGAGTCTAATTTCTTGAGTTCTTTGTATATATTGGATATTATCATCTATCGAATGTGAGATTGGTAAAGATCTTTTCCCAATTTGTTGGTTGCCGTTTTGTCCTATTGACAGTGTCCTTTGCCTTACAGAAACTTTACAATTTTATGAAGTCCCATTTGTCAATTCTTGATCTTAGAGCATAGGCCATTGGTGTTCTGTTCAGGAACTGTTCCCCTGTGCCTAGGTATTCGAGGGTCTTCCCCACTTTCTTTCTATTAGTTTCAGTGTGTCTGGTTTTATGTGAAGGTCCTTTATCCACTTGGACTTGAGCTTTGTACAAGGAGATAAGAATGAATCGATTTGCATTCTTCTGCATGTTGTCCTCCAGTTGAACCAGCACCATTTGTTGAAAATGCTGTCCTTGTTCCACTGGATGGTTTCAGCTCCTTTGTCAAAGATTAAATGACCATAGTTGTGTGGGTTCATTTCTGGGTCTTCAACTCTATTCCACTGATCTTCCTGCCTGTCTCTGTACCAATACCAGGCCGTTTTTATCACTATAGCTCTGTAGTACAGCTTGAGGTCAGGGATGGCGATTCCTCCAGAAGTTCTTTTATTGTTGAGAATGGTTTTTGCTATCCTGGGTTTTTTGTTGTTCCAAATAAATTTCAGAATTTCTCTTTCAAGTTCTGTAAAGAATTGAGTTGGTATTTTAATGGGGATTGCATTGAATCTGTAGATTGCTTTTGGCAAGATGGTCATTTTTACTATATTAATCCTGCCGATCCATGAGCATGGGAGATCTTTCCATTTCTTGAGATCTTCTTCAATTTCTTTCTTCAGAGACTTGAAGTTCTTGTCATACAGATCTTTCACTTGCTTGGTTAGATTCACCCTGAGGTATTTTATATTATTTGTGACTATTGTGAAGGGTGTCATTTCCCTAATTTCTTTTTCAGCCTGTTTATCTTTCACGTAGAGGAAGGCTACTGATTTGTTCGAGTTGATTTTATAACCTGCCACCTTGCTGAAATTGTTTATCAGGTTTAGGAGTTCTCTGGTGGAGTTTTTGGGGTCACTTAAGTATACTATCATATCATCTGCAAATAGTGATATTTTGACTTCTTCCTTTCCTATTGGTATTCCTTTGACTTCTTTTTGTTGTCTAATTGCTCTGGCTAGGACTTCCAGTACTATATTTAATAGGTAGGGAGAGAGTGGGCAGCCTTGCCTAGTCCCTGATTTTAGTGGGATTGTTTCAAGTTTCTCTCCATTTAGTTTGATGTTAGCTACTGGTTTGCTGTATATTGCTTTTACTATGTTTAGGTATGGGCCATGAATTCCTGATCTTTCCAAGACTTTTATCATGAAGGGATGTTGAATTTTGTCAAATGCTTTCTCAGCATCTAGTGAGATGGTCATGTGGTTTTTTTCTTTGAGTTTGTTTATATAGTGGATTACATTGATGGATTTCCGGATATTGAACCATCCCTGCGTTCCTGGGATAAACCCCACTTGATCATGATGGATGATTTTTTGATGTGTTCTTGGATTCGGTTTGCTAGAATTTTATTGAGTATTTTTGTATCAATATTCATAAGAGAGATTGGTCTGAAGTTCTCTTTCTTTGTTGGGTCTTTGTGAGGTTTTAGATATGAGTGTGATTGTAGCTTCATAGAACAAATTGGGTAGTGTTCCTTCTGTTTCTATTTTGTGGAATAGTTTGAAGAGAATTGGTATTAGGTCTTCCTTGAAGGTCTGATAGAATTCTCCACTACAACCATCTGGTCCTAGGCTTTTTTTTTGGTGGGGAGACTTTTAATGACTGCTGCTATTTCTTTAGGGGTTATGGGACTGTTTAGATTGTTTATTTGCTCCTCATTTAACTTTGGTACCTGTTATCTCTCTAGAAATTTGTCCATTTCATCCAGATTTTCCAGTTTTGTTGAGTATAGGCCTTTGTAGTAGGATCTGATGATTTTTTGATTTTCCTCAGTTTCTGTTGTTATGTCTCCCTTTTCAGATCTGATTTTATTAATTTGGGTACTGTCTCTGTGCCCTCTGGTTAATCTGGCTAAGGGTTTATCTATCTTTTTGATTTTCTCAAAGAACCAACTCCTGGTTTTGTTGATATTTTGTATAGTTCTTTCTGTTTCACTCGGTTGATTTCAGCCTGAGTTCGATTATTTCCTGATGCCTACTCCTCTTGGGTGTATTTGCTTCTTTTGTTTTAGTGCTTTCAGGTGTGCTGTCAAGTTGTTAATGTGTGCTCTCTCCAATTTCTTTTTGTAGGCACTTAGAGCTATGAGTTTTCCTCTTAGCACTGCTTTCATGGAGTCCCACAAGTTCTGGTATGATGTGTCCTCATTTTCGTTAAATTCTAGAAAGTCTTTAATTTCTTTCTTTATTTCTTCCTTGACAAAGTCATCATTGGGTAGAGCATTGTTCAGTTTCCACATGGATGTGGGTTTTCCCATGGTTTTGTCATTATTAAAGACCAGCCTTAGTCCTTGGTGATCTGATAGGATGCAAGGGATTATTCCAATCTTTTTGGATCTTTTGAGGACTGTTTTGTGACCAATTATATGGTCTATTTTGGAGAAGGTACCATGAGGTGCTGAGAAAAAGGTATATTCTTTTGCTTTAGGATGAAATGTTCTATAGATATCTGTTAAATCCATTTGATCCATAACTTCTGTTAATTTCAATGTGTCTTTGTTTAGTTTCTGTTTCCACGATCTGTCCATTGGAGAGAGCAGGGTGTTAAAATCCCCCACTATTTTGTGTGGGATGCAATGTTTGCTTTGAGCTTTAGTAAAGTTTCTTTTATGTATGTAGGTGCCCTTGTATTTGGAGCATAGATGTTCAGAATTGAGAGTTCATCTTGGTAGATTTTTCCTTTGATGAGTATGAAGTGTCCTTCCTTATCTTTTTTGATTACTTTTGGTTGAAAGTCGATTTTATTTGATATTAGAATGGCTACTCCAGCTTGTTTCTTGGGACCATTTGCTTGGAAAATTGTTTTCCAGTCTTTTACTCTGAGGTAGTGTCTGTCTTTGTCACTGAGGTGCGTTTCTTGTATGCAACAAAATTCTGGGTCCTGTTTATGTATCCAGTCTGATAGTCTACGTCTTTTTATTGGAGAATTGAGTCCATTGATGTTAAGGGATATTAAGGGAAAATGATTGTTGCTTCCTGTTATTTTTGTTATTTGAGGTGGAATTATGTTTGTATAGCTACCTTTTTTTGGGGGGGTTGTTGGAAGATTGCTTCCTTGCTTTTTCTAGGTTGTAGTTTCCTTCTTTGTGTTGGCGTTTTCTGTCAATTATCCTTTGAAGTGCTCGGTTTGTGGAAGATATTGTGCAAATTTGGTTTTGTCATGGAATATCTTGGTTTCTCCATCTATAGTGATTGAGAGTTTTGCTGGGTATAGGAGTCTGGGCTGGCATTTGTGTTCCCTTTGGGTCTGTATGATATCAGACCACGATCTTCTGGCTTTTATAGTCTCTGGTGAAAAGTCTGGTGTAATTCTTATAGGTCTGCCTTTATATGTTACTTGACCTTTTTCCCTTACTGCTTTTAGTATTTTTTCTTTGTTTTGTGCATTTGGTGTTTTGATTATTATGTGACGAGAGGTATTTCTTTTCTGGTCTAGTCTGTTTGGTGTTCTGTAGGCTTCTTGTATGTTTATGGGTGTCTTGTACTTTAGGTTGGGGAAATTTTCCTCTATAATTTTGTTGAAGATATTTACTGGCCCTTTAGATTGGGAATCTTCACTCTCATCTATACCTATTATCATTAGGTTTGGTCTCCTGATTGCATCTTGGATTTCCTGGATGTTCTGTGTTAGGAGCTTTTTGCATTTTGCATTTTCTTTGACTGTTGTGTCAAAGTTTTCCATGGTATCTTCTGTGCGTGAGATTCTCTCTTCTATCTCTTGTATTCTGTTGGTGATGCTTGAGTCTATGACTCCTGATCTCTTTCCTATCTTTTCTATCCCCAGAGTAGTCTCCCTTTGAGATTTCTTTATTGTTTCTATTTCCAGTTTTAGATCCTGGATGGTTTTGTTCAATTCCTTCACCTGTTTGGTTGTGTTTTCTTGAAATTCTTTAAAGGACTTTTGTGTTTCCTCTTTAAGGGCTTCTACCTGTTTACCTGTGTTCTCTTTCAATTCTTTAAAGGATTTTTTTGTTTTCTCTTTAAGGGCTTCTACCTGTTTATCTGTGTTCTCCTGTATTTCTTTAAGGGAGTTACTTATGTCCTTCTTAAAATCCTCCATCATCATCATGAGAAGTGATTTTAATTCTGAGTCCTGTTTTTCCTGTGTAATGGGGTATCCAAGGCTTGCTATGGTGGGAGAACTGGGTTCTGATGATGTCAGGTAACTTTGGTTTCTGTTGCTTGTTTTCTTGCGCTTGCCTTTCGCCATCTGGTTGACTCTAGTGTTACCTGTGTTCACTGTGTCTGACTGGAGTCTGTCTTTCCAGTTATCTTGCTTGTGTCAGATCTCCTCAGATTCCAGATGTCTCTGTGTTCCTGTGATCCTAAGCTCCCTCTGCTCTGGATGCAGTAGGTCTTCTAGGATGTCTCAGGATCAGATGTTTCCACAGGAGCAGACCAGCTAAGGTTCTGCCCCAGGCAAAAGAACCAGAGTCCAGGTGGAAGGGAAGTGGTGGGGGGTGGGGGGGCTTTGGGTACCTGCTAGTTCCTTAAGCCCCACCTGGCTCCCGGTTGTACCTCTGGGGCGTGGGGTAGTTGGCAAGGTATCTTACCGTCTGCTCTGTGTACAGTGGGTCCCTCTAGGATGTCTCAGGATCCAGTGTTTACACAGGAGCAGACCAGCTAAGGGTCTGCCCTGGGCAAAAGGACCGAGACATATTTTTGATGTGGAACAAATTGAGGAATATGTTTTTCAGGTTCTCACATTTGTTCAGCAAAACCTTTCAAGAACAAAGTCTGGATTTGAGAGGAGGGTCGGTAGTAATCACATTTGAACATTATGCAGATTATCATACTTTGATAGTTTTCCATATAACATTTTATGCAATTCCATGTGTTTAAGTATACTTTATAGTATGAAGATAATCATACTAATAGTATTAATTGCTGTTTGGTTTTTTTTTTTTTTACTTAACTCAAACCCAAACTCCACATATTTGAAAGTATTGACATCTAGAATAACTAAAGTCATTATTAGCAGAGACACAGCTAATAGTCATTAAATAGTAATAATAATTGATGTCATCATTAAGCATCAAGTGCACAGAATGTTTTCAGGTTATTGAAATATTAGTTGCTAGCTTTAACAGTCCAATTCTTCCCAACCCATCTCTGTTTTCCTTTCTAACTAAAGATTAAGATTTAAAGAACCCCTGCACAAGACAATGGCTGCTATAAACCAATGTCCCTGAGAAAGTTTCTATTTACAACATGGTCAGGCTTATTGATCTTTCAGTAAGACACATTCACTGTAATTTATGTTTTAGCAATAATTGTGTTTGTGGACAGAGAAATTTAAGAATGAATTTACAGCTAATGAGCTATATAAATGTCTCAGTAATTGTTATGGACAGGCTTATCAGTCAATTAAAATTATTACTTTTCTTACCAAGTTTTTAAATACTGTGGTTATACAGGGTTCTGTTGTTCTTTTAGTACATTGTATTTTTCCGTTATAAACAGATAAATACCCAGTGAAATGTCATGACCTCTTAAGTACTTTATTCAAGGTAGTATGTAATTATATAGGAGCATATAAGGATTTACTAGGTAGATAGAAATGGTAATGTGAATGCCTGTGCAGGTCTGATGTCATATTGAAAGCCATTCTTTTACCATTGTTATTATTCCTATTATTATTATTATTAATATTATTATTATTTACAATCCACCTCTTACCATCTTTTTGTTTCCTCCTCCCACAGTTCCTCATCACATTCTTCCTCCCCCTTGTCTCTGAGATAATGCTACCCAACCCTAGGCCCCAAGTTTCTGGAGGCTTAGGTACATCTTCTCCCACTGAGGCCAGACCAGGCCGTCCTATGCTGTAGACGAATACCATTCTTTAACACTGCCACTCCCTTTGACTTGAAGCTTTTCCTTTTACTTCCCCATTTAATGTCATTACCTCATATTCTTGACTTTGTTTTTCATTTGTATTTTCTATTTTATTTCATTGTTTTTTGCTCTTTAACAGGAAACAATAAATCTTTGATGTGATGATGAACTGAAAATTTTATTATATTTTTGCCTATACTAAAGGAATAAAATATATTCTTTATTCCTTGGAACTATATTATTATTATCTTTTGCGACTTGATCTTTCTTCAGTTTTTAAAAATATTTTTGATTTATTTATTTATTTAAAATTCCAGTTTATTCATCATGGTCCACCTTCTGACTGTTCCACATTCCATATCTTCTCCCCCCCCACTCCTCACCCTCTTCCCCACTCCCCACTCTCCATCCCCAACCCACTAGACCTCTAAACTCCCTGGGACCTACAGTCTCTTAAAGTTAGGTGCATCTTCTCTGACTAAACCAACACCTGACACTATTACTGAGGCTATGGAATGCTCACAAAATGGGGCCTAACATGACTGCCCCCGAAAAACCCAACAAGCAGCTGAAAGAGTCAGATGCAGATATTTGCACCAATGGACTGAAGCTGCTGAACCTTGTGGTTGAATTAGAGGAAAGCTGGAAGAAGCTGAGAAGGTCAACCCTGTAGGGAACCAGAAGTCTCAATTAACCTGGAACCCTGAAATCTCTTAGACACTGGGACACCAACCAGGCAGAATACACCAGCTGATATGAGGCCTCCAACACATATACAGCAGAGGACTGCCAGGTCTAGATTTAGTCAGAGAAGAAAATTTTTGAATTTTTAAAAAATAAAAAAATAAATAAATAATTTAATTTTTTCAGTAAAAATGTCTTCCATAAATAAAAATAATAATTACAAAATTTAAAACATCAGTAAACAATTAAGAATATGCCTACAAATATAGTAAGCAAACATAGAAGCATCTGGGTTGATTTTCTTACTCTGTTCTAGTTCACACCTGCTGCCATTTTCACATGATGACTTCTTGCCTCCTGGCTACGTTCTAAACACTCTGGTTTCCTGTGGAAAAGTTTTGCCTTTTTTATTGTGAGAGATTTTCAACTCAGCAAGGTTTGACTCTATTGCCAAAAGAGTTTATCCTCAGTTCTATTCTTCTGTAAGGAGAGAATGTAGCCAAAAGACAAAGAGGCAGGCAATACACTGGTACCATATTTTGTTTTAAAGATAGTGATAATAGAAGACAAAGGTGCTAACATTTGCCAGTGTATAAGGGAGTAAGGGACCTGTGCATGCGCAATGCAATTTTGTGTTGTGAATTTTAAAGTATGTGTGTGTGTGTGTGTGTGTGTGTGTGTGTGTGTGTGTGTGTGTGTTTGGAGTGAGGGGTCGAGGAGAGGGTAAGTGAGAGGGAGAGAGAGAGAGAGAAAGAGAGAGAGAGAGAGAGAGAGAGAGGAGAGAGAGAGAGAGAGAGAGAGAAAGGGTAATGATGGCACATTCATCTACCTGTAATTATGGATTACAACTTGTTATGAGGATTTGTAAGATGTAGCTGAGTACACATCTCTGGGATGACAGTCAGGGTATTAAACAACAGTTAGGATAAATCTTACCATGTTCCTCTTAAAAATCCCTAAGACTAGACCAAAAACATACTACAAATGATATAATAAAGCCAAGGTCTTTTGAGGATGCAGAATTTTCCGTGGTACACTTGTGGCTGCTGGGACAACTCCCTGCCATTTGAGGTTCAGCTTTGTCAATAGTAAACAACAAAGATAAATTCTTACTACCAGAGAAACAGGTGCAGTTGTCTTGTTTCCATGAAAGGAACTTCTTATCTATATGGTCCACTTACATAAAGTTTACAACAATTTAAACACAATATGTTTTCAGTAATTACTACTACAATCTTGCCTATTAACAAATAAAAACATTGATTGCTTAGTTGTGGGAGTCTTGATGGTGAAATACTAGACAGTTGTCAATGATTTACAGAAGTGACTCCTGAATTATGGTTGAAATCCAGGATCTTAGCCAGTAAAACCAACTCTTCTCCTACTTTAACTTTCCTACACTTTATTTTCTCTCATTTTGGTAGTTTTGTAAGTACAACAGTAAGAATAATGTTAAGGAATCAGTATCTGTCTTATAATTAATTACTTGTATTTTTTGAGAATTGGGATGCAAAAATGTTATAAAGCAGGAAAATAGTAGGATTAAGATTTTGTTTATGAAAGAGGAATTCAGGATGAATTGAAGGGAGAGGTAGAGCCAAAGGTAACTGAGTATTAGAACTGAAAACAGCTAAGGTAACAAGGTCACAACAGAAAGTCATAAGCCATTCAGAATCAAAGTGAAACACCTAATACGGAATGTTGATGCACTATTGTGTAAATGGAAAGCAAGACAGTAGTCATAATAATTTATACTATCTATAAAGAACTCTCTCACTATTATGTTGTGAATCATATTAAATATAGTGAGTCTAAACTTTTAACAATTAATATATTAAAAAAGGTAGCATCCATAATAAATATTTTCAATGCAGGAAATAAATCCTTGGTAAAGGCATTGGAACTCACAAATTTCTGAATTAAAGATTGCAGGTAAGCATTTTGTTAGTTTGCTTGGGCTGCAGCATTCAATTTATTATGCTTATCTAATTAGCTAATACACGACTATAAACTTAATGACACATACACGTATCTGTTCAGTTCAATGCTGTAAAGAGTTTCCTTAATGCAGGTATTTTTTACTTTTCTTTTAAAGCAGATAACTTATTTTAGATTACAAGAATGAGTGGCATCCTTACCACCTATGAAGGGTCCTCTTACACTCTATCATAGAAGTCATCACATGATGATGTCATTGTGCATAGTGATGCTGTTTACATTCCCAGTACTCCTTGTTCATAACTGAATTATTAATGTGTCTGCCGGAACTTCAGCAACCCTTGAGAACACAGGTATTTCTTCGGCATCTTTGTTTAATGCTGTATTATGGTTAAACAAGGCTGTGATTATCAACATAAATAGATGAAAGAAAGGAATCAGTAAGATAGAACAATATTTCCAACTCCCAGCAATTAAATATTTTTGTAACAAATAGTTTCAGATACATTTTCTTTCTAATGTTTTTGGTCAAGGAAACATTTTACTATAGTTGGTCTCAAAAATCCCATAATTGTGGACAAAATGGCGGGCAGCAGTGGCCCCGGGCCCAGGTGGCAGCGGCCAGGGGCCCTCGAGGTGGAGGCTGCCTGGAGGCTTCCAGGCAGCCTGTGTCACAAACCGGAGGAAGGTCCCAGGTTCCATGGGCTGGAGGCTTTGGCGGCGGCAGCAGGCCCGCAGGCCCAATGAACGAGAAGTCCTTAGTTCCAAAAGGGTTTATTGTCATGGCGGATGGTAGATGGATCTGGAAGTACCCCCCCCCCAAAACTCAGGCAGACCTGGGTTAAGTAGGGAGGGAGGAAGGGGGAGGTTCTGGGGAGGAATGGTTAATTGGCTCCGCCCTCTGACCTTCATTAGTATGTAAATCTCTAGGGCCTGAGGCCTGTAGCTACACCCTCTACCTGTGCACTTTGGGAGGGGCTGTAATGGCCTACGTGACTGAACAATGTAGGTCTATGGAGATTGGACTGCTTGTTAGGACTCTGAGTTCTGGGGACTTGGCCGAACTCCTGCCGTTTCTCCCTTGGAGTCTCGGGGTTCTAGGCCCATGCCCAGCCAAGAACCAGGATACCCTTATGCAGTCCCCACATAATTCCAAGTTTTTATTCATTTATGAGTTTATTAGATAATTTAATGTCAGATTCTCTTTAGAAATATATTTTATTAAGTATTATATTTGGATACATTAAAACTTTTATAAATGAAGTAATGTTCTGAATGGTGTTCTGCTAATCTGTATTCAATTTTAAAACATAAATGTCTAATTTTAGGAAATTTAGCCTTGTGAATGTTTTCAAATTATATTTGTTAAACTACATGTATGTATCAATTCCATAGTAAACATATCATTCTTATATTTTCCTTTACAGCGGTACTTTGTTGTATTAGGTCATTTTGAGCTTTAAGACAGTTAGGTTTTTATTATCACATGTAAGAGTTTATACTAACAGGTGGGCATATATAACTACTTTTATTTGAGTTACCATATCCCAAGTTTACAACTGGCTATAAAAGAAACCAAGGCTTGTGTTAATATATGGACATTGAACTTAGATTTATATGTTAACTATGAGCCATTTTCCATATTTAGTTGATAATGAGTTACTGCTTTAGGATCCATATCAGATGTAGTAGCATCAGTGGCATCTTCATAAATAAACATGAGCTATTCTTAGAAACAACATCATAAAACAGTAAAGTATAAATGGAGTATCAGCTATGGTTTTAAAAATAGAATATATGTATATATATATATATATATATATATATATATATATATATATATATATGATGTATATGTAGATATGTGTATGTGTGTGTCTGTGGATGACCGTGTGTGTATGTGTGTATCAACAATTAATAAAAGAAGAGAACAGAAAATTTGAACAAATAAAAAAAAGGTACACAGAAGGAGTTTGTAGGATAACAAGGGAAGGAGACAAAGTAAGTAATAGTAAGTAATTATAATCTCAACTATAAAAGAAATATTTTTTAAAAAATGTAGATCAATAATGTATCACTTTCTTAATTTAGGGAACATATTTTTTCCTGCCAGAGCCTGCTGTTTCTCATTTACATTGTATTTAAATTCAAAGTCTATTAAAGGCATATGTAATTATGTTTTGTGCATTTTCATTGTTTGGTATTTTCTTTGACTTTATTTATTCACTTATTTATTAACATCACAAATGATGCCCTCCCTCTCAGTCTTCCTTAATGTAGTCTTTTCCCCCATGTTCCCCATTTAAATTCTTTTTTTTTTTTTTTTTAATTTTTATTTTCAGCAAATCAAAAAAAATTAAAAAGCATTCAAACAGAATAAAATGAAAATAAACAAACAAGCAAAATACCAAGGGTCAGATATACTTATACAAGAATTCTATAGGGCCTTCAAACAAGCAACACTTTTTGAGTTATGTTTAAAAAAATTCAGAACCACAATAAGCTCCTTCACAAAGCAAATAATATTGAAATAGTGAAATCAAGTGTAGACCCAACAAAAATATATAAATTATAGTTCAATATCCCTCATGAATATACATACAAAAATTCTCATTGAAGTAGTTGCAAACTGAATACAAGAGATATAAAAAAAATAATATTCCATGAATAACTGAACAACTGTTTTTTTTTTTGAAGACCGTACTCCATATACAGGCTGCATTCCAGACCATCAAATAACCCTATTAAAAAATGGGTAGAGAGTTGAACAAAGAACTCTCAACTGAGGAAACTCGAATGATTGAGAAACATCTAAAGAAGTGCTCAGCATCCCTAGTCATCAGGGAAATGCAAATGAAAACAACACTGAGATTCCACCTCACACCAGTCAGATTGGCTAAGATCCAAAACACAGGTGACAGCAGATGTTGGCGAGGATGTGGAGAAAGAGGAACACTCCTCCATTGTTGGTGGGATTGCAAGCTGGTACAACCACTATGGAAAGCAGTCTGGCGATACCTCAGAAAATTGAACATGGTGTTACCTGAAGACCCAGCTATACCCCTCCTGGGTATATACCCAGAAGATATTTCAACATGCAACAGGGCCACATGCTCCACTATGTTTATAGCGGCCTTATTCATAATAGCCAGAAGCTGGAAAGAACCCAGATGTCCTTCAACAGAAGAATGGATACAGAAAATGTGGTACATTTACACAGTGGAGTACTACTCAGCCATTAAAAATAATGAGCTCATGAAATTCTTAGACAAATGGATGGAGCTAGAAAATATCATCCTGAGTGAGATGACCCAATCACAAAAGAACACACATGGTATGCACTCACTGATAAGCAGATATTAGCCCCAAAACACACAATACCTAAGATGCAACGCATAAACCTCATGAAACTCAAGAAGAAGGAGGAAGACCAAAGTGAGGGTGTTTTTGTCCTTTTTAGAACGAGTATCAAAAGATTCAACCAGAGCTCCCAGGAGCTAAACCTCCAGCCTGAGAACAGACCGGCAAGCTGTCCTCTGAGAGGCTCTAACCAGCAGCTGACTCAGACAGATACAGATATCCAGAGCCAAACAGTGGATGGAGCTTGAGGACTCTTAAAGAAGAATAGGTGGAAGGATTGAGGGCCCTAAGGAGATAGGAACTGCACAGGAAGATCAACAGAGTAAACCAACCTGAACCCTTGGAGCTCTCAGAGACTGAATCACCAACCGTGGAGCATACCTAGTCTACACAGATCTACCTCCATGGGCTGAACCTAGGCCTCCCTGCACATATGTTGTAAATGTGCAGCTTGGTTTTCATGTAGGTCTCAAACATCTGGAGTGGGGGCTATCCCATTTAAATTCAAAACACTTGATAGGATCTTTTTCTCCTTAAACGTGAGAATCCGTTTTGCTATACTGTCATGGATAATATTGACAATAATGTTAATAGTTGTTTTCTGAACTCAGCAGCAATGTTTGAAAATAAAGATATTGCTGTCCTTTAAGTTAAACGGGTGAAGCTTTAGGTTGTCCCCACTGTGGTTTCTGTTCCCTAACAGGGTTACCTTTTCTTGACTCAGTGGGAGCTCATGTCCCTAATCCTGCAGAGACTTGATATGCAAGGATAGGAGATACCCTAGAGGGCCCCACCTTCTCAGATGAGAAGGGGATGGAACATGGGGGAAAAGACTACATTAAGGAAGACTGAGAGGGAGGGCATCATTTGTGATGTTAATAAATAAGTGAATTAATACAGTCAAAGAAAATACCAAACAATGAAAATGCACAAAACATAATTACATATGCCTTTAATAGACTTTAAATATTACAACTAACTTAAAATATGAAATCAACATTAAATAGTAAAATAACTTTGCGTGTTATCTAGCAATGTTGGGCGCATTGGTCATCTTAATGAAGAATAGTATTTCTTTTTTAAAGAATTGTTCCAACATTAATATTTGTTTTAAATATTTTGCATTAGGAAAATTAGCCACTGTTGATTAATGACAGGAATAATAAGTTGTTTGTAATGGTAACCAAGTCACCAATTGAAATTAGAAAATTGGAGCTAAATACAGAGAAAATGAAGCATGGGACACTCTGGACTACAAAATACAAAATAGTCTGAAGTAGAAGAGGGCAAGCAAAAAACAGGAGCATTATGGAAACAGAGAATCACTGGCCTAGGATACTGAACATTGAAGAAAAGATACATGACACTTTGATGCATCAACATTGTTGTAGTCTGAAAATCCCCATTTTCTAAACCTTAAGCATATATAACTGCATCACACAATTTCAAGTTAGACTCAAATATTTGTTCATGAGTATATGCACTGTCATTGATAGATACTCTTAAACTGTATGCAAAGAATGAGAAAAATCCAACTAAAAAAGAAAATCACATGAAAGGCCAAGAAGACTAGAAGTCACAATAAATTCTGGGCTTGATAATTTATAACAATGACATTAGGTTGTTGGAGGTCTTAGTATAGTAAAAGGTTTTAATTCATTGTCACCTAGAACATCAGCAGCACAAGGATATCTAGGCAGTTAAAGATGATATATCAACTCATACCTTTAAATAAAATTTGAGTGCTATTAGAGAATATATTACATTTTCTAATGTAGGTAAGCCCAGAGTTGTTAATTACTTACTGGAAAGGGTGTGTCTTGGTCACCATTCTATTGCTATGAAGAGACATCATCACCATAGCATCTTTTAAAAGAGAAAGCATCTAGTTGAGGCGTATTTACAGTTTCAAGGTTTAGTCCATTATCATCATGTTGGGAGAATGATGGAACATAGGAAGTCATGGTGCTGGAGAATAGCTAAGAATTCTACATCTATATCCAACAGGTAACAGGAAGAGAGTGAGCCTCTGGGCCTTGCTTGGGGTTTTGAAACTTCAAAGGTCACCCCCAGTGACACATTTCCTCCAAAAATCCATACCTACTTTAGCAAGGCCCCATCTTATAGATTTTCTCCAGAGATGCCACTCTCTGGGGACTGACTAAGCATTCTAATACATAAGACTGTGGGAGCCATTCTTATTCAAACCACCATATGGTGTCACCCTAAATTAATTTATTCCAGTAAAATTTCTGGGACTTTTAGATTGTAATATAATTAAATTGCTTTGCAAAACAAATGACAATTAACAGTCAAAATGAAATAAAATCAAGATTCCTTCAGATTGGAAAGAGTTAACTGTGATCTGTTAACTGTAAAAGGGTATTTCGGCAAATTATTTAAAATTCTAATCAGAAGTGAATAAGAACTTTGAAATGAGGGCGGAGGGCAAGATATAGATGAACAGACTAAAATACTGACCTCAAAATACATCAATCGATAAAAATAGAAAGTGTTTTATCTCCTCTGCTTCCTTTAATAACAAGGATCAGATCAAGAAAAAAAAGCTCCCTTTGCTCTTCAGCTTCTTAAATCAGTAACTTCAAAGAATTAAGTCTCTGCTCACATCATTAAGAGATACAGGAGAAAGCTAAGTGGGCTTCAGCTTCAGTGTCCCTTTGTCCTTGATCAGCTAAGAGTCCTGATTCTATTTGTCTCTGTGGAGCCCACACATCCCTGCACCTGTTTTTCAGAGTGCCTCGTGTCCATGTTTCTGAGCTAACAGGGATGCACTTTGGAGTATTGAACACTGCGAGTTTGACAAGGCTGCCTTTCTGACAAGGTGAAAGATGCCGCCGTAACTTCCAATGAGATTCTCAATTTAACTCTTCCAATTTGAGCCTTCATTTTTATAGTTACACACCAGAGACACAAGAGATACAAAAGGAAAACTTATAAACTGTGTGGAATTAAAAAAAATTCACATTAGGAATATATTTATTTTTGTTTTCATTTTAAATTGCCTATTGCACCGTGTCAGGGACACTAAATATGTATTTTATGGATTCGTATAAAAATGACAAAATTAATTATGGAATGTTGACTAGAGTCCTCAAGAGATATTGTTGGAAATGGCATATATTAACAAAATGACTATTCACTGCCTAAGTAACTTTTAAGACAGGAAACATAGCAAGACCAGGAGCAGAACAAGGTAGGAATTATTTTCAGAACCACTCATAGAGAAAATTAATTTCTCTGAGTGATAATTGGAACATGTTTAATTTTTAAGATAAAGAATTGAACTAATGGCTTGGTCTTGACCCTGACTGAAAGAGTTGTACAATAAGGAGAGAGAGCCAATGAGATAGATAAAATTAAAATTATTTCATAAGTCATTTTTACATTATTAAATATATTTTGTTCACTCTATTGTCCCAACAGATGAAAGAATGTGTTAATTATCTTTTGTTGAAACAAAGAACCGTGCCTCAGACAAGAATTTAATACATTTGCTTTCTAAGATGTTTTATAATTATTACAAGTGACTTCTATTAATGTAACAATTATTGTTTTCTAATATAGATACTTTGGCGACATTAAGAAATCCAGAATTTTCAATAAACTACTAGAATCTTTATAAATTCTGTTATTTTCTTATCACTAGTATTTGCCATTCTGGGAACTTTCCATTTTTTAAGCACAGCTCTAGTTACACTTACATTACAAAGCCTGTGGATTCTAATAGGATATTTCCTACTCTTGCTCCCACCAATATTGCCACAGGGAACACTCTTAGAATTGAGTTGGATAACCAAGAGGAATATTTTTGTTGTAGTATGTTATGGAGATTTGAAGGGCCATATGTTACTGACAACTTACTCAGGGGAAGGGAGGCACTCTCAGTATTTGCTAAAATATTTTCAATACTATAAAATCCTTCAGGCTAACTCTCAGATAAGCATGGAAACGATTTCTGTGATTTTCTTATGAAAACTGAACTGTTTTCTCCTTCCTTCTTCTTATTTTTATGCATCGTTATCTTTAAGTGTCCTGTGTTCAAATGGAAAATAAAAGTAGATCCATGCTTTGAATGATACCCTAAAAGTCATCTAGAATTTAGATTCACAAAAGAATTGGAAAACCATGCTCATCACTCTAACCATTTCCAGTTTAATGACTTATATTTGTGAAATGTATACAAATAATAGATCACTTTTTTAAAAGATTACATGAAATTCTCTAATACTCATTGAAAATAAGTATACTATCATACATATATTGTGCAAAATAATATGTGTCTTGGCCTTGCATGCTTAATAATTATTCCATTATAGTCATTTCCTATCACCCTAATTTAATAGTCCAGTCCCGTGTCCTTCTACGAAGGTAACATTTTTCCTTTATAAAAATTACAGATCTCAATAGGCAAAGAACTATTTCATATTAAATATTACTAAACATATATGACATGAAATGTAATGCCCATTTGTCAAATGGACTATAGGCCTCAAAATAATATTTTTAAGGAAAATTTTACCTGGACATGATAGCATATGTCTATAATTCCAGCTACTTAAGAATGTTGGGGCAGAAAGATCATAAGCTCCAGACTTGAGGGCTAGAAATTGATTTAATGTTAGCCTGAGCAACTTAGTGAGACCCAGTCTCAATATAAATCTGTGCTTAATATAAACACATATTTTCACATATATTTCTCATTGGTAGCTCAGTTGTTTCAAAACTAAGGGACGTAACAACTCACAGTTTTAAATATTTATATATAAGATTACTTGACAATATTATATAAATTAATTTTCTTATTTCTACACTGACTTGCTGTTATGTGAAATATTTAAGGCCTGATAAAGTGTATTAGTGGATAGAAGCACCTAACATGGAGCCTGGGGGCTTGAGGTAAATCCTTGGAATCCATCCACAGCATGTATTGAGAGACCTGACTCCTCCCAGGGGTTCCTTGACTTCCATACATAAGTTGTGAAGCTTAAATGTTAATGTACAATGCTCATGTGCACGAACACACACACACACACACACACACACACACACACAGAGAGAGAGAGAGAGAGAGAGACAGAGACAGAGACAGAGAGACAGAGAGAAAGAGAGAGAGGGGGGTGAGAGAGAAAGAGATAGTTAGATACATAGATAGATAGATGGATGGATAGATAGATAGATAAAGCTAATAAAATATTTCAAGATATTTAAGACAAACACTGTTTTGGGAAGCACACACTAAAGGTTTTCATGATTCAACGTAATCTTCCTTAAATTACTCTAAAAGAATCTGAGAAAGGAAGAAGACAATTCACACAGTGAATAGGTAGATTTATTAATAAGTGTATGTTTCATCAGTTAACTCACAGTATATAGGGAAAACTCTTTTTATATCTTAACAGCATACATACCCAGAAATAGGTTACACCTCAAAGGACTATACAACAGACTGTATGGTAGAGGTTAACTGTACATTAGAGTACAGTCTAATTTTGATGTCATTTAAAATAAAAAAAAAAAAACTAATAAAATAAATTTGGAGTTACTTTGTACAATTTTCTAAAAAGTGTAGATGAAAAATGATGTGTTAATTTGTATTTCAAGTCAGAAGTGTTTCATCTGGCAAGGAAACAAAACATGTTTTTATTGAAAACATAAGTATAGTAATTCCTATTTGGTGAAATAATATTCAAGACAACTAATGGATCCTTAAAACAATCAATGTATTGAACTGTAAATATATTTTCATTTTCTATACATGGATATTATAATAAATGTGACTTGTAAATAGCATAGTAAAAAGTTCACAATATATGATGACATAATTATATCAATATATTGTAGCCATTGTTGTTCAAATAACAATATGTATTAACTGGAATCACTTTTCATTAACTAAAATCACTTTCCCATTTCTTTTGGACATATCTGGGCTTTCTGCATCAAAATTTTGCGATTTGTGGCCATTCTTAAGTTAAAGTCCTGATTAGACCTTAAGGACCATGAGAGCTGCCACATAATAATGAATGGGAGCATAGATTATACAGCCTGAATCAACTGTTGAAAGAGTGATTCATGACCCAAACAGATGTATGAAGGATGACACAAGATGCTATCCGAAGATTAAGAATAATACAAAACTTTAAAGTTAGAAATATTCTATTTCTAGAATTTTCCATTTAATGTTAATATCAGGAAAAGGAAAATGGTTGAAAAGAATAAAAAACTAATTCTTTCTGAATTTTTGGTATAGCAAATGTAAATTAATTATGATAACTAAAATAAATTTCCATAGCCGTGAAGGCAGGTTGAAACCACGGAGACCGAAGCACACCTTCTCTACTGCACGGTGTTTCCTTTTTGTCTACCGATGAGCATCACCTGGGGCTGTAGAGAAAACTGTTCAAAATGTAAGGTCCTCTGCTCTGAGAACTTCTTTGTTTTCTCCCATGTAGTTTGCCGCTGGAATAAAGAAAGGACAGTTTATGGATGCAAGAGTAAAGAATAAAGCAACTATTTCAGATATGACAGCAGTTGGAATGAAACAGATACGGGATCTGGAGGAACCACAGATAAAAAGAAAATTAAAACAGGAAACTGAGGGAAGGAGCTCAGGACTGTGAGGTTTATACAAGATAATTTTCTTAAAACAAGTGGCTTGTGGGAGCACCCTCATACAAGCAGAAGAGGGAGGATAGGATAAGAGGTTTCCGGAGGGGAAACTGGGAAAGAGGATAACATTTGAAATGTAAATAAATAAAATATATTAAAAAACAAAACAAAAAAAAAAACCAACAAACCCAAGTGTGGCTTCAGATCTTGAAACTATTTCAGGAGGAGAGTCTAGTGTCAGATAGTCCACAGTTCCTTTCATATTTAATTAGTTATAAGTCTACATGTGGTTTCAAATAAATATAATTTATAGGTCTTTGTTTTTTAAATATTTTATCATGTGCAATTTTTAATTTACAGATTTAAATATTTAAAATAGAATAAATATATATAAATTGATGTGACCATTTCTTCCACCTTCGGATTACACTTTAATAATATTGTATTATTAAAATTTTATTCCCTTAAAATGTTTCCGTAGAAAATGTCTTTAGATACCATAGTTGTTTATATTTAAGTGTAAAACAAATGTTTCTATTTTAATTAATTTGGTGGACCTGTCTACACAAAGGTACTCAAAATTCTACTGAGATGATTAAACGTTTAACTTGATTTTTCTGCAACAAATTATTAGAATTACAAACTCTAATCTCTAATATACAAGTTCACAGTAGTCCATTCATTTCTCTTCTAGAATGAAAGAATTAAACATAAACAGTAAGTACAATGAGGTATCCCTTCTTGTTCTTTCAGGAAAAGTGGTTAGTGTGACAGAGGAGGCTCCCTAAAGTCCGCAGGAGGTGTGAGCATTAGAGGCTGTTTAGTTGCTAAGTCCTGGCCTTTTACATAGGCTCCGCAGAAACTCTCTAGCTTTTGCTTCCATCAGCTATGAATCTGAGCCTTTGTATCAGCACAGCCTCTAATCTCAGACCCTTGACCCTTACTGAGAATTAATAAAAACTTAACTCTTCCCTATTTGGTGGTTCCTGAAATGTCAGCCAGGTAAGGGACTTTTTCTGTGGCTCACTTACTCCACCTTCAGGGGTCTCTACTCTCCTGCCAGTGGTCATGACTAGAGGCAAGAGGGCAGTAAATTGACTTGGAGACAAGATGCCTCTTGTAGGTCACCTTTCAAGTATAGACTTGTTCTCAAATAAGTCTAGTCATTTTACAGTTTGAGCAAGAAACATTGTCGTGCTGCCCATGTCACCTGTCCTATAGTCTTACACTCTGCTCATTCTGACTTCACCAATGCTATGCTTATAATTATCCTCAAAGAAAAACAACCTATTTCCATAAGACTATTTGAGTGGGTAAAGTGAATTTAAAGTTTTTTCATTCAACAACACAGATGACTTTCAAACTTTTTATTCTATTTTGATGCTCTTTGCATGAAATGTAGTTCCTGGCTGGTGATAGGGGCAAATAATATCTCCTTGTTAAGGGCCACAATTACTTATCAATCTAATTGGAAACTCAAAACAGATCTTAGTCTCATCAAGGTTTTGGAAATATGATAAAATTACCATGAAAATTTTGCTAGGTTTTGGTAGACATAAATTTTCAAATTATCTGTGTATGTACTTGTGATTGTATTAAATTAAGTATAGTTGGTAATGTAGTGGGGTGTGCCTAGGTTTTATGAGTGAACATATTTTCTACAATCTGTTTAGTGTCTCTCCGCTTTACCTCACACTCTAGTCCTGTCCTGTGGATGTGGACTATAATAAAAATCTGTTTAAGAGTATCCCATTGTCTCCTGCTTTTTAGAGATTTTTCAATATTGTCTCATTTTGAAACATTTTTATTCACTTAAAGGTAATAAATATATAAATCAACATTCCATATACTGATAACATGATTCGGGATTTCAACTTGTGTTTAACAAGGAAAATATTAAATCATGTGTTTATGAATCAATAGAAAATATCATTTGATGCAGTTAATTTAAATATTATAAATTTATTCTGTAAAAGTTAAAACATTTAAAAATGTTTGAGAATATATGGCAGCAGTAAACATTTACTGCCTTACTCATGCATTTTTCAAAGCCAAATTTGAGAGCAAAAAAAAAGAGTCTTATTTTCATAACTGCATAAATAAAACATTTAGTTTAAATAAGAACTTTTATTCTCAATAGTAGCTTATTGGAGCTTTGTGAATGGATTGTAAACTATACAGACGGAAAAGTAATCCCATATATATTTTGCTTTGGAAGTTTCTTAATTCAGTATGAGCATTTTTGTACTCAAAAGGTCATGTTCCACAAAATGTGTGCTTTTATAAAAATATCAGAAAAAGAAAGAAAGAAAGAAAAAAAAAACAAATCAAAAAGACTCTTTTAACTGCCAAACATTGAACAGTTTTACACTATATGCTAGCATTTGAATAGCATTACAAGTTTATTTTTAACAAAAAGAACTTCCAAATGATTCATTTATATTATTGAGAAAACAGAAAATGATGACATTTATTGGAATTGACCTGTCTGAATTGTTAATAGAATGGTAATATGTTAGTATCATTATTTTTCAGAAACCTTTGACTGATGATGTCATGAAGTTGAAAGCTATCTCTGCACTTTAATACATTTTTAAAGAACACCTGGAACAGAAAATAAAATTAAATAAGAACAGTTGTTTGATTTCAGTGAAAAACTGTTTCCCATGGACTCTATTCTCTGCAGTTGCTGGTTTTAAATAATCTATGTAAAGGTTTTATCTAAAAATAGATGCATTTGCCATACTAGGAGATGAACTAGAGTGTTCTATCTTTTGACATTGATACTGGAACTTTCTCAGTAAATTCATGTCATCTGAGTTCATGTCATCATTAATACACACTCTATTAGATCTATATATCAAGAATTTGGAAATGAGTGTCTGTTTCTTACCTAGATGAAATAAGGTTTGGCTCACTACTTTACTTCATATACCTAATAAACCATACAAACTATACCATCCATGCTTCTAGAGTGTGTCCTCATCAAGAATAAAAAGACAGTGATATCAGGGAAACAGGTGATAAATTAGGCAGGAAATACAATGGTCAAGCACAGAGCACTGAGAAGACCTTGGGGTTGCAGGACATCCAGCAGGAGATATATGACAATAGTGATGCCAAGTGTGCTCTCAGAGGTGAAGGGATTAATAAGTTTGAGATAACCAGAGCAGAGTTGACATGAGAACAGAATTAAAACCATGGGAATTTGTAGCGATTCAGTGAGCATGCTCTTTGTTATTACCCTTGCAGGAGTTTATGAACAAACCACCATTCAAGAAAAGGATCACCCAGGGAACCAGGGGGCATATAACCAAGCTCGTAGGACACTAGAAATGGTAACTTCCCACGACTGGAACTTAGAAAACATATTTATATGTATCTACATACACATTCATGTTTGACTTGAGTCCTCAGGATGCTTTTTAACGGGTAAAATATAAATACGTATTCCTAGATTAAATGCTACACTGGTTCTACCTGAGAAATCACAAAAACAAGTGGTCAGAGAGATAAAGGTATTTCCAAGTCATTAAACTGTGTTACTTAATAACATTTGCAGTCACGTAAAAATTATAGTAATAAGCAAGGTAGAAAACTCAATGCTTGGCAGTTGCTAAAAAGCCCAGCACAAAAGAAGCAAGTAAATGTGGTCTTTAATTAGGAGGAAAAATGAACAGAAAACTAACCATTGAAGAACTAACAGAAAAGAACCCACTCTAACATACTTGTTAAAAGGCATTTCTTATTTTAAGTAGGTAGTAGAAATAGAAGTAGTGTGAGTTAGAACATGAAAAGCACAAAAATAAACCAAATCAAAATTCTTTGCAGTAAATATGAATTATTAAATAAAAATAAATGTGGTGCTATTAGTGCAGTTTTAGAAGAATAGATACTAAAGTTGAAGAAAAAAAAATGAGTACTTTCCAAAGTGAAAGAGAAAAATCAATTAAAAATAATAGGAAAATGTATAATACATTTAGGATATACTGAAAGTCAGTGGTTAGCATCATCATTTTAAGTTGAATGAATGAGTTAATAATTGGAAATTATTTTACAGTTTTTTTTTATGTATCAAGACTTAATAATTAAAAAGATTATAGTTTGTTTGTTTGTGGTTTTTTTTTTTTTTTTTTTTGCTAAATTATATTGTGTTTTATCATTTCCACCGTTGGGGTTGCTGAAACTCAAGAGCAGCCTTGACTACATGATAGCACTCTGTCTCAATGTCACTGGAAGAGAGAAGAGGGAAGGTGCGGCTGAGAATATTAAAAAATGTAGAGTACGTATGTATAAAACTCTCAAGCACAATTTCAGGTAAGACATTAGGAAATATAAAACCACAAAACAAATGCGTGCAGAAGCTAAATTTTTATTAAACAGGAGTAGATACGGGCAGATTTAAAGACAGATGAGGTCAGTTACCAAAGATTTCCTTGATGAGGTGAGACTTAATTGTATTTGAGTGAGATACTTAAGAGTGTGCTTATGAAGAGTTTGTGTATGTTTCTGCGTTTGTATCTTGTTTTTAGGGCATCAGACAAAGAGGCTTGTGATGATCCTTAATCCTGCCAGTCAGCAGTGCTCATACAGGGGCCATGCTCTTATTCATGTGACTGACAGTAAGTGGGCCTTGGGCCATGACTCGTACTTATTTAGTTAACACTAGCTGACAGCTGCACTTTGGAGGTCAGCCAGGAAAATTAAGAGAAAGAAGAAGCATAGTGTGGACTTTCTTTTCCCTAAAATACCCAAATAGAATGGAGACATTAAAGAAAGACTGTTTGTGTAAGTTTTGATTCAATACAGTCCACATGTACTTAGGAAGTTATTCCAGGACCAAAAAGTGGTTAACAAAAAGAAGGAACCTCTATGGTAACAAAGGATGCATTCATTTATAAAGACGGATAATTAACTTCACAAAAAAATGTCCTCACCTAGTTATATTTTTCCAGGATGGAAGCTGGATGTAGGACAAAAGGAAGTCAAATATGGCATTAAAAACAATAGTCTGGATATTTTAAATAGCAACATATTCTTCTCATCGGGTTTATATACAATATGTAAAAGATCACCTTTAGAAAGAATATAGAGGGTGATGGGAGAGTTTCAGAAGTTTCAAGGCATATTATTTGTTGAAGATCTCTTACAGGGAGTAGTACTGCAAAGTGTAACAATTTTTCTTAAGGAAATTTTATCAAAAATAAATATATATCTCTGTCTTATTATATTCTTATAATTATGATAGTTTCAGTCAACACAGGTAGAACAGAGCTTCCTTTGCCTACCTATGTTTTAACCTGCGTCATTAGTCCCTGCTGCTTTCTCCCTGCTTTTACTCATTGGGATAATACATACTTCATTCAAAGAACTTATATAATTGTTTTCATACGATCTGGACTGTATCTACATTCGTCCCATTTCTACATCTTTGTATAGGTTGTAATTACTCAATGATATGCTATTTAATTTCTTGGACACATTTGTTATTTTCCTTATTACACAGTTATTTATTGTACTTAGCAGCTTACTAAGCATTTTCTCAGTGCAGAGGACAGAGTGAGGCAGGATATGCCATGGAAGGCTTTCTGAAACTTTAAATGAAAGCAGGTTACAAGACTCCAGGCTCAGCAGATGAATCTTCTCTCCTAAGCAAGACAGAGTGAGAACTAAGCTAGGAAATGTGTTAGCTACTGGTAAAACATTCTGTGAGTGAGATCATAAAAATGGAAAGGAGTAAGTGTGGGGAAGAGCAGAGCAAGTGATGGGAGGAAGTAAGTAATGTCAGTTATGAAATCAAACAGCATATCATCTTAACTGAATGCAAGCCATTTGATGTATGTAAAAATGATTACAGTAATTTCATATTTTCATTATGACTAGAATTATAGAAAGGGCTGGAGAAAGCAATGACAGTAAATGATACATGAGTTTTGTGTTGGGCTCTAAACAAAGGTTGTTGTTTTTGTAATAATAATAATAATTTTATTTAAAATAATATGATGTTTACATTATTATTTTTATTGTTATTACCAACACTTGCTTACAGAGTATATTTAAGATTCTTTGAACAGAATGAATAAAGAAGACAGAGGCAGGGGGTGTAAACATGAGCCATCTGACTTCCCCTAATTCTGTTTGTCTTTCTGTGTGGCTGGGTTCCTGTGCAAACCAGAATATTTGTTTCAAATACAGAAGTTGTAGAAACAATCGATTTTAAGCAGTCATTATCAATAATACTACCTTCTCAAAGAGAAGTTGCGATACATAAGATGAAGCACAAAATGTTAGTTTTGGTCCTATTGTAGTTACTACTATTCCTCAATACAGTATTATGATCATATACATTGTAAGAGCAAGCTTATTGATGCTATTCTTTAATCCATGGTGAATAAAATAAAATTAAGAATTCAGTTAGTAAACATTCCTACATCTTTCCTCTGAGCCTTAGTTAATGTTATGTGTTGTTTTCTTTATGACATTGTTGAAGTAAGGAAATTTCAGTTTATTCCTAGAACCAATGAAATACAAATTAGAATGAAATACAAAATTAGAGGATAATAATGGAGTTTTGCTACAGAAATTTTAATGGATATTCAATATGTCACTTCTAAAATGAGAAGCAGACACCTATCTGTCTCTCTAGAAAATGGAAAAATGAAGGCAAAGAACCAAGAGATTCTGGTCAACCTAGGAGGATACATAGACAATTTGAGATCAGCTTGTGCTAATAAAAACAAAAACAAACAAACAAACAAAAAAACAAAAAGCCTAAAGAAAATAAATTAAGATAGTAAGAAATCACTTCAACCAAATCCCAGTATCATATCAGCGGTTTAGTTTATAACATGATGAAACTTGGGAACAGGGTGCTAGGGTTGGTGAGGCCTCTGGATTTCACAGTCTTGAGTCCAAACCAGTTTTGCTTTATTTTCTTCATATTTAAAAAAGAGGTATTAATAGTAATGACTGCATGTCTTCATATAAAGATTGCAAAACACAGCTGTAAGAAGTTCAAACTTTTTTCCTTATGTTTAAGGTGAAAATCTAGGCAGGTCAGCTGACTGTCCTGATTATATAATAGAACTAATCATCATGGGAAGAAAAATCTGTTTACTCTTTTGCCAGTTTTGAATAATGAAGTCATTCAAAATAGATTCAGCCACAAATAGAATTTGACATGCAGTTTTCTCAGCTAATTGAGGCCAATTAGTAGAGAAGTATTTTTCCCTGCAAATGTTCAAAATGTCATCCTCGAGCTCTTTTTCTTTTTCTGTCACAGTCTTTCTGTGAGTCAGAGGGGAAATACGCTGACCAGTGTGGTGAATTGAGATGCACAGCCATGGGTTCTCACTCGCACCATTTCACTAAATTGACTGTATTCCTCTGCTTTAGACTGACAAAGCTGTTTATTTTCTCTAAGTGCTAAATATTCATTTCATTTCTCATGTGCTTAATCCTTCTCAGTCAACTCCATTAAAAACGGATTAGGCATTACTGAACACAACAACAAATATGTTAAAATTTGTTTTTATTTTCGTAAAAGCATATGCTTTCTGAATAACTTAAAGTTAAGGAAACACAAATATAAACAGATTACTAGGATGTTACCTCAATTCTAACCTTGAAAATTATATTTGTGATGCATGTCAGTTATAGTCACATATATAAGTGACATAGGAAACTAAGACATTTCAAAAATTCTATTAATGAGAAGTGGTAGTATGTATTAACGTCTTCTATGTAAGAGTTATTCTTCAGTATGTATAAGTTGAAGCAATACCATACAGGGCATAAAACAAAACAGATTACCTTCTTTCAGGACTACGTAAGAATATTCTACTTCTTCATCTACTATGTCAACTAAAATACCTGGTTATGGAACTGTGCACTATTCCACTGGTCTGGATTCCTTTCATGTTCTTTACAAATGTCATGTGTATTCTAAGTAAATTGTTGATTAAATGCACAGAGATGTTTCATAGCATTTGGTTATTGCATACTCCACAAAATGGAGCTTTCTTAAGCCCATTTTAAACTTTTAAAATTATTTACACGTATAACAAATATCATTTTGGTATACTGTAACATATATAAAACTGTGTTTGTCAATTAAATGAGTAATATAATTAAAGAATAATTTAGGAAACAATAATCATTTTGAGCTGATGTTTTGATTTTGGAATTAAAATGTCTGTGTAACGTATAATATCTTGAAATATCACCTACTAAACCAGATCTATACATAAGAAAAGGATTTTAAGGGTGGATAACAACCTTGAGTTGATTTCTCAGACTTTTCCCGATTTCATCTCATCAGCCTCTGCATTAAAGGTTGTGAATACACGGTTCATCAGTAGAAGGTGTGTCTCCATTGTGTGCTCACCTAGCAGCTGGTCACTGTTCAGACCCACAAGTTAAGTCTTAACTGAAGTAAGTTTTGACAAAAAGTCACCAACAATCTCTACAACCTGCTTGATGTTTGAAAATAAGGTGGGAACAAAGCATTATGTTTTGTGGTTTCTACTGATATGGGTTATTAAATGAAAAGAAATGGGAAAAAACTTGCTGTAGTTTTTCTATAAGGAATCTGAATGATCTCTTCCTTGGCTGAAGGTTTTGAGTATAATTTCTTAATGTCAATTGACTTTTCTGTGGTTCAAATTTTGTAGGCTTCATGATACGTTAGGTAAATACTTTCAATGATGATTTTTTTTTATATATTTTGGTTTTTTTTCTTAGACAAATACTTGCTGTAGCTCAGGCTGTATTCATGATCCTCCTGTCTCAGCTCCCCAAGTGCTGAGGCTGTAGACATACACTTAGAAAGTAAGTTATCCTTCAATGGTTTTTTTTGAATTCTGTATTTAAGTGATCTATAAATATTTTAAATATTCACATTGTTTGAACTGAGTATTTTCTTTTATATTTAGAAAATAATATGTCCTGGGTGTGATTTGTGTTGTACAAAAAGACACTTCAGTGTTTCATTGATGTAAATATTCTAAAATCAGTTCATGACAGTGGAACACCTGGATGTCTTGCTGGTTCTAATTGTCACTGTCAAAAAGAGGCCAACAATGGTAAACAAAAATAGAAAGGGACAATTTATTTAAATGAGACTACTTTGGAGATATAATGTAAAGGTAATCAATGGCCATCAGTCCTGAGTGAGTTATACCCACTCATTTCTCATATGAATAATATTTACTTTGTGTATTTCAATATTCACTGTTAAAAATCTATGCAAAGCAATCATTACTCCTAAAATGTTAAATTTGATAAAACCAAATTTAGTCAACTTGAAATTTTGAGAGACATAAGAAACTAAAATATTGAAACAAATATAGGTAAAAATATTTACTTATGTAGACTTCCTTTACTTCTCTTGTTCATATTAAGAAGATAATAGCATCTATGAAGTTATCACATAAGGGTCAGGATACAATTCCCAGCACAGAAAAATAAGTGATATTGAAAATTAAGAACTTAGCTTATTCATTAAAATGAAAGCTAGAAAATAGCATAATTGGTCCAATGTGTTAAGGAATTTCAGAGTGAGGTGCGAACAGGATATATCTATGTGTCTCAGAGAAGAGGCAAAATCATGTGCTAGTTCTCAAGGCCATGAAGTCTCACAAGAAATGGAAATTTCAAAGAATATCCTTCTATGAGCAGACAACAGGGAGTCTTTAGTCTGTGGCCATTTATGCTAAATATTTATGTAATTGTTAGTGCTCATTTTCAACTTAAGAAAGTATTTTAACGAGATATTGAGAAAATAAATAAAATCAAAATATAATAGTACTTTATAAATAAAATTTTAGAAATACATTATTATTTGGTTTACATAAATTCACAGAGTTTTAAGGAAAGTCAATTATGTCCCCAAAATAACTTCTCCAAATAATTAACTGGTAAGAATAATGTTTAAGTCTTTATCATCTCAAATCTATCAATTTTATTTAACCTCAGCTATTACTGAAGGTGAACTTTTATCTAAAATCATGAGATTAAAAAATTATACTTTCAGCTAAGCATTACATAATGTTTTCACATCAGCTACATTTATTTTATTCTTTTTACTTTATTATAATACTTTAGAGTTATTTTAATTTTATAAATATTTCATCAGTCTTACAAGTACACACTATATATATTATATATATATATATATATATGATAATAATATATGCAGCCTAATTCAGAGATTATTTTTAGTTAGATAAATATGTACCTTAAAATACTGAAAGCTATATGATAACATAATTTATGGCCAGAATTTAATGGTATAATGCTATTTTGTTTATAAGAGAATTAAAATATATATCACCAGCTATAAATACAACCAGAATCAACAAAGTACATTGCTTATAGTCATTTTTAGTTTACTCTAGTCTAAAACTTTATCTACTGTATTTATAGTTATACTTGCCCTCATAGCAAGGTACAGAGCTATTTAAGTAATTTATATACAAGACCCTTGATCTTACCTTATAATCATATTATCTCTCTCATTTAAAATGTCTTGTAAATATTATTAGCTAGCTATTGTTGGTTAAGTTGAAAGTACTGTGCAATATCTTCTATAAATGAAAAATGTATAAAGACTTATTGTTTATTAAACTACAAGAGTCCCATCTAGTGCTCCATTTTCCAGCAACTTCTCTGCCTGCCTCCAAAGGCCCATTGCAACAGAACATAAGGTAAGATTCCCTGAGCCCCTGTATCCCATTGCAACCAGTCCCTTGGGGCATACCAGCTGCTCTGAAAAGTAGTACTGCTCCATGAATATGAGTTTGCTTCACCAGGAACATTGAGGGACAACCAGATGGCTACAAGACCCAGCATAAGAACACATTCAACACAACCAACACAATATGGGATTAAACAATAAGGACAGCCCAAGGGAGGATGTGAACCTCACTCAGAGAGGGAAATAATATATTCATTGGAGGTGGCTGGAGAGAGGGAACTGAGTGTGAGAGGGGGTGAGGTGGGAAGGGAGGATGGAAATCAGGTGTGGGAAGAAGTGAGCAGAAAATGCTGAAAATGAGAATGGAAATCAGTGTGGCTTATCGCTGAGACTATCTGTGAATCTGGAGTGGGGGAGGCTTTGAGGAGTCCATGCAGGGTGACCCTAGCTGAGATTCCTCTTAGTGTATATATGAAAACTGAGTAACTACCTCCTGTATCCAAACAGGACTTCCAGTGGAAAGAGAGAGACATCAACCCAGCATAAAACCTTTAATTCCAAACTTGTCTTGCCTACAAGATGTGCAGGGACAAGATGGAACAGAGTCTGAGGGAATGGACAACCAACGATTGGCTCAACTTGAGATCCATCCCATGTGAGAGAGACAACCCCTGACACTATTAATGATATTCTTCTGTGCTTTCAGACAGGAGACTAGCATAATTGTCTCCTGATAGGCTTCATCTAGCAGCAGATGGAAGCAGATACAGAAACTCACAGTCAAACATCAGGTGGAGCTCAGAGAGTCTTATGAAAGAGTGGGTAATAGAACAGAAGAAGCTGGAGAGGTCGAAGATACAAGAAGACTGCAGAGTCAACTAACCTGAGACCCTGAGTGCTCACACAGACTGAACCACCAACCATAAAGGATTCAGGGCCTGGATCTGGGCATATTTGGAGCAGATATGCAGGTTGATCTTCATAGGAGTTCCTTAACAGTTGGAGCAGATGCTGTCTCTTACTTTGTTGCCTGCCATTGGCTCCCCTTCCCTATCTGGCCTGTCTGGTTGGGCCTCAGTGAGAGAGGATATGCTCAATCCTGCTTGGACTGGATATTCCAGGACAGGGTGTTACCTGTGTGGGTGCTTCTCTTTTCCCTCAGAGAATGGGAGAGGATAATGGGAGAAGGGATTTGAAAGGGTGGGTCTGAGAGGAGAAAAGGGATGGGGGGCACTGTTAACAGAATGTTAATGAATAAAAAAATAAATGAGAGAAAAAATATGAGAAATGTTGCAAAGCTATATACATGGTTATCTTAGTTTAGGTTTTACTGCTATGACCAAACACCATTTGAGCAAGTCACCTCTTACAAAGGACAACATTTATTGGGGCTGGCTTACAGGTTCAGAGTTTCAGTTCATTATCATCATGTCAGGAAGCACAGCAGCATCCAGGCAGGCATGGCAGTAGAGGAGCTGAAAGTTCTACATCTTTATCCAAAGGAAGCCAGGAGCAGACTGTCCTCAGGTAGCTAGGAGAAGAGACTCAAAAGACCACCCTCACAGTGACACACTTCCTCCAAAAATGCCACACCTCCTAATAGTTCCACTCCCTGGGCAAAGAATATTTAAAACAACACAGTGGTTTACAATACTAAATTTTTCATTGCTCTTTTTAAAAATATATTTACCTGGTTCTTTTTAATCAGATTTTTGGTTTTTTTATTTTTCAAAGCTGAAGTAAGTGTAAATATTGTGGATAATGCATGTTCACATAGTATATATTTTCATATATAGGTGTATCTCTCTGTGTGTGTGTGTGTGTGTGTGTGTGTGTGTGTGTGTGTGGTGTCTGTGTGGGTATGAAAATAAAACAAGTTATCAGTTGTATGGACTGACATCAAACAACATGCTTGGGAGCAGATTTTATTTTCAAAGTCTTCCCATTAAGAAAATGCAACTCGTGAGTGATATGATGCATATTTTTCTTTTTCGCCTTAATTAGGGTTTTATTGCTCCGAGGAGATGGCATGACCATGGCAACCATTAGAAAAGAAAACATTAATTGGGACAGGCTCATAGTTTCAGAAGTTTAATGAATTAGCATCATGGTTGAAAGCATGTCAGCATCCAAGGAGACATGGTGTTGTACATCTTGATGAGAAGGCACTGTTGAGGGACTAGATTTCACATTGGGGAGACCCTGAACACACTTATGACCTCAAAGTCTGACTTCAGTTAAACATTCCCTCCAAAATGGCAGGTACTCCAATAAAGCCACAGCTCCTAATAGTGCCACTCCCTCTGGCCAAGCATTCAATATGTGGAGTGGCCATGCCTATTGAAACCACCACACCTTCTAATTAAGCTATTAATTGGAATCAAGCTTCTTCCATGTTTGAAAATTTCAATTCTCTGAGGGATTAACCAAACTTTGTATTTAGAAGTAAACACTTCAAATTTACATGAGCCTCTGAAAAAGTTATATATATTTTGTCCTTAAAAACAATAACAGTCAGTCACAAATTTAGGAACTGCACAACACATGCATGTTAGGTTAGAGATACCTTGGAACTGTGAACATTTTTCCACCAGGTGAAGACTTACAGAGCAGGGACGCAGTGTCTGTGACAAACAACTAGTGAGCCAAGATGTGAAAAGTGAATGGACCAAACATGTATCACAAAGACCAGAATAAAAATGAGAAACTAGGAGAAAATGGATACAAGTGATTGTTTTTTAATTAACATAGAGAATCTACAAAAATAATTTGGCAAACTTTCAAAGGAAACAGTCATTACTCAAATATGAGAGGTAGATCCAGACCCCTTCTTCAACCCTTTATGTTGGAGATGACAACCAATGTTATTTCTGAAGGAGTGATCAAAAGGGAAATTGCAGAGTGAGCTGCATCCTGCAGAGAGCAGAAGAGTTTTACTAACAGCTTTCTGTGTGTGATCCCTATGTACTTAGAAAAAAAATCCTCAGAAGGCATGCCTTGACACACAGTACTTGAACACCAAACAAATGATGCTGTAGGCACCTGAAGAAATGTACACCTAAGAAAGGCAGCATATCTAGAAATGTTATTTGTAAATCTTCCAGACATAAAAGAAATAGCTAGATATTAGTGATCATATGCTCGAAAAAAGCAATCTTAAAAATATCTCAATATGATACAAGATATAACACCCATTTTTCTTTGTGCTTTTGAGGAAAAAAGAATTGCCACCTAATTTTCCAAATATCTAGTTCAAGTAGACTCATAGATGAACACACAAACCCACTACAGACAAATCAGAGAAATCCTGGCAACAACATACATGCCAGTAAGCAAGTATTTCATTCATTGTGATTTTAATTGCAAAAATGTAAAATATCCCAAGGAATAGATTTTTTTCTTCTGTATTTATTTTCCTTTCTTTGTTTGATTTCTCCCTATATTATCCCCTAGTCATTTCTTATTAAGTACTAAGGAATTTATTTAGAATTCAGTAATTTGTTTTATTTATACATTTTATTTATTTATTTATTTATTTATTTATTTATTTATTATTTTTTGGATTTTTTCAAGACAGGGTTTCTCTGTATTATTTATCATTAATGAAAAGCTCCATCACAGGTAGGTACTTTAAAAATTTCCCTTTCTTTTAGTGACTTAGGATACTGAAACTCAAAAATGCAAACACATTATTGAGTGTGTGATAGAGAAATATATATGATACATATATGTTTATATATGTATATGTTTAATATAGATCATATATATATACATATGATATATAGCATAGAATATATATATATAACTAAATCATATATAAATATATATATATGCACATATTTTATATATATAATGTATGTGTATATGTATATATGTATAGGTAGCATTTTAGCAAAAATATCTTTTGTGCAGAAGATTGGTAACATAATATTTTTAATAATTTTTAGAGAATTTCTTGCTATACATTTTGATTGTCTTCACCTCCATCCTAAGCATAAGTCAGTATTTTCAACTGTATATTGAGACCCATTCCAGTTTGCATATCACATATCCTGATCAGATATTTACTTTATGATTCATAACATTAGCAAAATTATTGAAGCAGCAAAAAATAATTTTGTGGTTGAAGTTTACCACAACATAAGGAACTATATTAAAGAATTGCATCATCAGGAAGTTTGAGAAATCCAGCAAGTCCTCTAGTTCCACCTTCACATTCTAATTCAAAATAGAATTTCAGGTGAATTTTACAGGTAATGTTACAGTAACATCTAACATTTAACACATGTTAAATGTTCATATCTGAATATACAATATATAGCAATTATCAAAAAATCTTCAGCAAATGAGGAATGAGCACCACCACTTTTATGCAGGTTTGTAAGTTTGATTTGATTTGTAGAAAACCATACAAGAGTAAATGTTTGTTTGACAAGGTTAGCAAAATGTAACTAATACTTGTTGCTATTGTTAAATTACTTATCCTTCCCTTTCTCTTGAAAAAATTTCATGTTGTTAGAATTAATTAAACAAAACTTTGGCAAGAAAACAGAATAAAAAATTCTATTCCAACCTTAGGTGTGAAGATTCATTCAGAGATTTCCAGACTTTCATACTGAGAACTTTATCCAGTTCCTCAAATGTTAATAAATTTGGAAATACTTCTCCAATGTAAAAAAAAAGAGATGCCTACAAAAACCAAATTATTAGAACCACATTAACCTAAACAGAAAAGAGAAAATGTTCAACTCTCACATATGAAATATTCTGAATTTACATAAAGTAGGTATTATCATTAATATATGTCATTTTTAATAATCACTAAATTCAGGGAGATAAAAGTTCTCCTGAGTATCTCATGATAGTGTGATGTTCATGAAAGAAGATATTTTAAAAGATCAACAGAAACAAATATTAGTTATTTAGGAACAAAAATAAAGGAAAGAAGTTACAAATATCAAAAGCAAAAGAGATAACAATATTATAATTCCCATAAACACTAAAAATAATATTCTTAACATTTCACACAAAATTCTATAATTTGTTTTAAAAATATATAAAAACAGTTTTTAAATTGCACAAGCAAAAGCAATTAAAAACAAAACAAACTAAAGAAAACCACTGATTCAAGTAATAAGTAGTTAACAAATTTCTCAAACAGAAAACAGGAAGCCTAAATGAGTCATTTGGAGGATATAATTATGGAAAATATTTTAACAACTATGGATAATATCCATACAACATGGAGACAAAGAATACATTTCAAAACTCACCCAGTAAACTCAGTATTACCTTAACTCCAACAAGAAAAAGGACATAACTAAAAAAATAAGTATAATATAGGTTAGTATCTTCGGGAGCACCTATGGAAATTTTCCAATAAGATAAAAATGAATCATTTAGAGCAGTAAAAAACTATTATTTACCATAATTAATTGGGATCTATCCAAAGTACTACAAGTCTAGAAGACTGCTTCAACGTTTTATAAACATGTAATACAACTCATCAACAATTCTTATAGAAAGGGAAAATCACATAGTCATTATAATAGATGAAAAATAAAATAATTTGAGAAAATTAAATGAAAATCATTGTTAAAAACCCTCACAATATGAATCAAAGAGCACTCAGTCAACTATACACGTGTAGACATCGAGCTAAGCATAAGCAAGCAAGAATGCGGATGTCTGTTTGTTGCTTCTGATACTGAGTACGTATGAGTGGGAGAAGCTATTTCATACCCCACTGCTGTAAAGTTCCTACCATGATAGGCTGTAACCAGGATTGAAAGGTAAAATACTACTCTTTCTACAAGTTGCTTTTGTTTTGGTATTTTATCACAGCATCACAAATGAAATACAACAAGTAGCCATTGCAATAAGGCAAAAAGAAGAAGCAATGGAAGATATCATAATTAATGCATAAATCATATTAAATGATAAAAAGAATCCTAGAAATTCACAGGTGACTAATAAATAAAAATTTGCTAAGGTAATTTGACAAAAACCATACAAAAATTTAAAAATAATGAAGGGAAATTTTATGTCGCTGGAATACAAGGCTCAATACAGTTATGATATCAGTTCTCCATAAGGTATTCCAAATTCAAATTCAAGCGAGGACAGATGATCAGGACACAAGGAAATTGTGAAGGTCAGGAATCACTCCTACATGCCTATGTTCTAGTCTCTTTAATATAAGAAAAAACTCTGCAGTCTAACCGAAAACCAAAATTAAACACCAATTCAGCCATGAATACTTTGACCTACAATTTGTCCTGCCTACAAGATATACTAGAGCAATGGTAGGACAGAACTTTTGAGAGTAACCAATTAATGTCTTCCTTCTTGTTTAACATCTTTGGGTCTGTAGGGCTTGCCATGGACACTCTGAACTTTTTGACTAATATCCACTTATTAGTGAGTACATACCACACATGTCCTTCTGGGTCAGAGTTACCTCACTCAGCATCATATTTTCTGAGTTTCATTTATGTGCCTGTAAAATTCATGATGTCCTTGTTTTTCTTAGATGAATACTATTCCATTGTGTAAAATGTACAGATTTTCTGTATACATTTTTTGAAGCAGCATTGGGTTGTTTCCAGTTTCTGGCTATTATGGATAAAGCTTCTATGAACATAGTGGATCACCTCTCCTTTGGTGTATGGTGCGGAACATCGTTTGGTATATGCCCATGAGGAGTATAGCTGGATATTCAGGTAGAACCATTTCCAGTTTTCTGCCAGATTGGATTCCACACTGGCTTTACAAGTTTACAATCTCACCAGCAATAGAGGAGTGTCCCCATTGTTCCACATTATCACCAGCATGTGCTGTCACTTGAGATTTTGATCTCAGCCTTTCCTCATTGGTGTAAGGTAGAAGCTTGGGGGCTTTCTTTCTTTCTTTCTTTCTTCTCTTTCTTTCTTTCTTTTCTTTCTTCTTCTTTTCTTTCCTCTCCTCTCTCTCTCTCTCCTCTCTCTCTCTCTCTCTCTCTCTCTTCTTTCTTTCTTTCTTTCTTCTTCTTTCTTTCTTTTTTCTTTTGATTACAAATTATTTGTATTGGATATTATATTTATTTACACTTCAGATGACATACCCTTTCCCTATTTCCCCTCTCTAGAACCACCTTATTCCATCCCCCTCCTCCTTTTTGCTTTTATATCATTTTAATTACATGCATGAATTTAGTTCACTTCTAGGTTGAGGTCTAGCCATACAATAGATACAAATAGTAAGGAACAAGCAAGACAATTTATTGTCTTGCTATGGGACTTTCTGATTTGCATTTCCTGGATGGCTAAGTATTTTGAACATTTCAATAAGGACTTCTTGATCATTAAAAGATTCCTCTGTTGAGAATTCTCTGTTTAGTTCTGTAACCCATCTTTTAATTGGGTTATTTGTTTTCTTGGAGTCTAACTTCTTGAATTCTGTATATATTTTGGATATTAGCCCTTTGTCACATGAAGGGTTAGTGGAGATCTTTCTCAATCTGTCGACTTCCCTTTTGTCTTATTGACAGCGTCGTTTGCCTTACAAAAGCTTTTAAGTTTCAATAGGTCCATTTATAATTCTTGACCTTAGTGCCTGAGACATTTGTTTTCTGTTTAGGAAATTTTCTCTTGTGTCAATGCATTTAAAGTTGTTTTCCACTTTTTTTTTTCAGTGTTTTTTTTTTTCTTTTTTTTTTTTTTAATTTTTTATTGGCTATTTTTACATTTCAGATGTTATCCTCTTTCCCCATTTCCCACCTGAGAAACCCATTATCCCATCCCCCCTCTCCTGCTTCTATGAGGCTGTCCCCCTACCCAGCCACCCACTCCCACCTCCCCATCCTTGAATTCCCTCACACTGAGGCATCCAGCCTTCACAAGAACAAGGACTTCCTCTCCTACTTATGCCCAACAAGGGCATCCCCACTACATATACAGCTGGAGCCATGGGTCCCTCCCTATGTGCTCCCAGGCTGGTGGTTTAGACCCTGGGAGCTTTAGTTGGTTGGTATTGTTGCTCTTTCTATGGGTCCAGAAACCCTTTCAGCTCCTTCATTCTTCTCTCTAACTTCTCCCTTGGAAAGCCATGGTCAGTTCAAAGGGTTGGCTGTGAGCATCTGCCTCATTATATGTCAGGCTCTAACAGACCTCTAAGGAGACAGCTATATCAGGCTCCTGTCATCCTGCACTTCCTGGCATCCACATCAATGTCTGCCTTTGGTGACTGCCATGGGATGGATACCCAGGTGGAGCAGTCTCCAGATGGCCCCTCCTTCAGTTTCTGTCCCACACTTTGTCTCTATATTTGCTCCCATTAGTATTTTGTTACTCTATCTAAGAAGGACCAAGCATCCACACCTTGGTCTTCCTTCTTCATAAATTTCATGTGCTCTGTGAGTTGTATCTAGGGTATTATGAGCTTTAGGGCTAATATTCACTTATCAGTGAGTGCATACCATGTAGTTCTTTTGTGATTGGGTTACCTCACTCAGGATGATATTTTCTAGTTCCATCCATTTGCCTAAGAATTTCATGAATTCATTGTTTTTAATAGCTGAGTAATACTCCATTGTGTAAATTACATATTTTTTGCATCCATTCCTCCATTGAAGGACACAAGCAGAAAGTACCTGAACAGAACACTAATGGCTTATGCTCTAAGATCAGAAATTGACAAATGGACCTCATAAAATTGCAAAGCTTCTGTAAAGCAAAGGACACTGTCAATAGGACAAAATGGCGGTTCCTCAGAAAATTGGACATAGCATTACCTGAGGACCCAGCTATACAATTCTTGGATATATACCCAGAAGATGCTCCAACATATAACAAGGAAACATGTTCCACTATGTTCATAGCAGCCTTATTTATAGTAGCCAGAAGCTGGAAAGAACCTAGATGTCCTTCATCAGAGGAATGGATACAGAAAATGTGGTACATTCACACAATGTTTTCCGCTTTCTTTTCTATTAGATTTACGGTGTCTGGCTTTACATTGAGGTTTTTTCCCCCATTTAAACTTATGTTCTTGTGGGGTAATAAAAATGTATATATTTGAAGTTTTCTACATGCAAACATCCAGTTAGACCAGTACCATTTGTTGAAGGTGCTCCCCTCTTCATTGTACAGATTTGGCTTCTTTGTCAAAAATCAAATGTTCCATAGGTGTGTAGGTTTATTTCTGCTCTTCAGGTCCATTCCATTAATCTATCTGTCTGTTTCTATACCAATAACTTTCAGTTTTTATTACTATTGCTCTGTAGTATGGCTTTAGGTTAGAGATGGTGTTTCCCAAGAAGTTATTTTACTGTCCAGCATTGTTTTAGCTATTCTGGGTTTTTGCTTTTTCATATGATGTTGAGAATGGTTCTTTTAAGATCTGTGAAGAATTATGTTAGAATTTTTATGGGGATTGTTTTGAATCTATAGATTGCCTTTGGTAAGATAATCATTACCCCTGGTTAATCCTACCAAATCAGGAGCATGGGAGATCTTCCTATCTTGTTATCTTTCTCAATTCTCTTTTTAGGAACTTTGAGTTCTTGTCGTACAGGTATTTCAATTGCTCGGTTAGAGTTATTCCAGTGTGTTTTATGTTATTTGTGATATTGGGAAGGGCAATGTTTTTCAGCTCATTTATTTCTTGTACAAAGGAGAGTTTCTGTTTTCTTAGAGATAATTTTGTCTCCAGCCAATTTACTGAAGCTGTTTATCAGCTATAGGAGTTCTCTGCTAGAATTTTTTTTCAGAAACTTATATGTACTATCATATTATCTGCAAACAACAATGTTTTTACTTCTTCTTTTCCAAATTGTATCCCCCTGATCTGTTTTGGTTGTCTTATTGCTCTATCCAGAACTTCACATGCTTTATTGAAGAAAGTATGTCTCCAAGAAGAGAGCAATTCTTGTCTTGTCCCTGATTTCAGTGGGAATGCTTTAAATTTCTCCCTATTTAATTTGATGCTGGTGATTGGTTTGCTGTACATTGCTTTTAATCTATTTATGTTAGCCCTTTGTATCCCTGCTTTCTCCAAGACTTTTATCATGAAGGGATGTTGGATTTTGTCAAATTGTTTTTTCAGCATTAGTGAGATGAACATGTTTTTGTTTTATTTTATTTTTGTTTATATGGTAGATTATGTTGTCACATATTGAACCATCCCTGCTCCATGATATGACGTCTATTTGATCATGGTAGATAATCATTTTGATGTGTTCTTAGATTCCATTTGCAAATATTTTATTGGGTATTTTTGCAACAATATTCATAAAGGAACTTGGTCTGAGATTCTCATTCTTTGTTAAGTTTTTGTGTGGTTTAGGTATTAGAGTGACTGTGGCCTCATAGAATGAGTTTGTCAGAGGTCCTTCTGTTTCTATTTTGTGGAGTAGTTTAAGGATTATTGGGATTATCTCTTCTTTGAAGGTCTAGTAGAATTCTACAATAAAACCATATGGCCCAGGATTTGTTTTCTTGTTGGCAGATTTCTAAATGACTGCTTCTATTTCCTTAGGAGTTATAGGACAATTCAGATGGTCGACCTGATCCTGATTTTCTTTTGGTAACTGGTATTTGTCTAGAATACTATACATTTCATTTAGAATTTCCAGTTTTGTGGAGTACATGCTTTTGAAGTAAAACCTAGTGATTCTTTGAATTTCCTTAGTGTCCATTGCTATGTTTTCTTTTTAATTTCTGATTTTGTTTCTTTGGGTGCTGTCTCTCTGCTTTTAGTAAATTTAGCTAAGGGTTTGTCTATCTTGCTGATTTTCTCTAAGAATAAGTTCTTGGTTTGGTGATTCTTTTTATTGTTCTCCTAATTGATTGATTTCAGCACTGAATTTGATTATTTTTTTGCTGTCTACTCTTCTAGGCATCGAGTGCTATGAACTTTCCTCTAAGCACTGCTTCTGCAGTGTCCCATAAGTTTGGGTATGATGTGCCTTCATTTTCATTAAAATTCCAGAAAGTCTTTAATTTATTTCTTCTGTGACTCAGTGATCATTGAGTAGAGAGTTGGTCAGTTTGGACAAATATGTAGGCTTTCTGTTGTTTTTGTTGTTGAAAGTCAGATTTAATCCATGGTAGTCTTTAAGATCCACTGAGCTATTTCAGTCTTCTTGTATTTGTTGAGGTTTGCTTGGTTACTGATTATATGGTCAGTTTGAGAGAAGCTTCAGAGAGGTGCTGAGAAGAAGCTATATATTTTTTTGTGGTTGTGTGAAATGTTCTAAAAAAAATATATGCCAAATCCTTGATTGGTGCCCCTTTAGTATTCATTTTTTTCAGTTATCTAGATTATCTGTCGATTGGTGAGAGTGGGGTGTTGTGGTCTTCCACTATAAATGTGTGGGTTTGATGTATAATTTAAGCTTTAGTATTGTTCCTTTTATGAATGTGGGCCTCTTGCATTTGAGGAATAGATTTTAAGAATTGTGATGATGTCCTTTTGGTTGATTTTTTTTTTTTTTGATGAGTATTTCCTTTTCAGGTCTCTTTTGGTTACCACAATTTGAAGTCTATTTTATTAGATATTAGAATAGCTACTCTTGGGCCTTTTGCTTGAAAAACTTTTTCTAGTCCCATATACTGAGATAATGACTATCTTTGTTGCTGGGATGTGTTCCTTGTATGCAACAGAAAGTAGATTCTCATTATGCATCTACTCTTTAGTCTGTATTTTTAACTGTGGAATTGAGTCCCTTGATGTTGAGCTACATTAACTATCAATGATTGCTACATCCTATTATTTGGATTTGGAGGTGGTTGAATGTGTATATGTGTGTTTTCTTCTATTGATTTTAAAGATATGAAATTATTTCTTTTGTTTTCTTGGGTGTATTAGACTCATTGGATTGGAATTTTCCTTCTAGTACCTCTGTAGGTCTGTTTAGTAGAAAGATGTTGTTTGAATTTGGTTTTGTCATCAAATATCTTGGTTTCTCCATCTATGGTAATTGAAAGTTTTGCCTGTTATAGCAGTCTGGGCTGATATCTGTGGTCTCTTGTGGTCTGCAATACTTCTGCCCAGGCCCTTCTAGCTTTTAGAGTCTCTGATGAAAAAAAATCACATTAATTCTGATAGATCTGCCTTTATATGTTACTTGCTGTTTTTATTTATTCTGTCTGTTTTAATTATTATCAAGGGGAGGATTTTTTTCTCATCTAGTCTGTTCGATGTTCTGTCAGCTTCTTATACCTTTAAAGGCAACTCTTTCTTCAGAATAGAGTAATTTTCTTCGATGACTTTTTAAAAGATGTTTTGTGGACCTTTGAGCTGAGAATCTTCTTTTACTATCCCTATTCTTAGGTTTGGTCTTTTCAAATTTTATGGATGTTTTGTGTCATGGAATTTTTAGATTTTTCATTTTCCTTGATGATATTTTGATTTTTTCTATCATATCTTCTACACCTGAGATTCTTTCTTCCTCTTCTATATTCAGTTGATAATGCTTACACCTAAGTTCCTATTCTCTTTCCTAAGCTTTCCGTCTCTATGATTGCCTAAGTTTGTGCTTTCTTTATTGCTTTTCCTTTCCCTTTTCAGATCTTCAACAGTTTTTCTAATATCCTTCACTGGCTTGATTGTATTTTCCTGCATTTCTTTATATTTATTTAATTGTTCCTTTAATGCATCTACCTGTTTGAATATATTTTTCCTGTATTTCATTATAGGATTTTTTCATGTCCTCTTTAAAGGCCTCCATCATCTTTATAAGATTGTATTTAAGATCTTCTTTTTATGCTTCTGTATCAATAAGGCAATCCAAGGTTTATTGTCGCAGAATAGCTGGGCTCTAGTGATACCATTTTGCTCTGGGTCTTGTTGATTGTCTTCTTAAGCTCTCCTTTAGGCATCTGGTTTTCTCTGGTGTTGGCTGGATATTAGTGATGGCAACAGGACTTCTAGTAAAATGTAGGGAGCCCTGCGACAGAGAGTGGTGATCCAGGTACCCTACTCTGTTGGCTGTGCCTAAGTCAGACCCCATTTTGAAGGCTGTGTCTTGCACACACTGTAGATTGTGTCCCAATAAGACCCATCTGGGGAGGATATCAGGTGCAACTAGAATAGTTGGTAGGTAGGGGTTCTAAACTGGTCAGTTTTACGGCACCTGAAGTTTTCCATAGGAGGAAGGATGCTTTTGTGTCCTGCAAGGCTACTCCAGACACAAGAAGCAAGGCCAGATCTAGACAATAGGGCTGAAAGGAATGCATCTCCCAGGCAGACAGCAGAGTGGCTGGTTGATCCAACAAGGATGGATGGTTAAGGAAGGGTCCCGAGCTGGTTAGTTTTTTGGGACCCCAAAGGTTTTCACAGGAAGGAAGGATGCTCTTGGAGTTTAACAAGTCTCTTCTAGACTAGGACGAAATGTCAGAGCTAGATAATCAGAATCTATGTTTATAACAGAAAAACTGAAAAAAAAAAAAAACCCAGCAAGGTAAAAAGATTGACATCATACTACAAAAATTACTATAAAGCTAGAGCAATCATAACTGTGATATTGGGAAAAATTAAAAAAAAATGATGTAGAAAGAGAACAATGAAATAAAACAGAGAAAAAACAAACTAACACAGATATAGTTTAGGAATATTTATTTAAGGCAATGCAATGTTGAGAGAGAAGGAAGAGGAGTATTCTAAACACAGACTTCCCTTGTCTCCTTCAAGTGAAATTAAGTCAATCAGACAAACAGATTTTAAGTCCTAAATATAAAATGAACATTATGAAACTTTCTCGTTAATGTTAACATTGGAGTATACATAGATGATTTGGACTTTGTGATTCTCATTTTGTGTGTTAGGCATACCCCAAAAAATAATGTATAAGTTATATTTCATTAAATTTCAAACCATTTTGCCAAGGGTCAGCCCCAGCTTAAAGAGGGGTTGTAAGAGAAGGAGTGTTTGAGAGTGTGGAAACAAAGAGCTCAAATCCAAATTGTAGGTCCAAGCTGGCAGCCTATGTTCTGTTAGAGACAGGTTTCCATATTGTTTTCTCTATGTTCTGCTCAAGACAATTGAGCAGAACAAATCAAGCAGTTTTATGACACTATTTTAAAACTTCTCATGGATAACTCATCTTCTTGTAGGTTAAAAGTCCAGTTTTTAATTTACATAACAAACCAGTATTTTCCCCTGTTCCCTTGTTATTAACCCATGAATCAGCATCCCATGGCCTAAGCCCATGAATGCTTAGAGACAGCATTTTTTTTTTAAACATTGAAAAATAATTCAGAGACCTGCCTGCCTCTGTTAACTGAGATGATAAATTAACTGGTTGAAATCATGCCCTGAAATTACATTTCTACCATGCCTGGGCTCAACCAAATTCCAATCTGACCATCGACTCAGGAATTTGCCTGCCCTTATGAGCATAAACAAAAAAAAACTTAACTGGGTGGGATTCCTATGATCACCACTCCCTAAATCTCTTTATGTCTTTCCTTAGTATCTTTCTGACAAGCTGGCACTTAGTGTAGCTACCTCTGTTCTTTTAGATATGTGAAGCCCTTTATACAATTCATGTTGCATCCCCATATTTTACATAGTTCAGAAATCATACTATTTTTGAACTCATGTTTTTAGAGTCCTTTTCCACAGCTTTAAGGGCTGTCCTGAAGGTCCCCAGAACTTACAATTTTGCTAAAGACACAAATTTACCCTCGACTCCTAGACTAGAGCTGTTTCTAATTATCATGGAGTCATTAATGTTAACAGAGAGGCTATTCCTCAAAGGAGGAACCTAAAGTAAAATACACAGACAAACCCTACTCATACAGCAACCATCAACAGTCATGGAGACCCATGCCCTGTTGGCTCTGTTTAGGGGCTAGGAACCATGTTATGCTGTCCCTTACTTACGACCAAGCAGGACTCAGTAAATGTATGCTCATTAAACAATAGTTACAGGGATTAAAGATTATAGACAAGAAGAGACTTAGAAACATATCTGAGTTTTTTTCTCATTGCTATCAAAAAAAAAAAAAAACAAAAAATTAATAAATTCTACTGCCCCGCCCCCCCCCCCCGCCATCACCCAGGATGGAATGCTGAGCAGAAGTAATTATGGTGAGATTCAGTCCGCAAACTCTTGAGGAGAGCACCTGGGGAAGTAACCAGTCTAGTTGATAAAAAAAAAAAAAAAAAAAAAAAAAAAAAAGAAAAGAAAGAAAGAAAGAATGAATGAAAGAAAGAAAGATTAAGAGTAATCACCCAGTAATTGTGCAATTAAATAAAACCATGGGACTCTGCATTAGTTATTGGGGGGCTGGCTGTGCCATATTAGTAACTAATGAGTTTATTAAAATCCATTTGCAGTAAGTAGTACCCTTCTATTACCTCAGTATCAGCTCCTGCCTCTTGGTACCTGTCCTGTTTCAGTTTTTGACCTGACTTCCTTCTGTGATGAACAGCAGTATGGAAATATAAGCCAAATAAACCTTTTTCTCCACAACTTGCTTTTTGATCATATTTTTTGTTTGTTTTTGTTTGTTTGTTTTTGTCACAGCAAGAGAAACCCTAAGGAAGACAGCATGTCATATTGTCCTCCGGCTTCTACATACAAATATATAAGCATGTACACATTTACAAATTCACTCTCACCTCTCACATCTCAAATTCACGCACAAACGCTGCGCACACACACACAACACACACATAGTGAACACTAAACTTTTGGCTCTGATTTAAAATGATATATCAATAATCATCTATCATTTTATATAATGTACTATTCTTGTGACAGGTGTTAGATGATAGATAGATAGGATAGATAGATAGGATAAATGGATAGCCATTTACCAGTCATAGTTCACCACTGAGAGAGTAAGACAAGAAAGAAGGAAATTTGAGGCAGAAATCATGGAGGAGCATTACTTGCTGACTCACTCAAAAGCTCACGGTAGTTGACTTCATTATACAGCCCCTGGATCACTTGGTCAGAGAAAAAGGTAAACACAACTATCCCAGGTTTCTGTCTACAGACACTATGTTGAAGCTTTCAAAGTCACTTACCTTTCTATAGTTAATCTAGATATCTTTCTTCTTATGATCTAGCAAATTAATCATCCCTCAATAGGATTGTACTGAAACAGCAAAACATTGTGAAACATGCGCTTGTGTTATCAAGTCTTTCAAGAACACTAGGGCACTGAATGGAATGGGCAGCACTTAATGTTTTGATGTCTGAACACTGCCTTTTGTTGAGAATTGTCAGTTCTGTGGCATCTATGGCTTTTCTGGCACTGTTTTTCCTTTTATTGGGACATTTTTCTACATGCTTCCATCTTTCTCTGTAAAACATACTCTACTTTCCTAAGAAAATATTGCTGTGATACACATTCTTTTACTAAGTATTTTTCTGCATGTTAAGAATGAAAAATGTTTCTTTTTCATACATATGTGTATTCAAGAGATGCTGTTGGTTAATTATAATTGAGCTATTATGAATAGGGAGATTTTGGATGAACAATATCCTTATCCATCTTTGAAAATATTTAAGTTATCTGAGATCCTGTTCTTTTATCCTTATATCAAGAAATAATATTGTTTAGTATATGCATGTTTTTATATGTTATTAGAATTCCTGGAAAGTTACTTTTTGTGAGTTCCTTAAATATGATAGAGCTGAGAGGTACACAACATGATCATGATGTTAATAATATTTTCATTGGCTGGTTAAAACTATTCCTTATTCTTTTGAATGTTACTAATCATCAAGAATAGTAATATACCATATTTTAGATAGATAAACTTCTTTAACTGAACCTTGAGATTTTTGAATTTCAGAAATTATTTCTTCTCTCATGATATTATTCTATCATTCAATTCTATCTAACAGAAGATGAATATTCTCTAAGTGTCTTTACAATTGTTCAATGCTTTCCAACCATTTAATTCTCTTGTATAAATTTATAAACATATTTCAAATCACTTTAATCTACTTAATTATTTCTAATCTAAATACATTGAAAAACAGGTTGATTATATGTGACACCAATCCTCTATAACTAGTTGAGATTTATTTTATGCCTTGTAATGCAAGTCATTTGAAGAAATACTTCTGTGTTCTTGAGAGGAATATGCTTGCCAATTGTTGATCAAGAGGTTCTTCATTTGTTTATTATAGATTTCTAATTAATTGTATTATTTGAATCTTATTTTCCTGCCTGGAATATGAAATGAAAGAGAAATGTAGATGAATGCATTTATCTTTATAATTCTGCACATTTTATTTGATGTATATTTGAGGTTCTGTTCTTACGTGCACATCAGTTAACTAGTGGTTACCAGTGCTTCCTGGGAATTGAAGTGTTTGTGTGTATCTGGACATGTCTCTTTATGGACGAGGCTCTCTCACAGTTAGGCCTACTGAGGCCTCTGTGCTCCATGACTGACCACTGTCCCCTTCTCATGACAGTGCTTCCACAGGACCTCTGGCTTCTCCTCTGCCATCTCCATTATGTGCCACACCATCCCTTCTCTCAAATTTTCCTGTTGGTTCTGTTCCTCCTTTCTCAACAACAACCTTTTATCCCTTTCATTTCACACTCCAGCATCTGTCATATGGCTCCTCTAGACCATTATGGGCTACTGCATACTTGCTCACCACTAAAATTCTGTAGCCTTGGGCCTCACCACGGTGGCCATGAACATCTTCTGCTATCTTGACCCTGATAAGCAGTACACATGAATGTGAACATATATGCATATATAGAAAAAAATACATATTGATTAGAGATTGTTCTGATCTTAACAATTTTACATCCACTTTATTTCAAAAGCTTCTTCACATTATTTTATTAAAGTGAATATTATTTTCCTTTTTAAGTGAAAAATAAAAAAAGAATAGTATTTGAAACTCAAATTCATGCCATCAAGTGCAGTACTTTCTGGTATTATTCAGGCAAATAATTAGCTTTCTAGAATCATATAAATTTCCTAGTGCTAAGATACATAGTAAATATATAAAATTGGATGGTTTACAATAATGTAACTCTATTTTTCTGGAATTCTGAAGTCAAGAAATCTGAAATTAAGATATCCAATGGGCCATATCCACTGCTTTTAGGAAAATCTATGTCTTGACTGTCTCAGCTACTGGGAAAATGGCACATCTATTGTCTTTTGACATGCATTTCCAGTTTGTATCTTCATTTAACATTCTTTTCTACTAATTTCAAATCATATTCTCATATTTAAAACATTAAAATTCAATTAAGTGGCTCAATATTCCACTACCAAACTCTTCTTTAATAATTTCATCTGCTAGGATCCATTCCAAATGGGATTCAGAATATTTGTGACAATGGACTACTTTGTAATATTCTCAAGCAAAGTCATTGGTCCAGAGAAATGTTTGTAAATATGTGGCTACAGAAGATTTTCAAGTTAAGCTTACTTGTAGTGTGTTTGGCATCTACTGGACTGGTTTTTACTACTTGTGAACAAATGATGCTGTTAAAAGCATTCTTAGTAAAACCTGAGGGTGAATATTACAACTCATCGCCAAACTGATTCTTAAGTTTCCTGTGAAAATACTGCATTAAGACTAAGGTAAGGATTAATTGGGAAGAACGAATATGTATGCCTATATGTAAATATATGTATGCTTTCCTATAATTAAATCTATTTGTTCCATTTTAAAATCCTCCAGGCATAGGTTCTTGTGTAATTTCAGCTGCCTGTGAGTACGCAGAGGATGATTTCCCCTATAAGAGTAAATACTAGTAATCTACGTAAGTAAACATTCTTTACTAGAACATGTTATGCTCATAAAAATCAAGTTTTACAAAATTGTATTCATGGTAAAACCCTAACAATATAGTGTTTATTGAAGGCTATTTTTCAAGCCCACAATACAAGATCAAATGACATTTATTTTTTTCCCACTCTTAAGACAAACAATAAATTCTTATTCATTCATTTATAGATATTTACAAGTTGACATACAACTTTTGACCGGGATATTCAAAATTATTATAGTGATTTATTCATGGTCAACAGGAACTTACTAAAACTTTATGTACTCTCTCTGCCACTGAAGAAAGCTCAAGGAGCACTCCCATACTTAGGAACTGGCTTTTGAATGACAGAAGTTAAATTTTCTTGGTCATTTGTTAGCAAATCATTATACTAACTAAAAGGAAATAGTTCATGTTTCTCTATTCTTCTTGTTTATTTTTGAGTTTGTATATCGATTGCAACACTTCTCTTGACTTTTCCCTTTATGAAAGCTCCCATATACCACCCTGTTGTGGTTAGCTCCAGCCTTGTATTTTGATCCTAGTTCCACTTTCCTGGAGGGGCTGCAGATGATGTTTGAATCTGTACACAGGTGATGTCTTGTGAACCTTCTGTCCAATTAAATTTGTAAAATAAAGGCTAGAGACAGTGATTGGGCAGTAGAAGGGGAGGCAGAGAAAAAGGCTTAGGGAGGAGAGAAGAAGAGGAATTCAATATAAGAGACAGTCGACGAAGGGAGAAGCAGAAGGAAGTCAACGAGAGGAAGATGTAGGAGTAGGAAGCCAACTAAGGAGGAGCCGGAGGTGGAAGGACGAACACACATCCTGGATAAACCACAAGTTATAAGGGATCTCATAGCTGGGGAATAGAGTAGTGTAATGGCAAATCTGCCCAATCTAGGCATGCAATTTATACCATAATTATTGCGTTATGTTTTCCTTTACTGGTCTTATTTGGGTCAGAGATTTACAGCAACACCACCCTGCATTTTCCTTCAAACCTATGATCTCATTTAAAATTAATGTTTACTGCATGTATATATTTGTGTGTATACATATGGATGAATATTCCTAAATATAACTTGTTTGGTGTATATAATTATATTTGCTTGTATTTGTTTATTGCTGACCATTTGGCATTGGGATACCAACTGGTGTGCTCTTCACTGAGGAGGGCCACTAATCTTGTCCCAGCTTTATTTAATTACTTATAGTTCTTTGTATAAAATAAAGGCCATATTGGCTTTTCTTCATGTAGTTTGGATGGTTCATTTTTGTCATCCTTGTTCACCTCACACTTGGGCAGTTATTGTAGTGAAAAGTTTGTAGATTAAAGCTTACAATGTTGCTAGCAGACAATTTATAGCAAACTTCTTGGTCATCTGGCCCTTACCAAACATCTTGACCCCTTTATGAAATGATCTCCTATCCTAACATTTAGGAATATTTGGTAGATGAGTTTGTTGGGATCCGTAATTTTCCATTTTTCTTCCTATGATGTTAGAGCTTTAATTATCTTTTCTCTGTTGGCTGATAACATCCTCTGCATGTGTCAAAGATCACATAATGGAAATCAAAATACAAGTCTTTTTACATTTTTAAACTGAAAACAATTCATCTTCTAAATTGTAATTAACATTTACAAACTTAAAATAAGAAATCTTCTTTAGTGTTGAAATGTAAGTTTTACATATGCTAATAATAATAATATAGTAACAGTAATAATACATTAAAATTTAAATTAATGCATCTTGACAAGAGTGATTTATATGCAAAATGTATATTAGTATATCACTAGTATAAATAAATATTGCATGAATAAGATCATTTGCTTCAAATGAGAACAGTATCAGCATTTGCCAAATGACATATAGAGTCCTTATAAGTTAAAAAGTCCAAATTAGTAACTGGAAATTATAATTGTTAATGTATTCATATGATTACAAGTAAAATTCTATGCACTACATTTTCATGTGTGCTTTTTTACATGGAAAATGAACATTATATTTTACTTAGAAAAGTGAATTTTTTGAAAAATATTATACCTATGCTGTTGGCGAATCATGAAGGATAATAATAAGAATAAAGCTGAATCCATTTTAAACTATATTTCCTAGACATCCTAAAGTATAGATAACAAGAAAGATGAAGAAAGAAAATAATTTCATTTTTCAAATGCTTATTTCCATAATCTTTTACTCCTGTATTAGTGTTAATGTTTAGAAATGCGAAATACTCATCTCTAATTTCTTTTTCTCCTCTCATATTATTGATTTGCCTTATCAGTGCATATCATTGAATTTTCAGGGTAGCTATACCTAGCTCTTACACTACTAACAACATAATAGATCATCAATCATGTAGTACTGAGCAGTCCAGGTTACAAAAGAAAAGGTGGAGAAATGTAAACAGGCTGAGGAAGAAATTAGGGAAACAACACCCTTAACAATAGTCACATATAATAGAAAATATCTTCATGTGACTCTAACCAAGCATGGAAAAGATCTTTATGAAAGAACTTCAAGTCTCTGAAGAAAGAAATCAAAGAAGATCTCAGAAGATGGAAAGATCTCCCATGCTCATGGATTGGCAGAATTAATGTAGTAAAAAATGGCCCTCTTGTTGAAAGTAATCTACAAATTCATTGCAATCACCTTCAAAATTCCAATCAATTCTTCATAGAGTTAGGAAGAACAATTTGCAAATTCATCTGGAAAAAAAAAAAACCCAGGATAGCAAAAACTATTCTCAACATTAAAAGAATATCTGGAGGAATCACCATCTTTGACCTCAAGCTATATTACAGAGCAATAGTCATAAAAACTGCATGCTATTGGTACAGAGAAAGGCAGGTAGATCAATGGAACAGAATTGAAGACCCAGAAATGAACCCACACACCTATGGTCACTTTATTTTTGACAAAGGAGCTAAGTGGAAAATGGACAGCATTTTCAACAAATGGTGCTGGTTCAAATGGTCGTCAGCATGTAGAAGAATGTAAATGGATCCATTCTTATCCCTTGAACAAAACTCAAGTCCAAGTGCATCACAGATTCCCATAAAACCAGATACACTGAAACTAATAGAAGAGAAAGTTAGGAAGAGTCTTAAACACATGCAAGGAAAATTCTGAAAGGACACCAGGTTTAGCTAAATCAAAATGACAAATGTCCCATAAAACAAGTTCTGTAAAACAAGAATTGTCAATAGGACAAAACAGCAACAACCATTGGAAAAAACTTTACAAACCCTACATCTAAGAAAGGTAATATCGATTATAAAAGAACTCAAGATTATACTCCAAGAACAAATACCTATTAAAATGAGTACAGAGCTAACAAGATTCTCAACTAAGGAATATGAAATGCTAAAACAACTAAAGAAAGTTCAAATCTTTTTCATCAGAAATGCAATCAAAACCTGAGATCACTCACATCAGAAGCTAAGATCAAAAACCAGGTGACAGCAATGCGTCGAGAGTGAGAAAGAGAAGATAAGTTAGAGGAAATGAGTCCTCAAAACTGCATGAACCTGAGACCAGCATACTCCGGCATGCCCAAAAGAATCCAACTGTATTAGACATATGCTTTACTGTGTTCCTAGCACCCTTATTTATAATAACCAGGAGCTGGAAAGAACCCAAATGTCCTTCAACAGAGGAATGGATATAGAAAATGTGGTACATTTACACAATGGAGTACTACTCAGCTATTAAAAACAATGGATTCATGAAATTCTTAGGCAAATGGATGGAACTAAAAAATATCATCTTGAGTGAGGTAACACAATCACAAAAGAACACACATGGTATGCACTCAATGATAAGTATATATTAGCCCAAAAGCTCGGAATATCCGAGATACAATTCACAGACCACATGAAGCTCAAAAAGAAGGAAGACCAAAGTGTGGATACTTCAGTCCTTCTTTGAAAGGGGCATAATACCCATGGACTGAGATACAGAAACAAAGTGTGAAGCAGAGACTGAAAGAAAGGTTATCCAGAGACTGCCCCACTTGGAATCCTTCCCATATAGAGTTACCAAACCTAGACAATATTGTGGATACCAATGAGTACTTGCTGACAGGAGCCTGATATAGCTGGCTCATGAGAGGCTCTGGCCTGACAAATACAGAGGTAGATGTTTTCAGCCAACCATTGGACTGAGCACTGGGTTTCCAATGGAATAGTAAAAGAAAGGACTGAAGGAGCTGAAGAGGTTTGCAACCCCATAGAAAGAACAGCAATGTTCCACCCAGACCTGCCAGAGCTCCCAGGGACTAAACCACCAACCAAAGAGTGACCCATGGCTCCTGCTGCATAGTAGCAGAGGATGGCCTTGTTGGACATCAATGGAGGACGAGGCCCTTGGTCATGTGAAGGCTAGATGCTCCAGTGTAGAGGAATGCCAGGAAGTGGGAGAGGGAATGGGTGGATGTGTGGAGGAACAGCCTCATAGAAGCAGAAGGAGGGGGTATGAGATAGGGGGTATTCGGAGGGCAAACCAGGAAAGGGGATAACATTTGAAATGTAGATAAAGAAAATATCTAATAGAAAAATAGTTCAACTATCCTCACAAACATTGACTCCTTTCAACATTTAGAAAAATAAAAAAATATGTGCCCTTTGCTTTCAGAGTTCACACTGTTGAAGTAAAACCTTTGATTTTACAGTTGTGAAACTAGCATGGTACTACCTAAAGCATTGTCCCAGGTAGGCAAGGTTATTTGCTTGTAAGTCCAATTCTTTATATTCTATGTGATTTGAAAATACTATTAGATTCATACAATTTTATTATAACTAGGATACAAAATATTAGATTATTATTCAAAATGGTTATATTCACTGATTAAGTAAATGTCAGGTGGTTCATTTAAGGAATGTTAATATCAGAGTTAACTGAAAATGCTAATGTTAATATATATGTATATATATATGTGCATATATGTGTCTGTTTTTATATTAACAATTACACATTTAAAATTTTAAATTTAATTTTCTGATTCTTATATTTTGAGTGTTTTGCATGCATGTATGTACATATACCAGGTGAATGCCTGATGCATGCAAAGATCAAAAGATAATACCAGATTCCACAGGAACTGAAGTAATGAATGGTCAGGTTCTGCATTGTGGATGATGGGATCTGAAATGTGTTCTTTTGAGGGGCAATAAATCCTGTTAACAATTGAGCAGTCTCTCCAGACCCAAAGTGATATTTTTAAACAGAGAAGGTACAAAATAATACTTCTAGTGTTTTAAGCTGTATTTTTTGAATAATAGAAGAAACAGTAATAAAATTTTTAATTTTAACCTATATGATACTTAAAAAAAATCAATAATTTGATAATAAATTCCAGGAATTATACTATTTTACCAATACAATTTTTTTCCTAAACAATTTTCTTCTCCAAACTTATTCTTAAAATTATTGGTATATGTCTTCTGATTTTCTAAGATGAAAACAGTTCCCATCTTACAAATGTCCACATGATGCAATACATCTTTATTGCAATTTCAGGTTAAGAGACATTTTCTCTGCCTCTCAAATGTAATGATGGGTGTACTAGGTATAAGCGCATACTCTGCAGCTAACCTGCCTTTGTTAAAGTTCTTAGTAACTTAGAATCTGTGTGTTACTGAACAAAGTGTTCAGTGAGTCTGTGTTAGGATTAAGTACATAATAGTTTATGAATTAAATAGTCTGGAGTAACATAAAAGTACAGTAAATGCCAACTGTGAGTACTACTATGCTAACATTCTAAAATGATCATTAAAGGATCATTGAATTCCATTCTATATATAAAGTGCTCAACATGCAGGCACGATAGTTATAAATATACATATTTTAATAATCAACTGGGCAAACTAAGTTATCCCTTTAATAAATTCCTTAGAATTCAAGTTATTTGGCACACTAGGTTGGTAATTAGAGTTATATAGTGAATATCATTCTAACTTTTAATCTTTTAAACTAAGTTGTGGGGTTAAATTGGACTTGTTACATATATAAATATATTTATGCATCAAATATTGTATTTCAGTTATAAGAAAAATTTGTAATGCTGAATTGCTATTTTATTCTGAATTGAAAATTCTTATTATGGAGATGGAGACAGGTCTCTGAAAGTTCAGAGACTTATTGCTTTCGTAGGAGACCAGATCATATGTCTGGCGACTCATGATTTGTGTCTGAGGGCGTCAGGCATCCTTTTTGTCCTCTTTCAGCATTTACACTCATAATCACATTTGCACTCACAGAAACACACACACAAGAAACACACACACACACACACACACACACATATATATATAATTTTAAAACTTAAAGAAAGCAAATATTTATGAAATACTTATGCTCACTAAAACACAGTTTTTGATACTTGTTAACCCAATTGTTTTGGTTTTAGAGAAAAGTAGATTTTGGGTAATACATGAACCATACACACATATAATTTTTTATGTACTTCTTCATAATGTTAGTTTTTTACATTTTAGGTTTTTTAGGTTAGTATATTCTTTTTATTCATTTAAAATACATTTGTTAATTTTTGTGTGAGAATGTGTGTGTCAGTATATGTGGGTATGTGAGAGAGGAGAAAGAGAGAGGGGGGAGAGAGGGAAAGAGAGAGAGAAAGAGAGAGAGAGAGAGAGAGAGAGAGAGAGAGAGAGAGACAGAGACAGAGACAGAGACAGAGACAGAGTGGGGAGGAGGTCAGAACTTTGAAGAATCGTTCTCTCCTCCTAGTATGTGGGCTCTAGAGATCTTTCTCAAGTCTTTAGGTCTGGTGACCTGCAGCATTACTTTCTGTGTCTTTTCACAGATTTGAGTTGAGTATTTTCAGTGGAACTTTGCATGTCCTTCCCACTCAATCGGTTGTTTTGTTATCTGTGTCTTAATGTAAGCTCAATTTCTCAGAAGTCTAAATGTAACACAAAATAATAATGGAGTATGCCAGAAGTGTGCACAGCACATCGATTTTCATAAATGATCTAATTTTGCTTATGAATTAAGTCTCCAGGAATTTTCATACCAGGTTACAATGATTTGTTCAACCCAAACTTTCAGTATAATTAATTCACACTGATAGATGCCTAATGACTATGTAAAACATATCGTTGTGTCTACTGTATAATGATTCAGTAGACTTTCTCATGTCTTATAGAGATAGAAAACACAAGGAGGGAATCTGTCTCCCTTCTCATTATAAAGATTACCAATGATCCTTGTGAATAATTGATTTTTGCCTTATGGACACTGTGAATGCTGTAAATAATTCATGGCTCTCCTTTGGATTGGCTGCTGGGGTGTTAAGAGGAAGCCTTCATCACAGCTTTTGTTCCACAGGATTTCACAATATTAATGTTTTTCATGTTACTTATCTTGTTTCATCACCATTTTTCTACCTTTTTTGTCTTTTCTACAAGCATTCTCAACTTTTCAATTAAATATAGTTGTGTATGTGTTCAGTTGTTTTGAATATTTCAAAAAATCTGGAATACTATATTTGAATAAATGCTATTTAAAATCATAGCTTAGAGAATATTCAAGGATGGGTTTAGATCCCTCAAAGAGTTAGGAGATTGATTAAATGAAGTTATTCAAGGTCCTATTTGTTATTTGCTAACCGTCCTGAATCCTGGTTACAGTTTCATCATCAACACACATAGTTTGATTCTGATTTTTTTCTGATAATGTCTGAATTCACTTACTAAACACTATTTTTATGCAGTTAAACATAGCTTTCTTGTATTCAGTTTTTGTTAATTTATTGTAAGAATTTGACACAGCTCTGTCACCAGTGTCCTAAGACATAGGTCAGTAATTGTCCTTGATTTAGATCCACAGATATAAATGAGCTATTAATCACTTTTTGTAAGGGCTAATTAACCTCATCATATTTTCTACAAAATACCTGAGTAGTTACCTGTCTTGCTTTTCCATAATATGAAATGCTTAATAGTTTAATTATTTTCTATGATGAAATATCAAAGAATACAGTAACAGTACAAATAAGAACCACCACCACCACCACCACCACAACAACAACCAACACTTCAAATTCACAAAAAATAAAAAGACACCTAAAAGAGAGTATCCTCTGCCAATGTAATGATATTTGAGAATTATTTTTCTATTTTGAAGATGATTTTTATTGTCGTTGTGATGCTCCAGTTCTTAGATGAACTACTAAGTTTTGCACATGATGAAAATGATAGAGATATTCCTCATCAGATATTCCTCAGAGTTTTGTGTTGTCTCATACAATGAGTGGCTGTAACATTCAACAAGTATGGTCAATGGGTAATATGTCAGAGGTGGATTTGCACTTTCTTTTGAATCATAACATTAACTAATAGCAATATATTCTTTAAAAGTTTTCCAATGTAGTTTTTATATATTGTGTATTTTCACGTATTAAAATCATTTGGGCACTTAAGCACAATACCTCTTGCTTGTTGAGAAGAAGATAATTTTTTATGAGTAATTTATTTTGTGCATTATTTGCTATTTCTAGGTTTCTTATATGTTTTAGTCCTTAACTATAATAATAAACAATAGATAACTGATGAGGTATCCTTAGTTTAAAATGATATTTTTATTTATGAAATAGTGCCATCATTGGCTTGTACACTTGTCACAGAATCTTAGCTTACATACATAAACACTATGCTTAAATTAAATAATGTAAAATGGGTTTAACATGGTTTCTGTGCCTACTTGTGTACATAATATACTGGAGAAAAATAGATGTGTTGTAAATAAATATTCCCAATTTAATATGATGAAGAACTATATACAAATTGGTTTTTAAGTATGAACAATTTAAAGATCAACTATGAAATGCAGACATTAAAAAAAATAATTAAATAATTAACATTTTTAAATGTTTGAGAAAAAGAAGAGAAATACTAATGAATACAATATAAGTAAATGTAATTTAATTTACTATAAATATTTATGCCACAGATTTTTAAAATTACCACATAATGTAGAGGTATCCATAATATGTATATTGTAATATATGTGAAATATGTAAATAGAGACACTTTATGAAGGGGAACAATGCTATTTAGTTAGATGTATTCACCAGGCAGTATGAATTTTGATGTTGAATTGTTCGTCAGTAGGGTCTTATAGACTGTTCCAAACTGTCTTAGGGTTTTACGGCTGTGAATAGACACCATAACCAAGACAACTCTTATAAGGACATTTAATTTGGGCTGGTTTACAAGTTCAGCGGTTCAGTCTATTATCATCAAGGCAAGAGCATGGCATCACCCAAGCAGGCACGGTGCAGGCAGAGCTGAGAGTTCAACATCTTCATCTGAAGGCTGCTGGTAGAATATTCACTTGCTTCCAGGAAGCTAGGAAGGGGTTCTTAAAGCCCACACCCACAGTGACACACCTACCCCAACAAGGCCACACCTTCTAAAATTGTCACTCTCTGGACCAAGTGTATATAAACCATCACACAAACAGTATAGGCTGTTGTTATTGTTCCTCAGAATTTGACAATAAGAACCTATTGCCAACAATAATGAAACATAGAATATGAAGAAAAAGCTGGTAATGGCCTGGGAAGTTTCATCCTTAGGCTAGCTTTCATGGAACCAGAATCTATGCTTGCTAGAAGGGGAGAAAACTCATGGTAGTTTTACTCTACTGTGGACCTGCAAGCTACAGTAAGGACTGCTAGCCAGAAAAGCACTGGTATAATAGTGGCATGAAGGTTATAGGAAGCAACTCACCTCTTTCTGGTTACATTCAAAGCCCACTTTACAAGATGAAATTCATTTCTGGAACCATTAAATTAGCCAAAAACTGCTTGGCTGATTATGTCATATACACTTAACTGAGAATCTACTAGTATTCTTTGCCCTATTAAATTGCCTATAAAGTTCTTATCTTTATATACATCTTTCAACTTTTTTAGAGACTTTTTAAAATTATGTTTAATCTGATTTTACAGTCCAGTTGTTACCTCCTTCTGGTCCACCCTCTGACAGTTTCTCACCCCATTCCTCCTCCCCCATTTCCAAGAGGATGTCACCGAACACCCCCACACACACACCTCCACACCCCATTAGACCTCCCCACTCCCTGGGGCCTCAAGTCTCTCAAGAGTTAAGTACATCTTCTCTCATTGAGGCCAGACCAAGTATTGGTCTGCTGTATATGTGTCAGGGGCTTCAGACCAGCTAGTGTAGCTGCCTGGTTGGTAACTTGGTGTCTGAGAGATCTCAGGGGTGTAGATTTGTTGAGACACCAGTCAGAATGTCTAAGATCAAAAACTCAGGTGACAGCACATGTTGGTGAGAATGTGGAGAAAGAGGAACGCTCCTCCATTGCTGGTGGGAATTGCAACTGGTTCAACCACTCTGGAAACAATCTGGAAGTTCCTCAGAAAATTGGAAATAGACCTACCTGAAGACTCAGCTATACCACTCCTGGGTATATACCCAAAAGATGCCCCACCATACCACAATGGCACATGTTCCACTTTGTTCATAACACCCTTATTATGATAGCCAGAAGCTAGAAAGAACCCAGAAACATTTGTTTTGCTGGAGATACTGATTTATACAGAGACCCATAGAAAGGATTGTGAGTAGATAATAAGAAACTATAGGGTGCTCATCTCTAAGTGGTACATGTGTTTCACACCTTTTGCACAAGCCAGAGGACATCCTGGAAGATTGCTGAAATTAATGAAAGAAAATATAAGATTAAATGTAGCAAAACATGCTAGTATGACAACACATTTGCACACACCAACTTATACTGTCTGGGACTACATCTACATGTTTGGCCTGATATGAAATCATCCAAAATCTATATGTTGATCTGGGATAATGAAATGCAATCATCTGAGGAGCTAACGGCAATAGACAACTGATGGGAAACAATAAATTTTGTTCAGGAAAGCAGGCACCAAGAGGCTACCCATGTTGCAGTGTATGTCACAATCATGGACATACAGTAAGTATTTAAAAGAAAAAGAGAAATGAGGTTGGAAAAGAAAATCTGGGGTCAAGTCAGGAGGAATTGAAGAGGAGGGAATAGAGAAAGGGTTTTGATGTGATACCTATATATGTGTATATGACTATGAAAATTAGAAATTATGTCCTATAGTTGTTATGTTTCTCAAAATGGAGACTTTTTCTTTCTTAAGCTGGGGAAAATGATTTTCACAAACTTTATCAGCTGTTGAATAAAACTAAGACATGGAACAAAATGTACAAAAATCCAATGATCTATTTGTTATTATATAGGCAACTTAGCAATATATAGCCATAAATAATTAGTAAAACATTCATGTCTGAAGTTGGTGTGTGCAACTGTGTTGTCATACTAGCATGTTTTGCTACATTCAATCTTAGGTGTTCTTTCATTAATTTCAGCAAACATTTATGAATAAAATATACTTTTTAATTAAATTTCATGTTTCTATGTGTGTATCTACTGAATATCTCTGTGTGTGCACATGGATGTGTAAATGCACGCTCCACATGCAGAGACTGGAGGTTTAAGTTAAATGACTTTTTCTGTTATTTCCATATTATTGTTTATGACAGGGTCTCTCACTGACCCTAGAAATTACAGATTTAGTTAGCCTGGCTGTCCAGCAAGTCCTAGTGACGTTTCTGTCTCTAAACATCCAGAATTGGTATTATAAGTACACAACATTCCTTTCATTTTGCTGCTGGGAATCCAAACTCTGGTCCTCATACTTATAAAATAAGCACTTCACCCACTAAGAAATCTTTCAGATCTTCATATCTTTTTATAATAATGTTTGAAATATGAACTACTGATAGGCCTAGGGAAATACTATCTATAATACAGTTTAAGACTTCACCATAGAGTATTAGCAATTTCTACCTTATTATTAGATGAGATTAGGGTAAGACACTCACGAAACTTGGAATAGTTTCTATTTAGCTCCTTGCATTTCTGAGATTTATTTCCTTAGTAGAGAAATACTTTTTACTAATGAGTGTGGTAAGATCTAAGAACTTAGATACTAAGGCAAATGGGTAAGTTTCTAGTTATTTCTGATGAAAAAGTATAATCCTAAAAATATTTTCTTCTAATTATGGAGCTCAATGAGACATGTGGATTTACTCTGAAAACCATACCTGATTTCTAGCTATTAAATATTGGATGAAACACGAATGTCTACAGAAGAATGCATTTTAGATTGGAAACCCATAGAAAGAAAAAATAGATACAGTGTGAGAAGTACCACCTGGTATATATTGAATGTTCTTTCATTAGTTAATATATAACATTATAAAAGTCACTTTTTATCATCAAATGATATAGATATAAAATTTATACAGTTTTGACTTTGTAGTGACCAGTCAATACCAATTCATTAATAAATATAAGGTTGGTTTAAGTTATGCTAAATATATATCTTTAAATTCTTATAGCCTACATATTATTTGACATGCTCATACTTGCATTCAGAAATTAACACAGTACTCAAATTTATTAACATAGTGGCCTTCCATAAGGAAATTAATCACTGACTGGAATTTAGTAGATTCTTTTCTTATTAGTGAACTTTGATTGGTGTAATCTCAGCCCTAGTCCCACCAATGATGTGACTTTGGACTTGGTCCAAACTTTCTGGATGTAAATTGTTTGAAATTCTCATTAACACAGCCATCAGCATACAATATTCACATTGGTATCTGATAGACACTTGACTGTTTCTCTTTCCATTTATCAGATATGAAAGCAATTCTATTATCTTAGTTTCTGAATTCCTAATTTTACTCTGAGACATCATAAAATATCAGAGAGATATCATAGGATAATATGGATGAGACATATAACTAAATATCGAAGTGTCCTTTTGAAACTATAGATAATTAAAATCATTAATTTTAAGTTCAGTTTTATTGAGCATCTTTGGAATGCACACTTTTTTGAGTAAGTAAGATTTCAAGTAAAATAAACACAAATCTAAAAAGTCCATTTCAACAATAGTAGTATTAACTTGGCTTATCCATATTTGCCCACAGTAAAACACATTTTGCTGTTTTAAGTTTTACAGAAGTGGAAAATCATGACAAACTGCGCTGTCATCCAGTGAAAAGGTTATTTTCTGATGTGCAAGGAATTTTAGAGCAAGAGAAGTATTTATGCCCTCTGTGATAGAAAATGTAGAACTCATGCTGGCTAATCTCTTTTTCTTAGTTCTAACTTGCTGTCGTTATCACAGAAGATCTTAAATCTTTTGTTTCTACTTTTCGAAGTTGGTCACCTGTCTGGAGTCTCCCTCTTTACAAAATTGTGATGTTACTTTTCTTGTGACTTTATTGACTGAACATTGAGGAAGTTTATACATCCCCTCTTTCCTTTCTGACAACCATCGATCTGAGAAGCACAAGATGATGCCGTCCTCTGTTTCAACCTGATCGTTCACACAGGCAATTTCGGTAATCTTGAACTTCGGGCTCTCTGTACTATTGATTGTTTCCAAATGACTGCTGGGTAGGAGTTGCCATGTGGTCAATGCAGAGCTATTTCCTAGACTTAATTTAGCAGTGTTGTCCGAGTTCAGCAACTGAAAGACATCCCCGGCTGTGTGAGGGGGTGCAGCTTATAAATGACTACTTTGATCTGCAAAGAATAACTTTCTGAGGAAGTTGTTAGATAAAGTTCACCATGTTGGATTGTAAATGAGTCAGAAAAGAAATTGGCTTATCATTTTTCATGCTTACAAATTCTTGTGTACGACTTTTCCCCTCTGGCTGTTGCTGGTTTTACATAGTCACTTTTAAGTTTCTGGAACTTGGAATGGGCAGATGAGTCACATTACATTCTAATATGCTGGGACAGCATAAGTGTAACAACCCTTAGTTGCTCCCTGTTAACTATTAGCTCTCATTTTTAAGGACCCTGCAAGTTGTCAGGTGCACTATATTACACTCTCACGTGGCATGTGACATCGTTTCTATTTGCTGCTTCTGGTTAGAGCCCTCTGGTAAATGTGGATGTCTAACCTAGTGAAGAAGTCCAGGTGTAACACAATGACAAGTTAATGACAGTGAAGTGCTGGTAAAATCACCTCAGAGAATGCTTCACAGTAAGGTCACAGTTTCCTGTATACAAATGAGGATAATCTGACACATATTTGCATTAATTGATTTACCTTTGAACAGTCAAGAGCTGGTTATTTCACAAAAAAATCATTTGAAGTTATTACAAAAAAAAAGGATTTTATTAATTTCACTAACTTTCTGTCTAAATACTTCTAATTAGACTTGCATAGAGCTTAACTAATGCAATAGGCTATTTAAAGTCCTGACATTGTGGTATAGCCTAGAGAATTCTGCATCTCCAGTCCACAATTTTGTGTACCCAGGAAAACATACTTAAATATATAAATGATCTATATAACCTAATCTCACTCAGATGGCTTTTTACCTTTTCTTTTTTTAAATTTATTTAATTATTTAAATCACATCATAATTTACTTATTCACACATGGGTTATAAACACAAAAAGGGAGGATGTGGGAAAGGAATGACACTGGAGCATAGGTGTTCAGGGGGAGTACAGATACCTTTCAGAACAGGGTATCAGCTAAGTGAAGGTTCAGGGGACAGGTCACTATGACTTTGCCTATGATTCACTTGTCCTTATCTAAGTTGGTACTGTCCACCGAGGCTGCCTATTTTTTTTTTCCTGTCATTAAAATTTTATTAAAAGTAGGTCAACAAAACACCCCCGTCCCCCGCCCCCAGGTATTACTGCATGCCTGATACTCACTTTGATTTTCTTTTTTTTTTTTAATTGAAAAATTTTTTATTTTTTACATTTCAGATGTTCTCTCCATACCCCATTTCCCCCCCTCCCTCCCAGGAACTCACTATCCCTTCCCCCCTCTTCCCTCCTCCATGTGGTGTACCCTCGCCCACCCTCCCCTGTACCTCACCTCCCCACCCTCAAGTATCACCTCCCCCACTACGTCCAGCCTTCATGGGTCCAAGGATCTCTTTCTCCCACTTATATATAGCTCCCTTGCCTATATAGCTGGAGCCTTGAGTCCCTCCCTAAGCACTCCCAGGCTGGTGGCTTAGACCCTTGGGGCTCTGGTTGGTTGGGATTGTTGCTTTCCTCATGGTGTCGCGAATCCTCTCAACTCCTTCAGCCTTCACTCTATCTTCTCCATTGGGAACTCCATGCTCAGTTTAATGGTTAGCTGTGAGCATCTGCCTCTGAGTATGTCAGACTCTTGCAGACCTCTAAGGAGACAGCTATATCAGGCTCCTGTCAGCGTGTACATCCTGCCATCCACATCAACCTCTACCTTTGGTGACTGCACATAGGATGGATATCTAGGTGGAATAGTCTGTAGACGGTCCCTCCTTCAGTTTCTGTCCTGCACTGTGTCTCCATATTTGCACCCTTGAGTATTTTGTTACTCCTTCTAAGAAGGACTGAAGGCTCCCTTATTTGGTCATCATTCTTCATGAGCTTTATGTGGTCTGTGAGTTGAATCTTGGGTATTTCAGGCTTCTGGGCTAAAATCCAATAATCAGTGAGTGAATACCATGTATGTTCTTTTGTGATTGGGTTACTTCACTCAGGATGATATTTTCTAGTTCCATCCATTTATATATGAATTTATCAAATTCATTGTTTTTAATAGCTGAGTAATATTCCATTGTATAAATGTACCACATTTTTTGTATCCATTCCTCTGTTGAAGGGCATCTGGGTTCTTTCCAGTTTCTGGCTATTATAAATAAAGCTGCTATAAACATAGTGGAGCATATTTCCTTGTTATGTGTTAGAGCATCTTCTGGATATATACCCAGGAGTGGTATAGCTGGGTCCTCAGGTAGTGATATGTCCAATTTTCTGAGGAACCGCCAGACTGTTTTCCATAGTGGTTGCACCATTTTGCAATCCCACCAACAATGGAGGAGTGTTCCTCTTTCTCCACATCCTCGCCAGCATCTGCTATCACCTGAGTTTTTTATTTTAGCCATTCTGACTGGTGTGAAGTGGAATCTCAGGGTTGTTTTGATTTGCATTTCCCTGATGACCAAGGATGCTGAACATTTCTTTAGGTGCTTCTCGGCCATTCGGATTTCCTCAATTGAGAATTCTTTGTTTAGCTCCTTACTCCATTTTTTAATAGGGTTATTTGGTTGTCTAGAGTCTAATTTCTTGAGTTCTTTGTATATATTGGATATTAGTCCTCTATCAGATGTGGGATTGGTAAAGATCTTTTCCCAATCTGTTGGTTGCCGTTTTGTCCTATTGACAGTGTCCTTTGCCTTACAGAAACTTTGCAATTTTATGAAGTCCCATTTGTCAATTCTTGATCTTAGAGCATAGGCCATTGGTGTTCTATTCAGGAACTTTTCCCCTGTGCCTAGGTATTCGAGGGTCTTCCCCACTTTCTCTTCTATTAGTTTCAGTGTGTCTGGTTTTATGTGAAGGTCCTTTATCCACTTGGACTTGAGCTTTGTACGAGGAGATAGGAAAGGATCGATTTGCATTCTTCTGCATGTTGTCCTCCAGTTGAACCAGCACCATTTGTTGAAAATGCTGTCCTTGTTCCACTGGATAGTTTTAGCTCCTTTGTCAAAGATTAAATGACCATAGTTCTGTGGGTTCATTTCTGGGTCTTCAAACTCTATTCCACTGATCTTCCTGCCTATCTCTGTACCAATACCAGGCCGTTTTTATCACTATTGCTTTGTAGTACAGCTTGATGTCAGGGATGGCGATTCCTCCAGAAGTTCTTTTATTGTTGAGGATGGTTTTCGCTATCCTGGGTTTTTTGTTGTTCCAAATAAATTTCAGAATTTCTCTTTCAAGTTCTGTAAAGAATTGAGTTGGTATTTTAATGGGGAGTGCATTGAATCTGTAGATTGCTTTTGGCAAGATGGCCATTTTTACTATATTAATCCTGCCAATCCATGAGCATGGGAGATCTTTCCATTTCCTGAGGCTGCCTATTTATAAGACCTATGACTACTTGGGCTGGTAAATTTCCACAGAGCCACCTGTTTACAATAGCTTATAGTCTGCTGTTTCAGTGTTTTTCCACAGAGACCCAAGACTTTGTGTTAGCATATATGTATGTCAGGCCTATTGCTGATTTTAGGCCTATGGCTGATTTTAGGCCTTTAGTGTATATGTAGGGCTGCCCCGGACATCTCCTCCCTTCTCTGAGTATAGAAGGGCCTTGGTGATTCTAATCTTGAAAAGGTGGGGATAGAGGCCTGACCTCCAATAATTGAAGGGGCCTTGTAATGGCTCTGGTCCTACTGTCATTGTCCAGTGAGGCATGAGGGCCATACCCATCCTGATGTCTTTTTTCTGGAGAGAGGATACTTTTGACATCAACCCTATGCAGTCAGGCTTGTCCCTCAGGGAACCCAGAGAGATATTTTTAACTTTTATTTATATTACCTTTTCTTAAACTACTACCACATTATACTTTTAAACATAAAAGGAACAAACCCTAGATATAGCAGAGAATTGGAGGATATGTCTGTTTATTTACACAATTTTATTCAAATGAATCTCCACCACACAAATAGTGGCTTATCTACTAAATCTTTGATATAGGTCTTTCATGGCATGTCTGTAATCCTAGCCGCCAGGGGGTTGTGACAAGCATAGAGAGAGTGAGAGGCTTTTGCAAAATAAAGCAGAACAAAAAGCAAGCAAAAAAACAAGCTTAATGAATGAAAATGCATGTGTATGACAGACTTTTAAAGCCTAGAATTACAGCCCATGCATCTTGTATTTTGCTAAAACTTACCTAGTTTGTCATGATATCTTCTATCATGTACTTAGAAATTTAAACTTTAGGGTAGATACTTTGATCCTTTCATTAGAAAGTAATGATACTTTTCCAAAGATTTGGGTTTTATGAGAGAAAAAAAGTATGCTCTATATACCTGTTTGTATATAATAATTATCAAAACCAAAGTTTATAGTCACCTCTTTTTAAATGATAGAAAGCTAAAAGAATATTCTAACAATTCAGCTGCTCACTACACAAGCAACACCCAACACTGAGGGCATTTGTGAGATGTATTTCTCTGAGTTATAACACTGAATTTGCTTTTGTTTTTTTTGTTGTTGTTGTTTTTTGTTTTTTTTATTGAAAACTACTGTTATTCATTTGCAAATTTTTTAAGCTTATTGGGAGAGCTGTATGTATATGCATGTTTGATTGTGTGTTCATGTGTTTCTGGGTGCTGGTACACATGAAGGCACAAGGCTGATGTAAAGAATCTGTAAGACTCTGCAAGCCTCAGTTTACTGGAGACCCCCAAAGTGAAGCACTCGGGGATGTGAATTGATGCAAAAAGCAAGAGGAATTTTAATGATCCAATGCATTGGGGTCTACCTACACCGAAGGTGGAGTGGCGACCTTTGGCAGCCCATATGGTCAGTTTTTATACAGTTTAAGGGGTAGACTAGAGAAACAGGCACAATATGATTGGTAGAACATTTTGACTTTTAAACTGACTGGTCTTTAGGGAATGAGGTGGCAGGGATTTCCCTTTTCTGCAGGTGGCAAGGTTGGTCCATCTTGTGGAATGTGTCTATGTGCTCTGGGCCTTTCCCACACACAGGTGGGTTCCTTCCCCTGTGTTCTGAGGAATGTTAATTAGCCTCACCCATTGGGCAAGTCTCCCAAGATCTTTCCAAAGTATCTGAGCTGACCAGGAATGTTAATTAGCCTTTCCCTTCCTGGGGGGGTGGGAGGGGGGGGGCAAATGTTCCAAAGTTCCTGAGCTGACCTCTTCAAATCATAATTGAAACATGCTCATGAAGGCCAAATTTCTCAATCAAACTCAGGTCTCACCTATGTAGCCACTCTCATTAGCCAAGATGCTCATCTCTTTCTGCTTTCCTAGGTTGGAATTTACAGTATTTCTGGTGATCGGACTCTGCCTTAATCTCTGAGATATTGATCAAACCTATTGTAGTGTTCTTAGTTTTTTCTTTTAAATTATTCATAATAATGTATGCATATGTGTATGTGTGTTTGTGCATGCCCACATACAAGTACTTCATCACTGATCTTTAGTCCCCCATTATTCCTGACCTGCCTTCATCTCTTCTTAAAATTCAACAAATAATTGGAAATATAATTTGTCTGAGTTAAAAATTGTGCTAGAAGATGAAAATATAGGAGTGGTAACAGTTCTAATTTGCAAACATTCACAGTCTAGTGGAGGAAAGAAGCAATTAAAAATTAAATGAAACAAATTATATGCATAAAATTCAGAATCTTAGGAAGGCATGGGTTGTGCAGAATTGGTAAACAACACAGATCCAAGATGTGTGTGATGTTCATAGAGATTTTATGTTAGAGCTTCAACCTACTGTAGAACCCAGGGCCTGTGTACTGAAAGCTGAGAACCAACATTGTTATACTGAGATCTGATGCAGCCTTTAGGAGCTGAGGTTTGTTGAAGGTGACTCAGTTATGGGCATTTAACACATGCATTCATACTTTGTGTAAGGGGTTATATCAGGTTTTTGTTTTTTTTTTTTAAATTTGGTTTATTTGTTCTTGCTTTATTTGTTTATATGTTCTCAAAGCATAGGAACAAATTTCCAATTTGATGGCATCCTCTTCACCTTATAACTCACCTCTTATGCCAGAAAATAGACAAAATGAAACATTACTGAAACGTCTGCTGAAAACATCATTGCTTTGTTATTAACTGAATGGGATGACAGCCAGTGAGAGGGGAAAGAAGGCGGGAATGACAAGTGCTAGTGACAGAGATAAGGAAGGACACATGGCAAAGCTTTAAATAAAGTATGTAAGGAACATTCCCTGCCAAGGACTGTATACTACTTTTTGGTAACTATTTTACTGTAGATAGAAGGCAATATGATTTATCATTCTTATCAGAGATTCATGTCTCAGTTCAAACATTCACTATCTGTGATTATAGAAACACTGCTCAGTCTGGCCAATGGCATCATCACTGTGTGATGGACACAGCCAAATATTTGTCTTAAAGAATCATTGGGAAGACTCTAGATATCATGTACGTGGGGAAACTCTGCTAATTAAGGAGCAGTCTACCATGACCAGGTAGCTCCTTTGAGCTCCATGCAAAATGGAGCTCCCTTTACCAGCAGGGCTTCTACTTTTCTGACCTTGTCTGGGGACCCCAAACCCCCACTCTCTACCTGGAGAAGGTCAAGTTGTCCTTGGTAGACCTTCAAGTTCAACTTCCTCTTTTTCCCTTTATCTTTTCCTGAAAAGAACCTGACCAGGAAGTACCTGGGATTCCTGGAATGCCTTTCCATACAAATGAGCCATTTACAGGAGTTTAAACTCTAGCCAATGATTTTCATTTATCCTGAAAAGCCCTTCCACTCTCCACAGTGCATATGTAGCTGTGGTTTAACACAAATAAGTTGTATTCATATAAGTCCACACTGAAAAAAGGTATGAGCACAAACTAAGATCATCTAAGAGAGCTGTTTCACTTAAGATTATAGGAGGCCTTTATCTAAAAGCACTATAACATTTAAGATCCTCAAAAAGGGCTTCTCTCTCCCACACAGCAGTTACTCTCAGCAGGACCAGGATCATGCAGACATAACTCCTTTCAGCCTCTGCTTCCCTGGAAGCAGAGGGTATGGAACTACACCTGGACCCCCAAACACACATACACATACCATACATATGTAAAATCTGTATCATAGCACCTATCAGCAGACATTAATAGCATAGTAACATTTATTTTCAGTTTGTTGAGTTATGCTGCTGATCCATCAAAGACAATAACAAAATGATGACCTAAAGTAACACATGCCTATATACCTAATACTCAGGAAAGTGGGCCAGCAGGATCCTTAGCTTTAGCATAGTGACATAAGACTCATTCCAAAACAAAAGAAACAAAACAAACAAAAAAAACAAAAAAAAACCCAAAAAACAAAAACAAACAACAACAACAACAAAAAAGACAAGTAATATAATCGAAGTGTGTCTCAAAAACATTAAAGCCACAGACTTCTTAAGGAAATAAAAAAGGGGAGAGGTGGGGAGACTTTGGGGCTGCTTGACAAGAATCTGACATGGGCCAAGGACAAGGAAATGGGCTACTTGGCAGGAATATGACATTATCCAAGGACAAGGAAGTAAGCTTTAGGCAGGAATATGACATTAAGTTAGAACAAAGAAGTAATTTCAGGTAGGAATCTAAATCTTAGTCTAGAACAAAGAAGTAATCTCAGGCAGGAACCTAAATATTAGGTTAGAACAAGGAATTAATTTCAGACAAGAATGTAAATTTTAGGCTAGAACAAGGAAGTAGACTTCAGACATGAAAATGACCTTTGGCTAGGAGAGAGGAAGTAGGCTCTGATACTTTGGTCTTTCTGACAACCTTTACAAACAGTGATCACAGAGTGTTCACGTAATCGGTTTAATGCCTTGCTTTTTCTTTGACTATTTGTGTTTATTGTATTGCTTGTTCCTTGACTGTTTGCATCTATTGTATTGCTAGACCCTCAACCTAGAACTGACCTTAATAAATGCATGTAATCAAAATGGTATAAAAGCATAAAGGAGAAGGGGTTATAGACTAGAGGATTCTAAGGAAGGGAAATGGGGAAAAGGGATAGCATCTGTATTGTAAATAAATAAAATATCCAATAAAAAAAAATTAAAGCCAGAAATGATACTATGACTAGAGTGAGATCAGATGTAATCCAAGATATTATGTCACAAATATTACAGCAATCTTTGGAAAATTAATATTAGTGTTAATGAAATGAGTAAAAGTATAATGGGACACACAGTAATTTTATTCAAGAGATATACTTTGCACATGATGTGGGAAAAGTATATAAAGAAAGGAAGAATGAAGTTTTCCATTATTTGTAACTATAATCAATAATATACTCTTGTACTACTTTTTAGGTGTCTTAGGAACTGAACTTAGTAGATGGTCTTCTGCCCCTCTTGATGTTGATTAATGGACTGTTATAGGCAAAGATAGCTCTCTTTTTAGCTGGCAGTTGGTGTTGACTACCAGTTCTGCCATCAGACTGGTTAGAAGTGTTAATTAGAGGGTATATGTACTATTTTTCTCTGTGACAAAGATTTTCTATTTCCAGAAAGTATCTTTGAAAACAAACAGAAGCCACAAGATTTTGATAATGCTTTCACTCAGACGTCACTAAATGTTTATTCCTTGTACTGTACTATTTGAAGTACTGCTAGGATCACTGTACACTCAAGGAAGCAGATTTTAACTTCACCTCTTGATGGTAATCCCCAAATAAATGCATATAAGTGATATAATTTGCAGTTATTGTTGCCTCCTAGATACCACCACAGAAAAGATCTTGTGGAAATTCTAATAAAATTGTCCAGCAATTCTTTCATAAGCTTCACTCTTTGATAAGTATTACTTATAAAAATTGATTCCTACTGAGCATTTTAGAAATGGATTGAAAGTATTTCCTACCACCAGTAAGGCTGTGAGTGAACATTGCCAAAGACTTTTCTCAAAGTTATGTTTAAACTTATATTAAGGCTTGGAGGCAGGTTTCTTAAATAATGCTTATTAGGCAAAGCATATCTACAGAATCATGACATTCTGAATTATCCAAGTTCTACATGTCTTTAATGATATATACTACAATCATGTGATATGATAAGAACTACTGCTACCATTCTGAGTAAAATATTTATTAAAAAGTTAAAGACTGAGGTATCCCATATAACCAACTTCAGAAATTTCTAAAGACTATTCAGTGACAAAAATTGCATGAAAAGAAGGAATGAGAACAGACATGCCAACAAAGGTTGCCTCAAAGCTACATGCCCACAGTTGCAAGGAATACGATTTTAGAGACATCTTGCAAAGGTACACATTAAAAAATATGTCAGCCAGGCAGTGGTGGCATATGCCTTTAATTCCAGCACTTGGGAAGCAGAGGAGACAGATTTCTTAGTTCAAGGCCAACCTGGTCTACAGAGTGAGTTCCAGGACAGCCAGAGCTATACAAAGAAAACCTGCCTAAAAAAAAAAAAAACCAAAACAAACACATTAGTAACATTTTTTGCTAAATGGTTAACAAAAGTAGCTGTCTTAACTGCTTGTGTCACAGCAATTGCAGAAGCAATGGTGCTAGCAATTAATGTAATTAAAGCTGTTATACCAGCAATAATCAAGCCCACTACTCTCTTGCTGCTGCTTAAAGCCTGACTCATATTCTTCCAGTACTTGCAAGCTGTTTTTAGAATACCAAGGTTCTGTGATACACAAGGCACTAAAACAAAAGCTGGTTGATAGACACCATAACTGACATGCTGGATTTCAAAACACCAACACAATTAGAAGGTGTACAATCAATGCAACTTACATTAAATACTCTAGAAAAAGACAGAAGTATTTTTAAGCTTGACAATTAAAAGAGTCTTAACACATGTGCTAACACCTGTTTGAAATCCAGATCCTTCCCAAACTTTACCTCTTGATAACATAACATCATAGAGAATTGCAGCTAATTTCCATATATGTCTCTGAAAATGTCAGACTTCCAAATAAAGACTATTTTCAATACTGGATTGATTTCTGGACCAGTTCATGATTGAGTCTGAATAACTGGTCACATTTAATAACAATACAAGTGGCATTGTAACTTCTCTTTTTGATTCTCTCTTCTACAAGTTCTAAGAACTTGAGGCAAGGCAGCTTGTCCATCAGGGGTATAGGTAAGCAATGGTGGTTGGGGACTTATGTCCAATACAGCTTCCCATGTTACTAATGTCTTGAATATACCAGAGGATTTAGATAGGCATTTGGAAGAATGATTGATGCTCTTTATCCTATTCAAATTATTGGAAGGAGGTTCAGAATTTAAGGATAAGTAGCCATCTTGAGTGTCATGCCAAATACCATTGGATTCATGTTAGTTCTATAATTTATAGTGGTAGTCATTATAGTTAGGAAGAAGTTTAATGACATTTGCAGTGTATTTGACATAATTCTAACACCTCTTGGGATGTTTTAAGGATACATAGGGAGCTTATGGATTTCAAGAATGCTGCTCTGCTGAGTGTTGATGTGGTAGATACTGCAGATAAAATTACCCACGGCCTGATGTCAGTATTTCTAATTTGGTCAAGCTTCAAAAATGGCATATATAGCTTGATCATGCTAGTCCTTTTTGTCCTGGAAGTACTTTTATTCCTGCCCATCATGTTAAAACTTTTGTTCAACAACATCAATGTGTTGGCAGCCCAGTACATGACTTGAACCCGAAAATGAACACCCAGACAGAGTTATTAAATTAACAGGCTGGCGGGCCAAAGAGCCTTACCAACCTAAGACAGAAGTCCATTGCTTTTGGTAATGGATATTCCATGACTGGTAAGGAAGGCATTCTTTTTATTTAGATCTAAGACAGGTTCAGTCTTGTTAATGAAATAAAAAGGGGGAGAGGCAGAGAGATTTTTGGGGCTGCTTGGAAGAATCTGACATGGGCCAAGGACAAGGAAATGGGCTTCAGGCAGGAATCTGACATTAGGTTAGAACAAAGAAGTAATTTCAGTTAGGAATCTAAATCTTAATCTAGAACAAAGAAGTAATCTCAGCAGGAACCTAAATATTAGGCTAGAACAAAGAAGTAATTTCAGACAGGAATCTAAATTTTAGGCTAGAACAAGGAAGTAGGTTTCAGACATGAAAATGATCTTTGGCTAGGACAGGGAAGTAGGCTCATATACTTTGGTCATCCTGATTAACCCCTTAGAAACAGTGATCACGGAGTGTTCACATAATCAAGTTTAATGCCTTGCCTTTTTCTTTGACTATTTGTGTTTACTGTATTGCTTGTTCCTTGACTATTTGCATCTATTGTATTGCTAGACCCTCAACCTAGAACTGACCTTAATACATGCATGCAATCAAAATGGTATAAAAGCATAAAGGAGTAGTGGGGATGGGATAGGGGGTGCTAGGGAGGAGAAATGAGGGAAGGGGATGACATCTATATTATAAATGCATAAAATATCCAATAAAAAAGTAAAAAATTAAACAAAAGTATCATCTATAACTTTTGTGTTTGGAAAACTAGACATACACACACAGAAGACAAAAACCACATCCCTATCTGTTTTCTTCTATAAAAGTCAATTTAAAATGGATCAATAACTAATGTAAGAGCTGAAACTTTGAGAGTGCTTAGGGGGACATATATGGTGAATGCTCCAAAATGTAGACGTAAGCAATGTGCATCTAAATAGATCAGGAGGTAGGCAGAAGAATCTAGAGGCTAGTGTGGTATTCTCAGGCCCTTATAGATGGCTTTACTAGTAATAGACCGATTTTATTTCATCAAATGACAAGTCTTCTGTATAGGAAAAGAAGCAATTAACAGAGTAAAGAAATAACCTATAGAATAAGAGAAAATATTTTCAGGCAATATCTGATTAATGTCCAGAAATTTGATATAACTAAAAACATGTATATGAGCTAGGTGTATTGGTGCATGTCTGTAATTTCAGTATTCTGGTGGTAGATTAGAAAATGAAGAATCCAGGTCATATTTAACAAATTAGGAAGATTTAGGTCATTCTGGTTATATGAAAACTTATTTCTAGAATTCAAATAAATAAAAATGCTGCTAAGTATTAAAGTTACAATAAATCAATCAACAAGTGATTGAACAAAAACTTTCAAATCAATAAATACAAATAAAAAAATAACTTGAAAATTTTGTTCAACAAGTTTGATTCTAAGGGCCATATAAGTCAGAGCTACATGGAGAGACTTTGTCACTCATGTCATTGTGAGTATTTCATGAAACCATTATTGACAAAGATGCAAATGGAAAAGGAAAACTCATGATGTTGGCAGGAATGTTAATGACTAGAGGCACACAAAACTCAATTTGAAGGTTCAAATATAAAAGAAAAATCTAACAACAGTTTTATAATATGATTCATCTATGAACCTATGCCAATTCTAGGTATATTTGTACAGAAAAAATGGACTATGTATGTGGTTTATATACTTAAAGGAACCAAAGACACCATTCAATACAGGAATCTTCCTAAACATGTTCACTGAATAGCCAAAAGTGAGTAGGATGAGCTTTGCTACTTATAAAAATGGCTTGATAAGGAAAATGTAAAATTTGATCACACAATTTTGGTTTCCATGAAGGCTGGAAGTCCAGTGTTAGGGAATTCGAGGCTGGGGAGGTGGAAGTGTGTGTGTGTGGGGTAGGGGCACATCCTCAGAATTTAGGAGGAGGGGGGATAGAATGGGGGGTTCCTGGGTGAGGATTAAGGGGGTAAGGGAATAATATCTGAAATGTAAATAAAAAGTAAAATAAAAAAAGGAAAAAGAAAAAAAGTTTCCTGAAGTCAGTAGCTGGGAACACAATAGCTTAAAATTATAAAGGTACTCTGTTTTTTCTGCAGATTTGGGGGTATCCACTAGAAATAATGTATGAAAACTCCTATGACAGTTTTATGTGCCTAAAAGCATGCAGTAATCCATACTCCCTTCCTATGCTCATGGGAGGATTACACTTAGCACTGGAAAGGATCTGATCATAATTATTGAAATTTATTGAAGGGTGAGATGAATGATGTCAGGAACCAAGATATTTAAAGGTGAAGATTGGTATTCAACTAATATTCATTGGGTATACAAGAGAGCAAAGAAGTACAAACTAATAATAGATAGTTTAACATTTTATAGGAAATGAGCCTGTTGTTCAAAGTCTTCTTCTGTCTTCTCTCTTTATATTATGATATATTATTTCCATTTTCTTTTATGGAAAGAAGTTAGAACCTAGCTGCACTTTGCACCAGCTCTCTTCCTAATGAACCAATTTTAGAACTGTACCTTTTCAACTTATAGTCTAATACTAAAGGCAATAGTTCTCAGCATAAAATCTATTTTTTTTTGTCTATTTTTAAGTTAAGCTGAGGTACTCATAGAGTTAAAATATAAACTAACAGATCTCAGACAGCAGACACATATAGCTAGACATACTACTCAGTATTCTCATTTTCTTGACTACAAATTTAGAGTTGAGTGATAGCAAGCAGCACTTTGAAATGTAAATACCTACATATTTGCAAGGCAGATTTTTTATTTCAATAACTGCAAAAGTCATTGTAAAATACAAAAAGCAAGATGTTAAGAAGAAATAGTCAAGGAATCTTCCTTGTAAGATGGCAACATATGCCACTCACCTGCAAAACAAATGGAAAAATTGTCAAGATAATACACAGCCAGCTCTTTTCAGGCAAGAGAAAATTCTGCAAAGAAGCTAGTTGAGCCAGTGAAGCTCTTTAGAGAAAAATAAGAAGGAGAAAACCCAGACTTGGAACCCCTAATGAACTTTTCTATAAACTGAGACTAGCTGGTTGAATCATTCTGCCATGAGAGAATAAGAGAAATTATATTACTCTTGGCACCCTGTTGACGTTCAAGTGACATCTTTACTCAGCTCACGTTTGGGTGGTAATGTTAGTGAAGCTTTATTCATATAACTTATGATATTACTCGGAAACACTGTTAAACAGCAAAAAAACATAATCCTTTTGATCTTGCAGTCTTTTCCTTTCCTCTCCTTTTCTGAGTCACAGGCTCAGGATTATTCTGTAGTTGTAAACATAAGGATTGGGATTGAAAACTCTGTATTTGGATTGATTGTGGTTTCCTGTTATACTCTCCACAAGTTGAAAAGAGATTGTTTTCTTGATGAAGTTTGAGTTCTGGGATACCCAGGGTCATACAGAAAAGCCCTTTCTAAAATACCTAGATAGATGAATAGATAGATAGATAGATAGATAGATAGATAGATAGATAGATAGATAGATGGATGGATGGATGGATGGATGGATAGATAGATAGATAGATAGATAGATAGATAGATAGATAGATAGATTATAAAACAAATGGAAACATACTTCAACTGACTAATATCATGGTTCAAGGGGATTCAACAGACTTCTACAGAACAGTATATCTGTGCAGTGCAAAATATGAATTCTTTCAGTAGCCTGTGGAACTTCCTCTAAAGTAGTTCACATGTAAGCATACAGGCAAGGATTAAAAATAAAAAAGTATAAATAATTATTTGTATTTAATTTAATCACAATTGAAACAAGTTACACAAATCAATAGCAAGAGAAACTCTAGAAATACACAAAATTATGGTGATTCAAAATGAAATATGATAAAAAAATTGTTTTTGAGGAATTTAAAATGAAAACACAGGTTAACAAAATGATGTGATACATTTAAATAGTCCTAAGTGGGATGTGTAGAGTTCTAAATTCCTGTATTAAAAATATCAAAAAATCAGAGAGATCTAAAATAAATAACACTGTTTATTTTCTCTCTCTTTCTGTTTGTATGTATGTATATATGTGTGTATGTATATGCATATGTATATACATAGGCATGGTCATATATATATATATATATATATATATAATATATATATATATATATATGCCCTTGAATAAAAGAAGAAGCCAAGCCAGCCAGGAATCAATAGACTGTGAGAAATCATTAAAATATTTCAATACAGACTCCTATTCAGATGACAGAAAATTACTTTTTAGAATACACAAGAATAAAAATACCCCTGAATATTGAGAAAATAAATAACTCAATTTAAAAATTGGAATAAGTAACTGAACAGAAAATCATGAGAAGAAGAAACACAAAATAGCTAGGAAACCCTCTAAAAAGTTATCAACATTCTTAGCAAATATGAAAATGCAAATTAAAAGTGTTTTAAGATTCTATAATTCTTAGTCTAGAACCCACTATTCTTATTTTTCTAAATTGTCATGTTGTAAAACTTCATTCTGAGTATTTATATTTAAGTCCATATGACAGGACTTCTCTTAACCTTGGTTATAAATAAATGAAGACATGCATATTGGGTCGAAGTGCTGAGGATAAGAGATTTGGTGCTATGTTCTAAATAAGACATGTATATTTGCCCCATTCAGAACAAGGTTCTGAATATAAAGACAGAAGAAAAAGTATAAAAGACAAAAGATGCAGAGAATCTATAAAATACTGTCATCTGGACACAACATAACTGTATAAGTACAAACTCACAGGAGTTGTGGTTAACTAAAGACGTCCACAATGTTACATCATTCAAATCCTGAGCTAGATGATCTCTAGGCAGCACCTCTGGCTGAGGAGATATTGACAATGATAGTTGCTTGGATATGGAGAATCATTTTTTTAATAAGCATAACTACTGATAATGTTTTTCTTGTTCAAAAACAGTTATGGATCACAGTAATTGGATTTATTAGGTTTTATATTTAAAAAAATTATATATTTGAGGGGAACATGTTGGCAGGCATAAAAAAAGGTTGAAAGAGAAAGATATTATAATGTTTTATTGTATACATGTATAAAATTATCTTAAAAAATTGCCAATACTGCAAAAAATAATGAAATGGGAACAAAAGTAAATATCAACAATTAATGAAACAAAAATTTAATTCTTTAATAAGATAAAACAAGATAAATCCTTAGCTAGTTTTCCACAAGAAACAAGACTCAAATTATTTAAACTAGACATGAAAAAGAAGTCATTAAGTTACACCTCAACAACATATCTTAAATTGGGAAATTGAAAAGAAATGGATGAGTTTCTACATATAACTTGCAAGAATTAAAGCAGGAGGAGACAGACAATTTAAATAGATTTTTAACAAGCCGTAAGATTCAAGTAGCAATTAAAAATCTCCTACTTAAAATAAAATCTAAGCCCAAATGGATCCTCAAATGAATTTAGCAGAACTTCTGAGAACAAACATTAGTGCTTTCCAAACTATTGTATAAAATAGAAAATTAAAGACACATTACCCAGCTTCTTATGAAACTAGTTTTGGCATGTCCATTGTCTTCACATGTGTTAATAAGTTTCCTTACGTCATTTAATTTCACTTTTCTAGTTTATTGGTGATAATATACTTAATTGATTATTCCATTATTCATTATTCAATACATTATAAATCATTAAAATATTTATTACTTCAGTTTTGATTATTTAATTGACAAACACAAAATATCTCACAGGTGTCAAGGTCTTGGTATTTTAATCATTCTAGAAATAAATAGCTTTGAGCTACTGCGGGGACCAAGCAAAAATATTTCCTGTGAAGAATAATAAATAATGCTGACTTTTTTCTGTATATTTCTGTGTATTTTATGAGGCCAAGGTGAAATATCACTAGGGATTCTGTTCAAATCTCTACCATAGAAGAGATTTTGACAGATGCCACATTTTAGGAAGCATTAATCTTTTTTTATATCCCAAGGGTAAAAAAATCTATTGAAAATATTATGACTCCCTTTATCCAAAATATGCTAGTCTGATTTCTATGTACCCATACTTAACTCATAGATCTAAAAGTATTAAATACAAAATTAACAGGCTCTGATTCAGCAAGTATTTACCGATCCTTATTCAAGATGCACTTGTAGGATCTCAAGATACAAAATCTAAAAGAACAAACCTGTCCACTTGAGGTTTATATTGTAGAACATTTGTTTTGCATAAAATTATAAAATTCTTCCTTTTGTAGAAACATGACATGTCAGTGAATACATTTTTAAATCAAAATGGAAGAAGAAACAGGAAACACTCCTTTTCAGAAATGTTTCTTGAAATTTTATTTTTTATTATTACTTCAAAAGAACAAAGATAGTTTATATATAGAAAAATGTAGAAAATAGAAAGAATAATAGATAGCTCTGTAGGTAAAACCAAAACTGGTAACAGATTTTGTTGCAAAATATTACAGTTCCAAGACCTCATGCATTAGGTGAGTCAAAGACAATGTCTAAGCTGTAGATTCTACTTGTAAGCACTGCATTCAGTGGGTATGAAGGTCCAAATACTTTTGCCCCCCCCCATGGGGGCATAGACTCATGTTTCTGAATGCTTGGCCCATAGGGAGCAGCACCACTAGGAGGTGTGGTTTGTTGGAGGAAGTGCAACACTATAGCGGTGGGCTTTGAGGTTTCCTATGCTCAAGCTCCTCCAAGAGCAGAGGAGAGTCTCATCCTGGCTGCCTTCAGATCAAGATACAGAACTCTCGGCTCCTACTCAAATACCGTAGTTGCGAATGTTGCCATACTTTCACCATGACAACAATGGACTGAATCTCTGAAACTGTAAGCCAGTCTCAAAATTAAGTGTTTTCTTTATATGACTGGCATTGGACATGGTGTTTATTCACAGCAATGAAATCCTAAAGTAAGACAGTGAGAAACTATGGTGTTCTCAAAAGTTTAAACACACCTACCATGGATTCCAAAACAGCTACTTCTAGACTTATGTCCTAAGACTGAGACATTTGTCAAAATATGTTGACAGAAGGAATGACAATGGTGAGAGTCAGAGAACAATGGATAAATGCAGTGACAGGCAGGTTTTAAAACTTAAAATTTTGAAGCACTCTAGGCTTTGATTGACTCCACTCTACTCCTACTGTTCTTGGTGATCATCTGATGGTACTGGGATCTCCAATACATTGGGGTCATATGCTGTAACTATGCTTCATCAATAACCTCTTATATACTTTCTTCATGGTTCCAAGCCTCAACTTTGCATGACTCCTTCAATCTTGAGCTATCAACTGCAATTAAGCTGCTCCTTCATCAATGGCCTTCCCTAGCCTTTCACAGTGCCAAGCTTCAGCTGCTCTGTATGACTCCTTCATACCTCCCAAACTTGTACTACCTGGGTGATTCTTACACATTACCAAGTCCAGATGCAGCATAGGTGGCTTGTGGCAGGGGTTGGGGAGAATGATGCTGTCTCTGGGACATGGCTCTTTTTGTGTTCTCAGAAAACACTTCCCAGATTTTACTTCAGTGATGCTAGTATCCTCCTAATCACCACTAATTTATTAGCTCCAGCTAACCAGTATCAGTGGTCCCAATAGTCTCTTTTATTTTAGACTCCAAAGCCAGAGCTAAAAGGCCAATGCTGCCAAGTTCTGCTGCTTACTGGAACTGGAATATGCTCCCTCCCTCCTGCCCATTCTATTGCCAGTTTTTTGTTTCCCATCTTTCTCACTGCCTAAGCTCATGTGTCATGTAACTTGCTTTGTAGATTGACCTTGAACTCAGAGATTTGTATGACTCTGTCTCCTGAGAGTAAAGGTGTGAACCACTATGCCTGGACTTAAGCTTTTCTTTACGTAGAATTTGCTCAGTCCAATGCTGGTCTTGAACTCAGAGATCTGCTTGACTTTGTCTCCTGGGATTAATAGTGTGTACCAACATGAATGGGCCTACATTTAGCTGGGTGGGATCTTGTCCCAAAGTCCTACTCCCTTAATCTGTTATTTCCTAGAATATAGGATTCAGCTACATTCAACTTCCTGGTACTCCTGTAATACTTGAACCATATATTTTGTATTTTTCCTTTCTCAGTTTGTTCCTTTTTATTAAAATGCTCTTCATAAGAGTGAACTTTAGTAACCACATAACAGAGTTTATACCAGGCTGTTTTGAGACTTTCTTTCTCAAAGCAACTAATCTAAATCTCTTCACCTCAGCCTCAGTCTTGGGACAATGGCAAAAAGCAGCCACATTCTTCACCAAAATATCACAAAAAACAGTCTCTACACAACATTCTGAAATTCTTCTCCAATGATATGTCTTGGTCAAGTTCTCTACATTTCAAAACACTCTCAGCAACAAGGTCTTCCAAATTCTACTAGGATAGGCCATTAAGCCCCATTTAAAGCAGTCTATTGCTTTCCAAATCCAAAGCTCCCAAATCCATATTCTTCCATACAAAAGCATGATTAGTTAGGTCTAGCACAGCAATACCCCAGTTCCTGATACCAACTTCTGTCTTTTTTTTTTTTAATCTTTAATCATTTTTAGAGTACAGTCATTATTCCCCCTACCATTCTGCACTCCAACAGTACTTCATCCCATTCTTCTTGTCTCATCTCCAAAAGTATGTTCCAACACTTCCACTCTCACCCCACACTCTGCCATGTCTCCCCACTCCCTGGGGTCTGGTGCTAGTGTACTTCCTGGTTGGTGGCTCAGTGTCTGAGAGATCTCTGGGGTCAGGTTTGTTTGAGACTACTGGTCTTCCTATGAGGTTCCTCTCCTCCTCCTTAACTTCTACCCTTTCCCTGTTCCAACCACAGGGTTCCCTGACTTCAGTCCATTGGTTGTGTTAAGTATCTGCTTCTGTCTCAGTCACCTGCTTGTTGGGCCTCTCAGAGGACAGCCATACTAGGCTCCTGTCTATAAGCACACCATAGCATCAGTAATAGTGTCAGACCTTGGAGGCAGCCCTTGAGATGGATCCCAATTTGGGTCAGTCACTGGACCCAACTTTTATCTTAATTAGGGTTTTATTGCTGTAAAGAGACATCATGATCAAGGCGACTCTTATAAGGACAACATTTAATTGGTTCTGGCTTACAGGTTCAGAGCTTCAGTCCATTTTCATCAAGGAGAGATCATAGTAGTGTCCAGGCAGGCATGATACAGGAGGAGGAGCTGAGAATTCTTCATCTTATTCTGATGATAAACAGGAGAAGACTGGCTTCCAGAATGCTGGGATGATAGTCTTAAAGCCCACACTCACATTGACACACTTCTTCCAACAAGGTTACAACTCCTAATAGTGCGACTTCCCTGGGCTAAGCAAACCATCACATGCATGATAAAAGGTGGATAACTTGAAATACATTATATTAAATGAAATAACCTACCAATACATATGATAAGCAAGTATTCTATGGTTTTCCTTTATTGAGATGCCTAGACCATTACTTTTTGGAGACAGGAGTATGATAATGGCTTCTAGAGAAAAGAAAGAATGAGCTTATAAAAAAGAATACAAAATTTCAGATTAAAATAAACTAAAAATTCCAAGGATATTTAAGGATGATGGTTATATAATAATATGAATGTAATTAACATTAATGAACTATGCATTTGAACCCCACAATTTTATGATATGGCCATTGTTTTTAAGGAGTAAATGCAAAATCAGATACTGCAGACCAAATTGTGTAAAACTTAGAGAGAAATAAATTGTGGAAGCTAGAAGTTTAAAAAAATCCTTTATTTTTAATATGATGAAAGCACAATATGTTTTGAGTATTTATAGTTAAGGGTACTATTGTAAGTAGAATGACAGAAGCAACTGTGGAACAGAGACCTGATGAGGCAGAGGCATAGGCTAAAGAATACTGTCTAGGAAAGAATACACAGGGAATAAGCCACAAAGTAAATATTGCAATTCATGTGAAAATTACTAACACAGAAGTCAAATTGTGAGCCCTTTGGGTGCAGTATCTTATGGCGAGTAAAAATCTAAGGGAATTCATGAGGCATTAACTTTTTAAAATGTCTCTTTGATGGTTATAAATGATTTTACTTGAAAGGTATATAAGCTAGCACTTATATTTATTTGCATGTATATAAAATAGTGAATGTAAGTGTAAACAGAGGGCTTTTCTACTCATTCTCCAACTCTGAATAACAATTGTCAGAAGCTTAGTTCTATCTATTATGCTTATGGACTTATGCTAAACTTATTTCCTGACTACTAATAACTTATTTAACCCATTCACTCTGTTTTATTTGTGTCACATAGCTGGTTACCTTTCTCAGTTTAATACCATATCCTCAAAGTTCAGATTGAGAATCGACCCATCTCTCATATCTCCCAGATTCTCCTCTATATACTAGATCTCCCACCGCTCATTTCTTCCTTTTACTAATAGACTATCAGCAAACTAAGACATGATACTTTCTAATTAACACCAGTGATGCCTTTGACTTCATACAGTAGAGAGTAATAACATGGGGTACACTGAGTTTCAGATAACAAGATTGGGAGAAGGACAGAAGTAGTATTTATAAAGTATAGTTTTTGATCAATTTTGCAAAAAAATAAGTAATTAAAGGTAGGTGAAGTAGTAAAAGAGGAATTGGGAAAATTTGGTTTATCATTAGTTTCCACTGGTTTCTAGATATTGTTAAAGCTATGGGAAGTGTAATTAAGAAGAAAAAGAAGAGAGGATCAGGATAAGAGAAAGAAAAACTAACATAGGATATAAAAGAAAGCCTATAGGATGTGTCTTATGAGTATGGTAAAGAAAGCCTTGTAGAGTCTAATTTCTTGAGTTCTTTGTATATATTGGATATTAGTCCTCTATCGGATGTGGGATTGGTAAAGATCTTTTCCCAATCTGTTGGTTGCCGTTTTGTCCTATTGACAGTGTCCTTTGCCTGACAGAAACTTTGCAATTTTATGAAGTCCCATTTGTCAATTCTTGATCTTAGATCATAAGCCATTGGTGTTCTGTTCAGGAACTTTTTCCCTGTGCCTAGGTATGCAGGGTCTTCCCCACTTCTCTTCTATTAGTTTCAGTGTGTCTGGTTTTATGTGAAGGTCCTTTATCCACTTGGACTTGAGCTTTGTACAAGGAGATAAGAATGGATGGATTTGCATTCTTCTGCATGATTCCTCCAGTTGAACCAGCACCATTTGTTGAAAATGCTAATTAGACTCTAGACAACCAAATAACCCTATTAAAAAATGGGGTATGGAGCTAAACAAAGGATTCTCAACTGAGGAAATGCGAATGGCCGAAAAGTACCTAAAGAAATGTTCAGCATCCTTAGTCATCAGGGAAATGCAAATCAAAACAACCCTGAGATTCCACCTCACACCAGTCAGAATGGCTAAGATTCAAAACACAGGTGACTACAAAGCAATAGTGATAAAAACTGCATGGTATTGAAACAGAGATAGGCAGGAGGATCAATGGAATAGAATAGAAGACCCAGAAATGAACTCCCATACCTATGGTCACTTGATCTTCGACAAAGGAGCTCAAACCATCCAGTGGAAAAAAGACAGCATTTTCAACAAATGGTGCTGGTCCAACTGGAGGTCAACATGTAGAAGAATGCAAATTGATGCATACTTATCTCCTTGTACAAAGCTCAATTCCAAGTGGATCAAGGACCTCCACATAAAGTCAGCTACACTGAAACTAATAGAAGAGAAAATAAGGAAAAGCCTTGTTCACATGGGCACAGGGAAAAGTTCCTGAACAGAACACCCAATGGCTTATGCTCTAAGGTCAAGAATTGACAAATGGGATCTCATAAAACTGCAAAGCTTCTGTAAAGCAAAGGACACTGTCAATAGGACAAAGCAGCAACCAACAGATTGGGAAAAGATCTTCACCAACTTTACATCTGATAGAGGGCTAATATCCAAGGTGTACAAAGAACTGAAGTAACTAGATGCCAGACAATCAAATAACCCTATTAAAAAATGGGGTACAGAGCTGAACAAAGAACTCTCAACTGAGGAAACTCGAATGGTTGAGAAGCCTCTAAAGAAGGGTTCAGCATCCCTAGTGATCAGGGAAATGCAAATGAAAACAACACTGAGATTCCACCTCACACCAGTCAGAATGGCTAAGATCCAAAACACAGGTGACAGAAGATGTTGGCAAGGATGTGGAGAAAGAGGAACACTCCTCCATTGTTGGTGGGATTGTAAGCTGGTACAACCGCTATGGAAAACAGTCTGGAGGTACCTCAGAAAATTGAACATAGTGTTACCTGAGGACCCAGCTATACCCCTCCTGGGCATATACCCAGAAGATATTTCTTTTTTTTTTCAATAATAAATATATTTATTTCAGCAAAAAACAGTACAAAACATGAACTAGGCTTAGGAAACAAACATGAAAAAGAGCAAAGGCCAATTATAGTGTCAACATAAGCTACATTCCAGTCACAAAGATACAATAGTCAAAACAATTAAAGTACAGCATTGTCACCTGTAATTATTTATCCTGTAAGATTTAAAGGGTGGCAAGGTTTGATCATAAGCATTTGCTGAATGCAGTGTGTTTTTATAAATGAAAACATTTCAGAGCTGGTGAGAGTGGAAGGATAGATACAGGGAATATCAGCAGATCCAGTTTTATCTGCCACAGTCTAGATCACAGAACAGTAGACTTTCAAGGTCTTTCAAATATGTTAGCTGAAAGTCTGAGAACAGAGGTCAGCAGGATTGGGGGCTGCAAGGGATAATTTGTCCCATTGTTTTTGATTTTTTCTCACCTTCCTTGGCATTGCTTAGCTTGTGGATATGTTGTTCTCATGGATTCCCTCATCTTCTGTGTCATTGAGGAAGCAGAAAGAGAGACAAGACACTTCAAAGCCACACCTCCTTTGTTCTAGATACCTGCTTCTCCACCAAGTCTGCCTCCTAAAGTTCTCCAATATCTCACAGTAGTACCAGAAGTATTTCAACATACAACAGGGCCACATGCTCCACTATGTTCACAGCGGCCTTATTTATAATACCAGGAACTGGAAAGAACCCAGAGTCCTTCAACAGAAAAGGATACAGAAAAGTGGTACATTACACAATGGAGTACTACTCAGCTATTAAAAACAATGAGTTCATGAAATTCTTAGACAAATGGATGGAGCTAGAAAATATCATCCTGAGTGAGATGACCCAATCACAAAAGAACACACATGGTATGCACTCACTGATAAGCAGATATTAGCCCAAAAGCACACATAACCTAAGACGCAATGCATAGACCTCATGAAACTCAAGAAGGAGGAAGACCAAAGTGTGGATGCTTTTGTCCTTTTTAGAATGAGTATCAAAAGATTCAACCAGAGCTCCCAGGGTCTAACTCTCCAGCCTGAGAACAGGTAAAAAGGAAACACCTGTGATGCCTGCTGGTAGAAGCTCTAATCCTGATGCTGGCCTCAAGACTTATACTACTCAGACCTTTGATGGGCCATTGACAAGGACACCAAACAGCTAGAGACTGACATCACTAACCTGAAGAAATCCCTCGTTTTGATGTCTGAATTGATCTCCAAAAATTGCAAAGGACTTTATTGGACTTGATTTACTCTTCTACAATAGAAAAGACTGTACAGCTCTTGACTGTGTACAGCCCTTAAAGAAGAATGTTGCCCTTACATAGACAAGACAGGGATGGTTAAAGAGAACATGAAAAAGGTCAGAGAAGGCCCAGAGAAATGACAGAGAGAGAAAGAGAAAGCTGAGAGCTGGTACAAGGACTGGTTTTCAACCTCTCCATGGTTGTCAACCCCACTTACTCCCATCTTGGGACCATTAACTGGGTTATTTCTGCTGATTTCTTTTAGTCCCGTGCCTTAAATAGGCTGACTAACTTTGTGATACAACAGATAGATAATTCGGTAGCAAAACCTATTCAGATACATTATCATAAGTTAGCTATGGAAGACCAGGAGACTCAAGATGAGGTTGTTACTTCTATACAGGGTGTTCCTCAAACCCATCTTCACCCAACCTAAAAGAAGAGACATCCACCCCTAGACCAAGCAGAGAGGGGCTACCCAGAACCCTCTCTGTCTGGCGATCTGAATTCTTGCTTAGGCTGCGAGGCTAAGCACTGCAAGGGAATATAAATAAAAGTTTAAAATATCTATCTGGTTCCCTGAGAGACAAGCCTGACTGCATAGGGGTTGATGTCAAAAGTATCCCCTCTCAAGGAAAAAGACATCAGGATGGGTATGGCCCTCATGCCTCACTGGACAACGACAGGAGGACATGAGCCATTACAAGGTCCCCTTCAATTATTGATCAGGCCTCTATCCCCGCCTTCGCAAGAATAGAATCACCAAGGCCCTTCTATACTTAGAGAAGGGAGGAGATGTCAGGGGCAGCCCTACATATACACTAAAGGCCTAAAATCAGCCATAGGCCTAAAGTCAGCAATAGTCCTGACATACATGCATGCTAACACAAAATCTTGGGTCTCTGTGAAAAAACACTGAAACAGCAGGCTATAAGCTATTGTAAACAGGCAGCTTCTGTGGAAATTTACCAGCCCAAGTCGTCATAGGTCTTAAAAATAGGCAGCCTCTGTGGACAGTACCAACTTAAATAAGGACAAGTGAATCATAGGCAGAGTCATAGTGACCTGTCCCCTGAACCTACACCCAGCTGATACCCTGTTCTGAAAGGTATCTGTACTCCCCCTGAACACCTATGCTCCGGTGGCATTCCCTTCCCCATATCCAGCCTTTTTGTGTTTATAACCCCTGTGTAAATAAGTAAATTATGATGTGATTTAAATAAATAAATAAATTAAAAAAAAATAGCCAGAAACTGGAAAGAACCCAGATGCCCTTCAACAGAAGAATGGATTCAAAAAATGTGGTACATTTACACAACGGAATATTACTCAGCTATTAAAAAACAATGAATTCGATAAATTCTTATGTAAATGGATGGAACTAGAAAATATCATCCTGAGTGAAGTAACCCAACCACAAAAGAACATACTTGGTATTCAATCATTGATTATTGGATTTTAGCCCAGAAGCTTGAAATACCCAAGATTCAACTCACAGACCAAACAAAGCTCATGAAAAATGATGACCAAGTTGGGGAGGGCTTCAGTCCTTCTTAGAAGAAGTAACAAAATACTCAAGGGAGCAAATATGGAGATAAAGTACAGGACAGAAACTGAAGGAGGGGCCGTTAGCAGACAATTCCACCGGAGTATCCATCCCATGTGCAGTCACCAAAGGTAGACGTTGATGTGGATGTCCGGAAGTACATGCTGACAGGAGCCTGATATAGCTGTCTCCTTAGAGGTCTGCAAGAGTCTGACATATTCAGAGGCAGATGCTCACAGCTAACTATTAAACTGATCATGGGGTTCCCAACAGAGAAGATAGAGTGAAGACTGAAGGAGTTGAGAGGATTCGTGACACCATGAGGAAAGCAACAATATCAGGCAACCAGAGCCCCTAGGGTCTAAATCACCAGCCTGGGAGCGCTTAGGGAGGGACCCATGGCTCTAGCTATATATGCAAGGGAGCTATATATAAGTGGGAGAAAGATCCTTGGTTCCATGAAGGCTTGACATCATATTTGAGGGTGGGAGGTGAGGTACGGGGGAGGGTGGTAGAGGTACACCATCATAGAGGCAAGAGGAGGGGGGAAGGGATAGGGAGTTCCTGGGAGGGAGGATGGAAAAGGGGGTAAGAGGAAAACATCTGAAATGTAAATAAAATTTCCAATAAAAAAAACATTAAAAAAAAGAAAGCTTTGTAAAAATTGAATGAATTAAGAAAAATGTTTTAAATTATAACAAAAAGAAGAGCACAATCAGACACATATGCTAATTAAATAATAGAAATTAAGAAATAAAAAGGGTACCTATGGAGTTGATTACTGCATAGTGCTCTGACTAGAAAAGTGAGATTTTCAGATCTTTCTAGTCTAGCAGATCCTTCCTATTCTGGATAATTTTTTTGTGCCAGTGAAGAGTAGAAATCATTGGGGTTTTTTCAGCTTCATTGCCCTTGAGGGTCTGGTGTAAACTGAGAGTTATTATAAATCCGTTTCTGGTAGATTAATTCCTTCAGAGCCCTGAACTTACTGTAGTCTTTCTGGCCTTTAGCACCTAAATAGAAACCTCATTGCCATTTTCTGGTGCTTTTCTCTTCTGTGCAATTATATTTGACATGCAAGCCTGTTGGGAGAGGACTTCTGGTAATCTATAATTCTCAGCTCCAGGCCTTTTCACTGTAGAGTTTCTTTGTTTAGTAAGCTCCATTTAGAACATGCCTTTTGTAGAAAAAGAACTTTATTCAGTTAAAAATCTTGACAAAGTACAAGTTTAAAATTTTACACTTAGGGTCATAATTAACACATGGAATAGATTTTTTTTTTTCAATTTTTATATGCTGGGAGTGATATGGGACAATATAAAAATAAAAGTAAGTGATGTAAAAAAATTAGTACATAGTTTAAAAACATATCCTAGCAACATAGACACCAATAATTATCAGGCTGCAGGCTATCCCAAAGCAGTTGACACATTTCTTGATGAGCACAAAAATAAAATTGATGACAAAAATGGGAAAGCTAACCACACACACACATATTACACACAAACACAGCTCCACCCAAATCCCAAAATGTCTATACATTTTTTTTTATTTTTTATTTTTTTTGTAGGTGGTTTTTTTTGTTTTTTTTGTTTGTTTTTTTTTGTTTTTTTTTTTTTTTTTTTTTTTTTTTAGAAGATCGTACTCCATATACAGGCTGCATGTTTTGGGATGCCCCCACTCCAGATGTTTGAGACCTACATGAAAACCAAGCTGCACATTTACAACATATGTGCAGGAGGCCTAGGTTTTGCCCATGGAGGTAGAAACTGTGTTTGAATAGGTATGCTCCACGGTTGGTGATTCAGTCTCTGAGAACTCCAAGGGTTTCAGGTTCGTTTACTCTGTTGATCTTCCTGTGCAGTTTTCCCATCTCCTTTGGGCCCACAATCCTTCCACCTATTCTTCTTTAAGAGTCCTCAAGCTCCAAACCACTGTTTTGCTCTGGATGTCTGTATCTGTCTGAGTCAGCTGCTGGGTTTGAGCCTCTCAGAGGACAGCTTGCCCCTGTCTGTTGTCAGGCTGGAGGGGTTTTGATCCTGGGAGCTCTGGTGAATCTTTGATACTCGTTCTAAAAAGGACAAAAGCACCCTCACTTTGGTCTTCCCCCCTTCTCTTGAGTTTCATGAGGTTTATGCGTTGCATCTTAGGTATTGTGTGTTTTGGGGCTAATATCCACTTATCAGGAGTGCATACCATGTGTGTTCTTTTGTGATTGGGTCATCTCCCCTCAGGATGGTCTCCTCCCTTAAATCTCTAATGTCAATGGACTCAATTCCCCAATAAAAAAGACATAGACTAACAACTGGATACGCAAACAGGATCCGACTTTTGCTGCATACAGGAAACCCACCTCAGTGACAAGGACAGACACTACCTTAGAAATAAAGGCTGGAAAACATTTTTTCAAGCAAATGGTCCTAGGAAACAAGCTGGAGTAGCCATTCTAATATCGAATAAAATTGACTTTCAACTTAAAGATATAAAAAATGATAAGGAAGGTCACTTCAAAATTTGTCAAAGGAAAAGTCAACCAACATGAACTCTCAATTCTGAACATCTATGCACCAAATGCAAGAGCACCCACTTTCATAAAAGAAGCCTTACTAAAGCTCAAAGCAACATATTGCACCTCAACACAAATAATTGTGGGAGACTTCAATACCCCCACTCTCAGCATTGGACAGATCAGGGAAACGGAAACTAACAGAAGTACAGTGAAACTAACAGAAGTTTTAAACCAACTGGACTTAACAGATATCTATAAACATTTTCACCCAAAAACAAAGAATATAACCTTTTTCTCTGCACCTTTATGGTAACCTTCTCCAAAATAGACCATATTATTGGTCACAAGACGGCCTTAACAGAATAAAAAAAATCAAAATAATCCCATTGCATCCTATCAGACCACCATGGTCTAAAGCTGGTCTTCAATAACAAAAAAGACAATGGAAAGCCCACATCACATGGAAACTGAACAATACTCTACTCGTTGATAATGGGGTCAGGGAAGAAATAAAAGAAAGAAATTAAAGACTTTTTAGAATTTAATGAAAATGAAGACACATCATACATTTTTTTTTAAATAGGAAAGTGATGAGAAGAGAAAACGTGTATGAAGTGATAGTCAAAATACTCATAATTGAATCAAAACATTAACAAATTTGAAAGGACAAGTAATGAGCCAATAAAATTCATGTACTTTTTACTGATATAGGAGGAAAAAACTGATCACCTTCATGAGCAAATATCTCACAAATCACAGGCATAATGGCTGTCCCAGTTTTCTAATTAAATAAACAGCAGCAGCATGGTACTTAACTAAGACCCTTCACCAAAGGGTCCACAGAAAACCAAGGATAAATATTTTTAGATAGGAAAGGACCCAAGGTATTGCCAGAAAGACCATGAAGAATCATTAAGACAATAGCATATACTTGTCAAATAAGTATGATTATAAAAATTATATTTTAAGAGATGAGTTCAATTAAATGTACACATGATTTCAAAATTACTGGTAAGGAAAGACCAAGAAAAAGGAAAAATAAATTTTAAAGTAAATATTCTACAAAATCAGAAAATTGCATTGTATGTATTAGTCAGCAGGTTCTAGATAAATGTCTTAGGGTTACTATTCCATGATGAAACACCATGATAAAAGTATTTTTTGGGAAAAAAAAAAGCTTATTTAATGTATGCTTCCAAATCACTGTATATCAACACATCACCAGAGGTAGTTAGAAGAGGCAAGCAAACAGGACAGGAGCCTGGAGTTAATGCACAGGCCATAGAGGAATGCTGCTTAATTTATGGTTTGTTCTAATGTCCTTGCTCAACTTGTTTTCTGTATTCTGTATAATGCGGGATCATCAGACCAGAGGTGACCCCAATCACAATGGGCTGGGCTCTCTCACATTAATGATTGATTAAGAAAATTGCTCTGCTCATAGTCCAATCTTATGGAAATATTTACTCAACTGTGGCGCCCTCTCCTCTCTGATGACCTTAGCTTGTGTCAATTTGACAAAAAACTAGTCAGCACAGGTAAATATTATGTTGTAAATAAAATAAATGATTTCAAAGTAGAAGTAAAAGAAAAACAATTAACTAAACTTTAGGTTGTGCTATTTGTTTTAATCATTTGTCTTTGTGTCTAAATTTCTCTCTTAGTGTAAGAATCATGACCCCAATTCTGCTGGAGAAGTTAGCTGCATGCCCTTGAAAACAATATCAGCTCAATCTTCCTTGACAACACATTGAACATATTCCTCAGAGAACAGTAACAAGGTGGATAAGACACTGCAGTGTTTCAAGGCAAGTGTTATAAAGCCTGAGGACCTGGGTTTGATGTCCTAGACACTCATGATGGAAAAGGAAAACATATTTCTACAAGTTGTTCTATGACCTCAATAGGCATGCTGTGATGTGCTGTGCATGGGAGTGTACACCATACACAACACACACACACACACACACACACACACACACACATTGTTAAGAAATAAAAAAAAAACAGAAATAGTGAAGATCATGATTTAATATGAAAGAACCTAAATAATTTAATAGAGCATTTATTTAAATCAGGGTATTTTAAACTAAAACACATCATTTTCTTAAATTATATGCTACAAACTCACTCATATCACAATGTCCCTTTTCTTTGGTCATTCCCAAGTCAACCTCTGTTATAGCTATCAATAATCTACACTTAGCTGTAACTTCACTAAGTCCAAAATGAATATGTTATAAGCTCAGCATTGGATCAACACTTACTGATTTTTTGACCATATAATTTGTAACATTATGAAATGCACATTCCTAACTAAGTACCAAACACATTTCCTATTTTTTCCCTGTTTAGTAATATTCTGTACAGAGAATAATAGGTCTTTGATATATAAGTATGAAATGTGTTCATTTCAAAAGAAAAGTCTTGAAAAGTATTATGGTTTAAAAGGGGTTTTTAAGTATGTACATTACTAATTGTCTTTTTAACAGAAGGTATAGTCTTTTTTAAGACAGAATTTCATATCCAGATTTAATAATATTTCTATTCATGATATTAAGGTATTTCTGGTTTTCCCATCACTTCAATCTCTTTTGACTATGGCTTTGGAGGTCAGTCACATTCAGTCTTTCTCAGGACAGCATGTTTTAACAGAAATGCATTTTGGAGCAGGGCTGCTCATCTCGCAGCCAGGAAGATAAACTAAAAGCAACATGGGCTCTAGCCTCTTAAGTGAATGATCTCATTGCCCTAGGGACAAATAAGTTTCCTTCAAGAACATTCTACTGAACTACAGATATAAGTTGTTCCATCCTCTAGAAAATTTACAAAAACAGTTTTCTCGAAACCTCCTAATTCTTCTAAATAACAATTGTGGCTTATTATTTTCTTTGTATGTTTTAGTACTGCATGTAAGTATAAGGTTTCAAGGCTTGGTGCTGGATAACTATTAAGTTCTCATCCCTGGAAAAGACTAATTCTCCCTTTCTAGGTAGTCATTAGTTTCCTAGTCTTTGTCTAAGGGCAGGGCCTTTTGAGATTCCCTCCTGCCATGGACCCAGGTCCATTGGTTTTGTCCTTGTTTAGCTCTTGATTATACAGTCAAATGTTCAGATTATATGGGTTCCCATTTCTGTTATTTCTAAAAAAAGACTTTTTTTATAATAGAAAAACACTTTTCCATTACTTAATTTATATTAAAATGCTTTTTCTGTAGAAAATAATCATGTCATTCAATATATGTATAAGATATATATATCTTGAGAAATTATATATCTCTTTTAATAGACTGCTTCTTGTTTTTCAATTCATTCTTTTCTCATAATATTTAGTTCAGCTAATAAGATGAAATATAATTTTTCTAATTCTGACATGTTTGTTGTTAAAATTCGATTTTTGGTGTTACCCAAGGTCTGGGTGCTATCTAGACTCTTGTTCTTGATCTAACATGTAATGTCAGCTATGTCTGGTGGTTTTGTTCATTGCTATTCTTGATAATTAACTTGATGAGATTTAAATCATGTAAGCAAATCTGAGCATATCTTTGAGGGATTATTTAGATTACATTATTTTAGTTGAGAAGACAATATTCACCCTTAGTGTATGTTAGTTGCACTATTGTACACACATTGGTCCTGAGAAGTGAACTGAGCACAGCATCTTTCTACCCGTTATTTGAGTGATAACTACCTAGGTCCTGCACCAGGGCTTCTTTCTGGAAGACCTAAACACTCAAACTGAATTTGGGATAGAATAGCTTTACTTTTTTATTTCTGCCAAAATAAACTCTTCCTACTTTGCATCACTATTTTGTTGTTTCGGCAACATGTATAATTAAAACTATATGTAAATATATGTATTGACATATATTAATATATATATTAAATAAAAACCTTTGCTCTGTTTGACCACATTTAATTTTTATGTCTACATTTATTCTTAAATATTTAAAGCAAAGTCACATTCTGAAGTAGCATTGGTTTTGGGGTTTTCATTGTAATCCTGGAATGTGGCCTGTCTGTACCAACACACTTTCTATGTTGCATCTTTAAAGTAGACTCTACCTTATGATTTGCATATGTCTATATATACATGTTCCTGTGTTTATACCTAATAAATGTATAGAAATATTCATCTAAATGAAAATTTGTACAATTTTGATAAAAGGTATAAAAATCTTCTTGAAAAAACAATGGAGTAAAATTTACTCAGTATTTCTCAAAAGTTTTAAGTCTAAAGTATAGGAATATAGTGAAATATAATATTTTAATATTATCTAAAATTTTCTAGGTTTAATAAAAAGTATAAAAACTATTTTAAATGAGAAAGGTGGCTTTCAGCCTTTTAAGTATTGTACTGAAATAATTCGTATTTCTAGTTGTTCATTTCTCCAATATATTAATTTGGCCTAACTTGATGTCAAGAAATGAAAATATTTATATAAAAAATAAACCAAGGTGCTAGAGTCAGTGGTGCATCTTATTTCTGCATGGCAATTATCAGAAAGGATTTTAATGAACAGCCTTAAATTCAGCAGAGTAGTAGGAAATACTCAGAATGTTAAACCTTGGTCACCAGGAAATGCTGACTTAAGCAGAGTTGCATATACTAAGAATAAGAAGGGCAATAACCATAGTTTATTTATTTTGCTCAGCTAATTTACTCTGAGATTTTTTTTAACTGTTTGTACAATAGGGATAAAAGCATTGATAATAAAATTAATCTTCATGGGCACCTAGTTCCAACCAGGCACTCCTTTAAGGTCTTTGTATTAATTTGCTTTGATCTTTATAGGGCCTTGATTGCTATATGAGAAATTGCTGTTCCTGCTATTCAGTACTTATCAAAGTACAGAAGGTCATTGGCAAGAACATGGATTTGGGAACCTCAGCTATTATCAGTAAAACTGTGGATGCTTATACTGTGCTTTGGGTTTTATTCAAGGACTATATAATGACAATTATTGACAAATAAGTAAATTTATAGGTTTTTTTGTTTGTTTGTTTTAAAAGAGAAGATGAAGCTATTCTATGGATCCTAGAAAACCAGTGTAATTTTCCTGATTAACTTTATATTTGCATGAAAAAAAAAATAGAAGAAACGAAAGTAAAGCTATTTTATCCCATGTTTCAAAGTGTTGCCTTTCAGATCTAGAAAATGGGTTAAGATAATACTCTGCCTGTGATCATGGATGAAATTATAGAAACTAATTTCCATAGTCACAGGAAAGTAAGATGAGCAGGAATTTTCAGAAATTTGAATGTGCATTCACTTTGTCAAATTAACTTAATGAGTTTGGAGTGAGCAAGCATTGAGCAAGTGAACAAAGCAAAGTACAGCAGTATACACTGCACTTGGAAATTCTGTAAAACAAAAGATGAAGAAAGATTGACTATTGTGTTACCTTTTATTGGAAAGTATTCAAGTCCCAGTAGATTAAAATTATGCAAACATTAACAACTATGTTTCAAATTTAATATATGCCTGTCAAACTTGTTCTTTATAGGAGTACATTCATAAATTGTTACTTAATGGAAACAAAATATTTTTTATAATATGAATCATTTTAATCTCTTTACTATTTATTTTTGTCTGTTCTATTGCTCTTAAATAAAAATTTAAAAGACAATGAATAGATACATAACAGTTTTAAAACACATACATACAGACAATGGGCAATATCATGGCTAAAAATTATGGGGAAATGGCAGTCTCATGCACTGAGGTTGCATTGCAATTTTGTATCACAATATTTTTAATTTTTTTCTAAAAATATAAGCAGCTTCTGTAATACGACAGCCTGGTAATTTTAATTTCATTGAGTAGATAGAACAGGGTGTTCTTTTGTAGATAAAATGTGTGGATAACAGCAATGCAATAAAAGCATAAATGGAGACAGACACAGTTTACTGAATACATAATTCTGCCTCTCATTTAGAGTGCAAACTTTCTAAGAGCCTAATATTTTCTGTTCCTCTATGGATTTTAGCTTTCTCTTTCCGGTTGGTGAAGGTGGATTTTCATTTTTCCTTCCAAATAGGGAAAGTGAAACCAAATCAATTGGGCATGGGCACCAGTACTTCAGTCACTGTACATGTCTTTATTAATTGAAAAAAAAAACAAAGCCACTCTTCTATAGTCTCTAAGTCTTAAAAACAACAGATTTAGATAATCATTTCATTTATCAATTAGAGATAAAGTTAAACTGACTTCTTAAATTGTATATTTAGATATAAGGAAGCTTGGTGAATTTTTTTAGTACAAACAAGTATTTACACTTTTATTTAATTAAAATATAATTACAGGAGTTGTGCCCTGTCCACTGTGCAACATTATCCACCCCAAGGCTCTGTTTGCATTCCCGAAGGCCTGGCTTCACCAAAGAAGACCAAGTAAGCCCCTACCCCAGCTTCTTGGCTGTCAGGTCTCTTAGGGCACACCCAGTACTTGTGAAATGTACCCTGTCCTCTCCACTACATTTTCCATCCCACAATGATGCCTGTATTCCCAGAAGTTGGCCTGCACAGGAACACCCAGGTAAGACTCCTCTATCTTCTGCCTGCCAAATCCCCCTAAAGCACATCCAACAGCAGTACACTGCATCAAGTCCCCTGCTTCTCCATTTTCAAGCCCATAACATTGTTTGAATTCCAGAGGCCTACTAGCAAGGGCGAAAACCAGGTAAAACTCACCTCAAACTCTGGTTTGCTAAGCCCCCTTAAAGTACACTCAACTCTGTCCCCTGCACTCAATTTTCTCACCCACAACTATTCCTTCATTCCTGAAGGCCTGCCAGCACCAGAAATAATCTGATGGCTAAGGCCACTTAGAAATATACCCCAAAGATGCCTCTCCATGTCACAAAAACACATGTTTCCACTGTGTTCATAACAACCTTATTTGTGATACCAGAAGCTTGAAATAACCCAGATGTTCCACAATGGAAAAATAGGATAAAAGCAAAAACAAAAAAACAAACAACTCCAGAAAATGTGGTTCATTTACACAATGAAATACTATTCAGCTATTAAGAACTAGGACATTTTGAGTTTTGAAGACAAATAGATAGAACTAGAAAATATCATCCTGAGTGAGGTAATTCAGACCCAAAAGGACATGCATGGAATATGTGAATATTAACCCCAAATTACAGAAGACCCAGGATCCAATTCTTAGAACTCAAGAAGGTTAACAAACTGAAGGGACTAAGGAAGGATGCCTCAATCCCACTTGGGAGAGAGAAGAAAGCAATCATGTTGGGCAGAGGGAGGGAGGCACTTAGGTGGGAGAGGAGACAGGTAGGGAAATGGGGACCACAATCATGTATTCGTGGGGACAGGATTGAAACACTGAGGCCAGCAGAAAGAATGGAAACAGGCAACCTCAGGATGTAGGAGGTGGGGGACCCTCTTGTATGTACCAGAGACCTGGGAGGTGAGAGACTTCCAGGACTCAAATGAAGGGATCCTGCATGAAATACCCTACAGTTGGGAGAGGGAACTAATGAATCCACCTCCAGTAGAAAGATGGGCATCAATTGGAGGATGGGATTGCCATCCCACAGTCAAAAACTCTGACCCAGAATTGTTCCTGTGTAAAAGAACTTCAGGGACAAAAATGGAGAAGTGACTATGGGAAAAGGAGATCCAGCGACAGGCTCAATTTGGGATCCAGCTCAAGGGGAGGCTCCAAGGCCTAACACTATTGCTGATGGTATGGAATGCTTACAGACAGGAACCCAGCATGATTGCCCTCCGAGAGGCCCAACAGGAAGCTGAAAGAGTCAGACACAGACATTTACACCCAACCAATGGAAAGAAGTAGAGGATCCCTGAGGTTAAATTAGGGAAAAGGTGGAAGAAGCTGAGGTGGAGGGCGACCTCATAGGAATACCAGCAGTCTCAACTAGACCCCCTAGATCACTCAGACACTGAGCCACCAACCAGATAGCATATACCATCTGCTATGAGGCCCCTGGCACATATACAACATAGGACTGCCTGGTCTGCCTCAACAAGAGAAGATGCACCTAAATCCTGGAGAGACTTGAGGACCGAAGGAGAGGGCAGTCTAATGGGATGGTTGTGCGGTAGGGCAGGGACATCCTCCTCTTGAAGACAGGAGAGGAGACAGGAGATGAGGTACAGTCAAAGGGCAGACTGGGAGGGAGATAATGACTGAATTATAAAAAAAAGATTAAATAATGATATAATAATAATAATAAAATAAAGAAAAATGCTGTCTGAATATGTAGCTCTAGCTGGTCTCAAATTTGTTAAGCTAATGCCTCTACCTCCCTAGTGCTGAGATTATATGTAAATGATATCATATTCAGCTATTCATTTTTATTTTCCTTGATCATTTATTTCTTGTCAACTCTGGGTTACATGTTTTTTTTTTATGGTTTTGAAAATTATAATTTGTAAGCCCCAGTTCAAGAACAAAAAACAGTAACCAGGCAAAGGCCTCAGACTCAGATATTCTCTGCTCCCAAGACCTGAATTAAAGCATACACCACCATCAGCATAATAATTTTATTTTTTTTGTGATGGGACATTTTAAAGGTGAAAATAAATTTTTAAACATTAAATAAAAAAAAAAAACAAACCAGAACCAGGGAATATGGCTACTAGAGAGAATTTTTCACAAGACCTGAAACATACATAAAATCATGAAAAAACTACAAATGAAAAACATAAAACAAAACTCAACAAGTACAAAAGAAAACCATGTAAGATGAGAAAAAACCTGAAGCAGATTAGAAGCAATAAAAAAGAGTACAAACACACAACAAACACACACAAAAACAGAAGGAATATCAAAATGGAAAACTATATAGAACGAAATAAGACAACATCCAAAAAAGAAATATAGCTAAAAGATCTACAAGATAGATAAAATTTAAAATCATGAATGTTAAGCAAATTTATTACAAAATCCAGGAAATTTGAGACACCATGAAAAGAGCAAACCTAAGAACAACAAGAATAGAAAAAGATTTCCAGCTCAAAGACTCAGAAAATATTTTTAATAAATTATTTAAAAAAATTCCTAACTTAAAGAAAGAGATACCTATATACAAGAAGTTTAGAGAACAGCAAATAGATTATACCAGAAAGGAAAATATTTTTCCTACATACTAATTGAAACTTTAAATGTATAAGACAAAGAAAAAAATATTAAAAGTCACAAGGTAAAAGGCCAATAAACATATAAAGGCAGATCTATTAGAATTACACCCAAGTTCATACCAGAGATATTAAAACCCAAAAGGAACTGGACAGACATCTTTCAGTCACAACGAGATCACAGATTCAAGCCCAGACTATTATATCCAACAATTGTTCAATTAGCATAGAAGAAGAAGTGAAGATATTTCATGATAAAACCAAATTTAAACAATATCTATCCATGAATCCAGTCATACAGAACATACAAGAAGAAAAACTCCAACTTTAAAAGGTTTCTACAACCAAGAAAATGGAGGAAATAAATAATTTCACACCAGCGAAACCAAAAGAAGGGAAGCATACTCCACATACACAGACACACACACACACACACACACACACACACACACACACTCATCAAAATACCATGAATTAACAACTATTGGTCATTAATATCTCTCAATATCTGTGGACTCAATTCCCCAATAGAAAGACCCAAGTTAACAGAATGGATTCAACAGAATGGATTCTATCATTCTACTGCATACAAAAAATATACCTCAAATCAAAGATCGAGATTACCTTAGACTAAAGGGCTGAAAAATATTTTCAAACAAATGGACACACAATGCATGCTTGGATAGCCATTATAATATCTAATAAAATATACTTTCAACCAAAATCAACCAAAAGGAATGGGAAGGACACTTCATTTTCATCAAAGGTAAACAAAATCACCATTCTACAGTAAGAAATACCAGAGAGAAACTAAACAGAAAAATAATGACTCTAACACATGTAATAGATATCTACAAAACATATCACATGAACAAAAGAGAATATAGCTTCTCAACATCTCATGGAATCTTGTCCAAAACTCACCAGGTCCAGGATCATAAAGCAACTCTCAATAGACACAAGAAAATTGTAATAACCCCCTGTATTTTATCATACCACTATGACATAAAGCTGGATTTCAACAACAGAAAGAACAGAGAGAATACATACTCATGGAAATTGAACAACTCTCCTAAATGACACTGGGTCAGGGAAGACATAACGACTTTAAAGACTTTCTAGAATTCAATGAAAATGAAAGGACAACATATCCAAACTTATGGAAAAGCAGTGCTAAGAGGAGAGTTCATAGGATGAAGTACTTTCGTAAAGAAATTGAGGAATTCTAATAATAACAATTTAAAATTACACCTGAAAGCTATAGAAACACAAAAGAAGAGAAAGCAAACATGTATGTATTTCTACCCATTCCTGTCCCTGTCTATCTTCTTTATTCATCATCTACAGCATTTCTCTAGTACTATGTTCAGCCATGTGGATTTTCAGAAATGTGTGAAGAATAATACTAGATAATTTCAAATGATATTAAGATATTACCACCTTTATTTGTCCAAAGTGAGATTGTGAAAGGCACTAAAATACATGATCATAATTTGTGCTACAGAGATAATTTTTAATGACTATATCACATGCCACAGTTGGGAGGAAGTATGATAAATTGTAGGTTTAACGACTCTAATCTACAACATATAACTATCTGCTACATTATGCAAAAGGGTATTTATTAAGTTATTTCTGACCCAAATAGTGAAATCTAATGAAGTCTAGGTGGATACAAATGATAAATGTTATGTTGAAGTGCTGGTGATGAGTTGGAGATTTACCTTCAAATGCTAGTTGGTTACAACTTGCCAAACCTACAACAGAATATAATTCATTTTATAGTTGATGGTTGTTTCTTAGAGAATTCAGAATTCATCTACCTCAAGACTCAGCCACATGGCAGATCTCCTTCTTCCTTCACTCTCTCATTCCCAAGTCCAGGAATCCTAAAAGTTCTGCCTCTGTCTGCCTTGCTTAGCCATTGGATGTTGCCATTGTTATTTAGAAACACTCAGAAACAACTGCGGACAAATACCCAGAAAGCTAAGTTCACTCTCATACAGTTTGTGGAGAACACGATTAACATTCTTAGTACAAGTCACTACTTTAAGGAATCGCTTTAAAATTTCCCATACAGAACAAAGTCTATACGTTTAAATAGGAGATAAACTAACTTGGGGCAGAGGAGCTGGCTATATGTACAAACTAACCAAGCAAATTCTTTTTAAGATACTTTAGATATTTGTCATCCCATGCCATATCCAACTATTATATTCTGATGATTTTTAATGTGAATTCTATACAGAAGGCAAATATAGCTTGAGCCATAATGTAGTATACTTTTGTTTAATAATTAAAAGAAGTCTTCCTTGAAAACTTATTCCTTCTACACACAGAAATATAACCCTGGATGTTATATGGTACATGCATATACAGGGAAAGGCTGTAATATATGTATTCTCAAAATAATGGAAAACTCTGTTGAGAATACCAACTAAAATATTTAAAAGAGACTGCTCAGTAAGTTGAGATCATCATCAAACTATGAAGAGCAGAGTTCATAATACTCAGAATGCATGTAAAGTTGGATATGGTAAAATGCATCAATAATCCAAGCTCTTATAAAAAGTAAATAACGCCCACTGATTAAGCAAACACTATCTTTCTCTGTTCCCTCCATTTGCTATACCATCTTCCTCCTGCATATTTTCTAATGCTAATGAATTTTCTTAATATTTATTCAACAAGTTTTATATGCTCTCCTAACCGTTATTGCTCTAAAACTCCATTTTGATTGTTCATTTCTCTATCCAAGACAAAACTTAGGGGGAAAACGTGCATTTTCTTATCTATTTTCCAGATTTGCCCTCATTTTAAGAATTAAATTTTAAATTTAAGTTGTCATGACCATTTAGCCAAGGGCAGAGATTTTCTGTGTTTTTCTAATCCTACAAAGAATTTCCTCCCTGGTATCAGCATTAGTACAAGAACGAGACTTAGTTGTGTACATTAGGTTATGTATCTCATATAGGCATAAACTGATTTATAATTTCATGTAACCAGCATTTTTGTATCACACAGAATACTATGATTTCACTACAAATCTTCTATGCCAGGTAGCTTCACTCTTTCCTTGTCCCTATGCCTTGCCCATCACTAAACTGTCGTCTTTTCTTAAGCTTTCCTTGTACCTCTCCAACTTTTCTTTTGATAGTGTGAAGCCTTTAAAGTTTGTATCCTTTTGTAATGTGCATTCAAGTTTCTTCCATGTACTTCCATGGCTTAATAGGTCATTTCATTTTAATGTTAATTTCATTGTCCAAATCTGCAAAGTCTATTTGTCCATGGTCCTTCTGAAGAATATTTTGGATGCTTTTATATATTGCATTAACATTCAGTGAAAGGTTCTCTTGTACTATTGTTATACAATACAATCTATCTTATTTCCAGGATTGTAGTTAAGTCCAGTACAACCTCATAATACAGAAAATCTTATCTATTTGAAATTTCCAATCTCAAACTTTGTTACCTTTATTTCTATGAAAGATTTATATTTTTATCATTTTCCATTTTTATGTGGCTTCATCTCTGCCCTTTTTAAGATTCTTCTTCACTTTAGCAAACAAATTTTAGCATCTTACCATGTTAGGCTAGATTCTCCATTCCCTGTTTGTGTTTTTTCCTCAGATGATTTTAGCTAGTCCTGGTCTTTTAAATATTACCTATAATACCATCCTTACAATTGGATATTTCCCTGATAAATTTGCAGGTGTAATATGAAAATGCACTGTAATTTTAAAAGCATATCTTCTATAACATGTACTTTTCTGTCATTTCTCTGTCTAGTAAATGGTATTATCATCTAACCAGTTCCTAGTTCCTGTTTGTTCAACAGCTTCTAAATGAAAAGATAAACGCATTTATATCTCCTTTTTTTGTGTTTTAAGATATGTAGAGCTGCATGCCAAGTGTGTAGAATTTCAAGTCAACTGCCCCCCTGCATTTAAGTAAGACATAGTACTTAAAGGTTTAATCTTGCCTTTCTATTTTCACCAGTGCCCTAAGCTTTGGATCCCCACCCACTCAACCCACATCCCAGTTGCAGCTCAACTCTCTAGGTGTTCTGACTCATCTAGGATCACAGGAGAGAACTCCAAACCTATCCCCAAAACCTGGCTTAACCTGGTGTCCCCACAACCCAAGACACAGGGAGCCCACCCAACCAGAGACCTGAGCTACTTCTGATTTGCACCTGTGCCCAGAGCTGAGGCTCTGCTCTGGATTCCCACCCAATCTGCCCACAACCAGAGCCAGCATGACCTCCAGGAATTCTGAAACCTCCAGGATCACAGAATCACAGGATCACAGGAGGGACAGGCTCCAGTCAGAGACAGTGAGGCCAGTTAACACCAGAGGCAACCAGATGGCAAGAAGCAAGCTCAAGAACATAAGGAACAGAAACCAGTAATATTTGGCAACATCAGAACCTAGTTCCCCCACCACAACAAGTCCTGGATACCCCAACACCTTTGAAAAGCAAGAATCAAATCTAAATTCTCATCTCATGAAGATGATAGAGGACTTTAAGAAGGACATAAATAAATCCCTTAAAAAAATACAGGTGAACACAGGTAAACAAGTAGAAGCCCTTAAAAAGAAAACAGATAAATCCCTTAAAGAAATACAGGAAAGCACAATTAAACAGGTGAATGAATTGAACAAAACCATCTAGAATCTAAAAATGGAAATATAAGCATTAAAGAACATACCAAGTGAGACAGCCCTGGAGATGGAAAACATAGGAAAGAAAGGAAGGGTCACAGATGCAAGCATCACCAACATAATACAAGAGATAGAAGAGATCACCTCAGGCATAGAGGATACCACAAAAGACATTAACATAACAGTCAAAGAAAATACAAAAACCTTAGAGCTCCTAACTCAAAACATTGAAGAAATCTAGGACACAATGAACATTCCAAACCTAAGAATAATAGATATTGAAGAGAGTGAAGATTGCAAACTAAAAGGACCAGCAAACATCTTCAACAAAATTATAGATAAAAACTTTGTTAACCTAAAGAAGAGATGCCCATAAACAAACAAGAAGCCTACTGAACACCAAACAGATGGGACCAGAAAATAAATTCCTCATATCACATAATGAAGAAAACACCAAATGCACATAACAAAGAAAGAATATTGGAAGCTGTAAGGGAAAAGGTTCAAGTAACATATAAATGCAGTTCTATTAGAAGTACACCAGACTTCTCAACAGAGAATAAAAGTCCAAAGATCTTGGGCAGATGTCATACAGACCCTTAAAGAACAAAAATGCCAGCCCAAGCTACTATACCCAGGAAAAGTCACAATTACCATAGATGGAAAAACCAAGGTATTCCAAGACAAAGCCAAATTTAAACAATATCTTTCCACTAATCCAGCCCTATAAAGGATAATAGATGGAAAAGTCCAATATAAGGAAGGAATGTATACCCAAGAAAGAGCAAGAAATTAATCTTTTCACAACAAACCTGAAAGGAGAAAAACACACAAACATAATTCCATCTATAGCAACAAAAATAACAAGCAGCAACAACCATTGGTCCCTAATATCTCTCAACATCAATGGATTCAATTCCCCAATAAGAAGACATAGGACAACTGACTGGACACGTAAATAGTATTTGAAATTTTGTTGTATACAGGATCACAACTCAGTGACAAAGAAAGATATATCCTCAAAGTAAAAGGGTAGAAAAATTTTTTTCTAAGCAAATGGTCCAAGAAATAAGCTATAGTAGCCATTCTAAAAATAATAAATTCAACCAAAACATATCAAAATGATGGGAAAGGACACACATACACATCAAAGAAAAATTCACCAAGAAGAACTCTTAATTCTGAACATCTGTGCCCTAAATGTAAGGGCACCCTCTTTTGTAAAACAAATGTTAATGAATCTCAAAGCACTCAAAGATAATAGGAGATTTCACCACCCTACTCTCACCAATGGACAGATTGTGGAACCAGAAACTAAACCGAGACACAGTGAAATTAATAGAAATTATGAACCAAATGGATTTAACAGAGATCTACAGAACGTTTCATTTTAACCTAAAACATAAGAATATGCCTTCTTCTCAGTACCTCATGGTACCTTCTCCAAAATTGACCATATAATTGGAAACAAAACAAACCTCAACAGATACAAGAACATTGAATTAATCCCAGGTATTCTATTAGACCACCACTGAGTAAGAATCATCTTCAATAATAAGAAAACAACAGAAAGCGCACATGTAAATGGAAGCTGAAAATTATCTACTCAGTGATAACTTGGCCAGGGAAGAAATAAAGAAAGAAATTAAAGACATAAAATTTAATGAAAATGAAGGCACAACATATCCAAACTTATGAGACACAATGAATGCAGTGCAATGAGGAAAACTTGTAGCCCTGAGTGCCTCCACAAAGAAATTAGAGATCTCATACACTTGACAGCACATCTGAAAGCTCTAGGAAAAAAGAAGCAAATATATCCAAAAGGATTAAATGACAGGAAATAGTCAGGGCTGAAATCAATCAAGTAGAAACAAGGATAACTATACAAAGAATCAACAAAACCAGGAGCTAGTTCTTTAAGAAAATCAACATGATAGATAAACCTTGAACTAAACTAAATAGAGGGCACAGAGATACTATCCAAATTTACAAAATCAGAAAAGAAAATGGAGACATAAGAACAGAAACTAAGGAAATCAAAAATAAATAGATCCTACTACATAAGTCTATATTAAAAAAAAACTGGAAAATCTAGATGAAATGGATGATTTCTGGGCAGATACCAGGTACCAAATTAAATCAGGACCAGATAAGTTATCTAAACAGTCCCATAACTCATAAGGAAATAGAATCAGTCATTAGAAATCTCACAAAAAAAAAATATGTCCAGGGCTAGATTGTTTTGGTGTAGAATTCTATCGGAACTTCAAAGAAGACATAAAACAATACTTCTCAAACTATTCCAAAAAATAGGAACAGAAGGAACATTATCCAATTCTTTCTATGAAGCCACAATTAAGCTAATTTGTAAACCACATAAAAACCCTACAAAGAAAGAGAACTTCAGAACAATTTCTATCATGAATATTGTTGCAAAAGTACTCAATAAAATTCTTACAAACAGAATCCAAGAACATATCAAAATGATTATTCATCATGATCAAGTAAGCTTCATGCTAGAATGTAGGGATGGTTCAATACATAGAAATACATCAATTTAGTCCACTGAAAAAACAAACACAAAGAAAGAAAACCATGATCATCTCATTAGAAGCTGAAAAAGCTTTGACAAAATACATCCTTCATGTTAGAAGTATTGGAGAGATCAGGAATTCAAGTTCCATAACTAAGCATTATAAAGGCAATATACAGCAGCAAATAGCAAATATCAATCTAAATGGAAAGAAATTCAAAGCAATCCCATTAAAATCTGGGGCACTCTCTCTCTCTATACCTAGTCAATATAGTACTGAAGATCAAGTGAAGAGCAATTAGACAACAAAAAGAGAACAAAGGGATGCAAATTCTGAAGGAGAAAGTCAAGGTATCACTATTTGCAAATGATATGATAGTATACATAATGGACCCCAGAAACTTCCCAGAGAGAGCTCCTACAGTTGATAAACAAAGTGGCTGGATATATAATTAACTCTAACAAATCAGTAGCCTTACTCTACTCAAAGAATAAATTGGTTGAGAAAGAAATTAGGGAAACAGCGTACTTCACAATAGTCAGTGTTGACTCTAACCAAGCAAAGTGAAAGAACTGTATGACAAAAACTTAAGTCCCTGAAGAAGGAAATCAAAGAAGACCTCAGAAGATGGAAAGATATCTCATACAATGGATTGGCAGGAATTAATATAATAAAAATGGCCATCTTACCAAAAGCAATCTACAGATTCAATGCAATCCCCTTCAAAATTCCCACTCAATTCTTCATAGAGTTCTAAAGAGCAATTCTCAAATTCATTTGGAATAATAAAAAACTCAGGATAGCAAAATCTCTTCTCAACAATAAAAGAACTTCTAGGGAAATCTCCATTCCTGAATCAACCTGTACTACAAAGAAATAGTGATAAAAACTGCATGGTATTAGATATAGAGACAGGCAAGTATATCATGGAATAGAATTGAAGACACAGATATGAACCCACATACCTATGGTTACTTTGTCTTTGACAAAGAAGCTAAAACCATCCAGTGGAAAAAGGACAGCATTTTCAACAAATGCAAACTGATCCATTCTTATCTCCTTGTACAAAACTCAAATACAAGAGGATCAAGAACTTCCTCAAAAAACCAGATACACTGAATTTATTGAAGAGAAAGTAGGGAAGAGTCTCAAACACATAGGCACAGGGGAAACTTTCTTGAACAGAACACCAATGGCTTATGCTCTCAGATCAAAAATTGACAAATGGGAACTCATAAAATTGAAAAGCTTTTGTATGCCAAAGGACACTGTTAATAGGAACAAAAGGTACTCCCAACCCTCCATTTGTTAGAGGGTTAATATCCAAAATATACAAAGAACTCAAGAAGTCAGACTCTGGAGAACCGAATAACCCTATTAAAATGGGGTACAGAGTTAAACATATTTCTCAACTGAGGAATCTCGAATGGCTGAGAAGCACCTAAAAATGTTCAACATCCTTATTCATCAGAGAAATGTAAATCAAAATAACTGAGATTCCACCTTATACCAATCAGAATGGCTAAAACCAAAAACACAGGTGACATTAGATACTGGCAAGGATATGGAGAAAGAGGTACACTCTACCATTGCTGGTGTGACTGCAAGTTGGTAAAACCACTTTGGAAATCAACCTTGAGGTTTCTGAGAAAATTGGAAATAGTTCTACAGAAACCCCAGCTATACCACTACTGGGCATATACTCAAGTGATGTTCCAACAAATAACAAGGACATATGCTCCACTATGTCTATAGCAGCCTTATTTATAGTAACCAGAAACTGGAAACAACCCAGATGTCCCTCAACAGAAGAGTGGATACAGAAAATGTGGTACATTATACAATAGATTACTCCTCAGCTATTAAAACAATAACTTCCTGAAATTCGTAGGAAATAGATGTAATTAGAAAATATCATCCTAAGTAAGGTAATTTTGACTCAAAAGAACACACAAGGTATGTACTCACTAATAAGAGCATATTAGCCCAAAAGTATACAATGCCCATGAAACATCCCATAGACCATATGAAGCTTAGGAGGAAGAAAGTCAAGGTGTAGATGCTTCAGTCCTACATTGAGGACAGAACAGGATGATTCAGGGAGGTATAAGGAGGGGGGACATCAGAGGAAGAGAGGAGGAAGAGGAAATAAAGGGCAGTATCAAGTACTGGAGGGATGAGAGAGGGTTAGGAAATGAATAAAAATATGTACCAGAAGGGAATGAGAAACTGGGAATATCCATTGGAGGGTCCCAGACTCCAGGGCAGTGAGAGGCTTTCAGGATACAACAGAAATGACTCAAGCTGAATTTTTTTCTGAGAGAAGGAAAGATATAATCCATAGAGGCCACTCCAGGAAATAGGCATGACCTCAGTAGAGAGATGGGGCCCACCTACCCATCTCAAAAAATTTAATCCAGAAATGGTTTTTATCCAATGAAAAGACAGGGACAAAACCTGGAGTAGAGCCTGAAGGAGGAGCCATCCTACAACTGGCCCACCTGGGTATCCATCCTGTTTGCAGACACCAAACCCTGAGACTCTTGCTGTTACCAAGAGTTGCTTGCTGACAGGACAGCCTGGTGTGGCTGTTCCTTGGGAGGTTCTGTCAGCAACTAACTGAGCAATGCAGATGTGGATGCATGGAGCCAACCATCAGACTGAGCTTGGGGACCCTGGTGGGGGAGCTGGTGGAAGCACTGGATGAGTGGAGGGGGATTGTAACTCCATAGGAAGAACAACATAGGCTGGCCTGACCACCCAGTGTTCCCAGAGACTAGCCCACTAACAAAGGAGTGTACAGGGAGGATTCATGGCTCCAGATACATATGTAGCAGAGGATTGCCTTGTCTGACATCAATGGGAGGGTAGACTCTTGTTCCTGTGGAGGTTTGATGACCCCAGCATAGGCGGATGCTGGAGCAATGGGTGGGGTAGCACCCTCGTAGAGGCAAAAAGTAGAGTGGAGAGGGTGGATGTGGGATAGGGGGGTGTGTAGGGGTAACTGGGAAGTGAGATATCATTTGAGAATTAAAACAATGGAATGATTAATTAAAAAATAAAATGTTTAATCTCAAAGAAAAAACTAATTTTATTTTATTGACACGTATCATCTGTAAAGTGAGCACAGAGATATTTATCTCAGAGTATCATTTTCAGTGCTAAATACTGAACCTAAGACACAGTGTGTCTAGACAAGGAATCATCACTGAGCCACACCAAAGCCCTTCAAATAATTTATAAACAAATAAATCAACTGGCACATGTGAAAGCTCAGGATAGAATTATTAAATACAGGTATATTTATTGATATTGTTTGGAAGACGAATTTCCACAAAGAGGGGATTAATGTTATCTTCATCATAAAAATGTTGACTTCTGGGTGTGGTGAGTTGGCACAGCATTCTAGAGCAATTGGAGCTCTTTCAGAGGATCCAGGTTAATGTCAAGAGTCCAATTCCAGGCAATCAAAAGCCCTCTTCTGGCATGCATGAGGTGTTACAAATCAGGCGAAATTTATTAAACATAAAAATAAATATCTTTGAAAACATACTATTGTGTGTCCTTGTAATCACAGTCGAATAGATATTCCTAATTTTATGCAATTATAAAACTAAAAGTCTTGTTATAACCATTTATAAATAATAAAACTCATCTTTTAAGTTTACTTTTATATAAAATAAAATTGAGCAGAAACTTCCTTCAGATATAATTGTAGTTACTCATTCCTAAATTGCTCATTGGTCATTATTGTTGGATATGCACTAAGACATGTGACTTAATGTTTCTATTACTGCAATAAAACAACAATACCAAGAAACAAGTTGGGGAGAAAAGGGTGTATATAGCTTACACTTCCATATTCTTGTTGTTTATTGCAGGAATCATGACAGGAACTCAAACAAGGCTGGATCTTGGAGGCAGTAGCTGATACAGAAACCATGGGAGGTTGTTGCTTACTGGTTTGCTTCACATGGCTTTCTCAGCCTGCTTCTTATAGAACCCAGAACTATCTGCCAAGGTATGGCACCATGTGCCATCATCTGGGCCATCCCCCATTGATCACTCATTAAGAAAATGACTTAGAGTTGCATCTCATGAAGGTATTTCCTCAACTGGGGCTCCTTCCTATCTGATGATTTAGCTTTTGTAATGCTGATACATAAAATCAACTAGTACAACATCATTACACATAATGTCAATAGTTTAGAGCATAAATGTAATTCAGTATTGAGATTATATATTTTGTGAGCTTAAAACAAATTTAGAGTAACATATTTCTCAATTCCTGACCATACAAATTAGATACACTACCTTTCCTCTGTGCTTGGTCCATTCTCCTGTTTGAAACCACAACCCATAATAACAAACGCTTATACTTTCTCCATACTTTGCCTAAGCCATATTATAATCCATTAAGACTCATACAATACAATCTCTTTAGACTTGATACAGTAATATGCATTTAAGCTTTATGCACATATGTTCATAACCTGTTTAGTTCATTCATTTTTATTGTTGGATATTTTTCCATTGACTAGGCTTACCATAGCTTATAAATCCATTCCTAAAGAGAATTTCAAATGTTTCAAATCATAGCAAATGTCAATTATTGTATAATCACTTTATGTCAATGATGACATTTTTTTTTCTCATTTGGATACACTGGCTGTAGAAGTATGATAGCTGTATTGTAGTCAACACTATGTTCAGTTTTATGAGACATTGGAACCTACTTACACATTGGTTTTCCTGATTAATATTTCTAGAAGCAATGAGTTGAACAGTTGTTCCCATTTTGACTACCATGTGATGCCAGCAGTACTGGGACACTGGCCATTATAACAGGTATGTAATCTCTATCTCTTATTTTAATGTGTATTTTCTAATAAACTATGTATCAAGCATAGTTTCATATGCTAAACTTGCCAAGTGTATATGTGTATTGTTAAATCTTTAGTTTTCTGTGCACTATATAGAAGGATTACATTTAAGGCTCAGTATTATAACAATTTTATATGTCAGACAATTTGAATATAGTCATTTTCTAACTTTATTAAATCATACTTTTTTTTGTTTTGTTTTTTCTCGAGACAGGGTTTCTCTGTGTAGCCTGGGCTGTCCTGGAACTCACTCTGTAGACCAGATTGGCCCTTTAACTCAGAAATCCGCCTGTCTCTGCCCCCCAAGTGCTGGGATTAAAGGGTGTGCCACACCGCCTGGCTAAATCATATTTTTAAAACAAAATTTTAGCAATGGAGAGCATATTGATCTTACATTTTATCAAATTATATGTAATTAATGTAAGAATAAAGAACTATTTTTATAATCTATGATATTAGACTTCTAACTTCTGTTTACTATTCAACTACTAAATCAATTTTAATACATTTCAAAATTTACTCTTCTAATAACAGTTATAATTACAGTAGGGCTAATCTCAGCAAACTTTTGCATATCTTTATAAGTAAACAAAGTTTGACAGTGTCTTAAACATTGTATATTAACCATGAGTCTATAATTTAAGAAACATATGTCAATAGAATTTTAAAAAATGATAGTAATAAATATTAGAATAACCACAAGGTAGGCTTCCCATTAGACATTCAATAATATGACTAGTATTAGGGTGAAGATAAGTAAGATCATGTTCTGTGAAGATAGGTGTTAGGTATCTTGATGGTGAAAATTATGGAATTATATATAAAAAGATAGATAAGAAATAGAGATAGAGGTTGATCAATAAATGGAAAATCAACTTATTTAGAAAATAACAATTAAACAACATAAAAATAGTAACATAGTGCTAAACTATAAAAACAAATGCAAATAATTAAGGATTAGAAAACAATAATTAATTAATAATAATCAAGATTAAAAACAGATAGAAATGTTATATGTAAACATATTTGTGATAATTTGACTTATAAACATTTAATTAAACTTACTTATTTGAATAATATTTAAAATTCATATACAGTATATTTACAACTCAACAAATAACAGATATATTCTCTACAAATGATGATATATTCTATGTAGATATTAAACATTAAAAAATACTATCCCATGTTTATTGTTTCTCAGAGCATTGCCCTAAGAGTTAATTAGCTCTTACAGTCCTCCTAACACAGATTGCGGGCAAACCTTTAAAATCTGAACTTTAATAATAATAGTGACTAACATGAGCTATTCTGCAATGACATTAAAGATGCCTGGGAGTACTTTCTGGTCCATTTCACTAATTATACTGCTGACTTTTTTGTAAATTATCAAGATAATTGTAGCAAATTATCAGTCTTAACTGCAACTAGCCTTAAAAAAAAATGCAACAGTTTGGAGACAAGGTGATAGATTTTCTATATAAGGAAACACACCTCAGTAACAAGGACAGAAACTACCTCAGAGTAAGAGGCTAGAAAAATTTTTCCAACCAAATGGTTCCAAAAATCAAGCTGGAGTAGCCATTCTAATATGAGTAAAATCAACTTTCAGCCAAAAGTTATAAAAAAAAAAAAAAGATGGGAAGAACATTCATACTCTTCAAAGGAATAATTCACCTAGATAAATCTCAGTTCAAAACATCTATACCCCAAATGCAAGGCCACCCACATTTATAAACAAACATTACTAAAGCTAAAAAGATATCTTGAGCCTCACACAATAATAGTGGGAGACTTTTACAACCCACTCCACCAGTAAATAGGTCATGGAAACAGAAATTAAACAGAGATGGGGTAAAAACTAACAGAAGTGATTAACCACAGGATTTAACAGATATCTTCAGAAAATTTCACCCTAAAGCAAATACCTTCTTCTCAGCACTTCATGACACATTCTCTAAAATTAACCATATATTCTGATATAAAATCAGCCTCTGAAGATACAAGAAGATTGAAATAATCCCATGCATTTTATCAGCTCACCACTGACTAAGTCTGGTAGTCTTCAATAACAATAAAAATAATAGAAAGACCACACACTCATGGAAGCTGAACAATGATAACTTGTTGAGGGAAAAAAAAAGAAAGAAATTAAAGCTTTCTATAATTCACTGAAAATGAAGACCCAACATACCAAAACTTAAGGGATAAAATGAAAGCAGTGTTAAGTGGAAAATTCATAGCTCTAAGTGCCTTCATAAATGAATTAGACAAATTCTACATTAGCAAATTAACAGAATATCTGAAAGCTCTAGAACAACAACAACAACAACAACAACAACAAAAAACCAAACACATCCAGAAGGAGTAGAACAAGAACTAATCAAACTCAGAGTTGAAATAAACTAACTAGAAACATAGAGAATGAAGAATCAACAAAATTAGGAACTGATTCTTTGAGAAAATTAACAAGATAGATAAAGGCTTAGCCAAACTAAGTAAAGTGCACAGAGACAGTATCCAAATTAACAAAATAAGAAATGAAAAGGGATACATAATAACAGAAGCTGATCATACATCGAAAGACCTATACTTAACAAAACTGGAAAATGTAGATGAAATAGATGATTTCTAGATAGATATCATATACCAACATTACATAATGATCAAGTAAACTATCTAAACATGCCCATAACCCCTAAAGAAAGAAATAGAAGCAATCATTAAAAGTCTCTCAACCATATGTGTGTGTGTGTGTGTGTGTGTGTGTGTGTGTTTGTGTGTGTGTGTATGTATGTATGTATGTATGTATGTATGTATGTATGTATGTATAAATGAAAAAAACCTCAGAGCCAGTTGGCTTTAGTGCAGAATTCTACTAGACCTTCAAAACAGACATAATAACAATCTGCCTCACACTATTCCACAAAATAGAAATAGAAGGAACACTACATAGTTCTTTCTATGAAGCCACAATTACTCTGATACCTAAATCACACGAAGATCCAATAAAGAAAGAAAACTTCAGATAAATTTCCTCTATGAATAACAATGCAAAAAATACTCAATGAAATACTTGAAAACCTAATACAAGGACACATCAAAATGATCATTCACCATAATCAAGTAGGCTTCATCCCAAGGATGCAGGGATGGTTCAATATATGGAAATTCATCATATACTATATATACTATATAAAAAAAATCTCAAAGAAAAAAATCACATAAGCATCTCATTGGATGCTAAAAAATACCCCTTGGACAAAATACAATATTCTTTCATGTAAAACCTCTTGCATAGATCAAGAATTCTAGGCACATATCTAAACAGAATAAAAGCAATATATAGCAAACCAACAGCCAACATCAAATTAAATCAAGAGAAATTTGAAGTAACTCCACTAAATCATGGACTAGAAAAATCTGCCCACTCTCTCCTTATTTATTCAATATAATACTTGAAATGTCTACTTTCAATGTTCTGATCTTGGACTAAATAATAAATAATGACCTTAATTCTTGGGAGAATAAAATTTAAGTGATAATATATATATAAAAAAAAAAAAAAAAAAAAAAAAGAAAGAGTAATTCTCAAATTCATCTGGAATAAAAAAAGCTCAGGATCATGAAAACAATTCTCAACAATAAAGGAACTTCTGGGAGTAGTTATTATCCCTGAAATTAAGCTATACTACAAACCAATAGTGGTAAAAACCACATAGCATTGGTACAATGACAGATAGACTCATCAGTGGAATAGAATTGAAGACAAAGAAATAAACCACACACCTATGTTCATTTGGTCTTTGATAAAGAAGCCAAAACCATACAGTGGAAAAATAAAGCATCTTCAACAAATGGTGATGCTTTATTTGGTGATCTCCATGTAGAAGAATGCAAATTGATTCATTTTTATCTCCTTTTACAAATCTAAGGTCCAAGTGAATCAAGTACCTTCACATAAAACAAGTTACACTGGATCTAGTAGAAGAGAAAGTGCAGAAGGGTCTCGAAACATGGGCACGGGGGGAAAGTTGCTGAACAGAATACCAATGGCTCAGGCTCTTACATCAACAACTGACAAATGGGACTTCATGAAATGAAAGCTTCTATAAGGCAAAGTACACTGTCAGTAGGACAAAATAGCAACCTACAGATTGGGAAAAGATCTTTACTAACCCTATATCCTATAGAGGGCTAATATCCAAAATATACAAAGAAATCAAGCAGTCTGACTGCAGAAAACCAGATAATCCAATTGAAAAATGGGTATGATGCTAACCAGAGAATTCTCAATTGAGGAATCTCTAAGGATCAAGAAGTCCCTAAAGAAATGTTCAACATCCTTAATCATCAGGGAAATGCAAACCAAAATGACTCGAGATTCCACCTTACACCAATCAGAATGGGTTAGAAAAGAAATTTAGAAAACAATAGTTGCTGGCAAGGATGTGAAGAAATTGCTGGTAGGATTGCAAACTGCACAACCAGTTTGGAAGTCAATCTGCTGGTTCCTCAGAGAATTGGAAGTAGTTCTACCTGAAGATACAACTGTACGACTATGGGGCATATGCCCAAATGATTCTCTACCATATTACAAGGGTATGTTCATAGCATCCTTATTTATAATAGCCAGACACTGGAAACAACCCAGATGTCCCCCAAGTGAAGAATGGATTCAGAAAATATACATTTACAAAAGGGAATACTGTTCAGCTATTAAAAACAAGGACTTCAGGCTGGAGAGGTGGTTCAGTGGTTAAGAGCACTGATGCTCTTCCAGAGGTCCTGAGTTCAATTTCCAGCAACCATGTGGTGGCTCACAACCATCTGTAATGAGATCTGATGCCCTCTTCTGGTGTGTTTGAAGACAGCTACAGGGTACTCATACACATAAAATAAATAAATTTAAAACACAAAGATTTCACAAAGTTTGCAGGCAAATGAATGGAGCACAAAAGTTAAGAATACCCACAATACAACTCACAGGCCATATGAAGCTTCCACAAGTAGGAAGGCCACAGTTTGGATGTATCAATCCTACTTATTAGCAGGAACAAAATAATCATGAGAGGCAGAAGGAGGGAAGGACCTGGGGGGGAGAGGGGATAGGGATGGAAAAAAAGGGGGGGCCAGGTGGGGGCGAGACAGTATAGAAGACCAGAAGTCCAAAAGAATAAACAGAAATATGCAGCAGTGGGGGTGGGGGGTGGGCAAAGGGGAGGAGCACTAGAATGTCTCAGATACCAGGGATGAGGGAGGCTCCCAGGACCCAATGGTGATGACATTATCTGAAATGCCCACAGTGAGGAGCCTGGCATGGCTTTCCTCTGAGATGCTCTGCCAGCACCTGACTAAGACATATGCAGATACTCACAGCCAACCATTAGATTGAGCCAGTGGACCCCCAATGGAAGAATTAGGAGAAGGACTGAAGAAGCTGAAGGTGACTGCAACTACATAGGAAGAACAATAGTATCAACTAATTGTACCCCTCAGAGCTCCCAGGGACTCAGCCAGGAACCAAAGAGATGCAGGACTGGCCCATGGCTCTGGTTACATATGTAGCAGATGACTACCTTATTTGACATCAGTGGGAGGAGATATGCTTGGTCCTGTGGAGGCTTGATGCCCCATAGAAGGGGATGCTAGAGGAGTGAGGTGGAAGTGGGTGAGTAGGTGCGAGTGCACCCTCTTAGAGGCAAAGAGGAGGGGTGCAGTGTGGGGAGTTCATGGAAGGGAGACCGGGAAGGGGTCAATATTTGAAATATAATTAAATAGATTTTTTTTAAAAAAAAAAATGGACATGGGAGACTGTAAGAGGACAGCTTATTTATTTGAAATGACAGGACTAGTTTATATAGGTCGATCTAGGAGTCAGGAGAGGAAAAAAGACAAGGGAGAAAACGCATCTAATTTGATATGTAGACATGATTGAAAACAGGCAACATCAATCACTCATCAGTTCAAATACCAAACCATGCAGTTGAAGACAGGGATGTTCCAAACTTATCAGTTAGATTAGCAGACTGCTTATGACTTGATTTCTGAGAAGCCAGTTCTCTAGCAGGGAAAGAAAAGCCTAAGATGTTTGAAGTCATGATATGGCTTTTGTGTTTACAGGCTCTGGTAGGGAGTTAGCTTGTCCAAGGTATGACCAGTGGTCTACCAGCCCTCATCTGGCTTGGGAATAAATATAGGGGAAAATTATTTTAAAGATACACATGCACTCATATTGCTTTACCACCACAAGCCTAGGGTTTGAGAGATGTCTACACATTCTTACTGGTCTCACATTTGGTGAATTAGCCACTTTGAGAGACCATTTTCCCATCATAGATCTACTCATCTTACCAAACTGTCCCTTCACACATCTTTCAATGATTTTCTTCCTATAGTTTAAAAACATTTTTTCAAACTTTTTCAAACTATGAAGGTAAAATATATCAAAGTACTGATCAAAATACTTGTCTGAAATTTATCTAATATGAAAGACTTTGTCTGAAATGAATCTGAGTTATTTAACGTGATCATGTATCACACAAGATTATAACTGAGATTTTTTGCATTTGGCAGATATTTATTTATTTATTTAGTTAGTTAGTTATTTCAAGGCAGTGTCCCTCTGTGTAGTCTTGACTGTACTAGAACTCACTCTGTAGACCAGCCTAGCCTCAATGTTAGAGATCCACCACTGCCTCAGGAGTAATGGGATTAAAGGGGTGCTCCAGATATTATTTTAGTATAATTATTTACTAATTTGGAGTAGGTATGTAAAATATAAAATTAAAGTTTTTTTTTTTAAAAAAAACATATTGGTTATTTTGGATCCAGATTATAGTGAAGATATCAGAAGGGTTCTCCAGGAGTGTGCCTTTGGGGAACAGAGAAGTTTTTGACAGTTTTTAATGACCCTTATGATTTCTGAGGGGAGTCATCATTTTTTAATCAGGCACAGCTGCCATTTAATAAAAGCCAACTTAGCTAGGAGAGGTCAGTGACAGTATGCTCAATGGCTTCCTTGGTAGTTTTGTTCACATTTTCTTTTAAATTTATCCACATTTATGCTCAATTTTAATATTTTAACTAACCTTGTTAATCAATGGATTAGAGTCTACAATTCCTAATGAAAATTTTAAGATTAGATTCTTTCTAGTTTTTCAGTCTCAATATGAGTCCAAGGCTCTCTTATTAACTTTGTCAGCCTAACACAAAGGATTAAATGATTTCAAAGTAGAGTTTGAAAGTTGTATGTAGAACTTAACAAAATCATTTTTAAGATACTCTTATTTTGATAGGATGTATACTTACAATAATCTCACTTGTTTTGTTCTCTTCATGTTTATGAACTATTTATATTCTAGAAATATGAAATTTATCCTAGCTCACAATGGTTATAATTTTGCTCTAAATTATGTAGTTTACTTGTTCTGATTAATTACATTCTCAGGAGTGTTTTCTATCCCAAGTATGATATTTTTTACAGGATGCATGCACAAAAACTTTCCAGAAAAGATGAGAGATGATTATTGTTAGAATCTTTGGTAGTTTGGTTGTGAAATCTTGCCTCATGAAGCTTATCAAGAATTGTATGTACAGAAACCTTCATTGTCTATTGGTAGCTACATTGTAGAGACCCTTTGTCACCAGCCATTAGCACAAATTGGACTTAGCCAGACTGTTAGAGTTACTTGAAGTCATGTGACTTGCTTTGTATTTTATTCAAAATGAAAAACAATGTTTTATAGGCAAAGGAAATCTGCTAGAGTCTCACCAGATTTGCAGTAATGGGTATGTTTATCATGGGCACATTATGAGGTGGCAAGACCTCTCATTGGGTTACGCTGACTGAAGAATGATTCTAATGAACATGCAGAGAAATTAAATTTTACTGATGCATTCCATTGCAATTTGAGGGTGGCTGTTAGGACTATATGTTCTCTCTTGACTGAGGTTCAACTAAGCTATTTCTAATCATGAAGCTTGTTCTCTACTTCTACTTCTAATAGTTATTCGACTTCTAAGATGAGTATCTGTATTTATTAGTTTTGTTATTTATAAAGTTTGTATAAAGGGTTGGCAAGTTAGCTTAGTAAATAAAGGCCTCAATACATAAGCACGAAGACCAGAATTCAAACTCCCACACCAGCATTAAAGTAGGGACGACATGGCAGATGCCTTCAATCCTAGATCAAAGGAGTAAAGACAGAAACCTCAGAAAAATAACCATCTAGAATAGCCAGCATTGGAATGCTCTATGTTCAGTCAGCACACTACCTCAATAAATCACATGTAAAATGACTGAGAAAGACAGATGATGTCAACTTTGGGCTTCCATATAGGCCAACACACATATATGTTGTATATATCAAACATGAATACATTCATGCATACTACTCATATATACATGCAAAATGAGTATAATAGTTTAAACTGCATATATTAGTTATATCTGTTATTATAACCCAAATTCCTACTTTAATAATAAATGCTACAACTTTTGTATTAAATTAGTATTCGTTACTAAGAAAATCTGGCATTGTACAGTAAGTTTAATCCTCATCAAAGTGATGTTTTCATATCACCCTAGATAGTACTATGTATAAAGGAGGAAAATGTAGTGCTTGATCTAATTTCACTGGACTTACTATTAAGAGAATTAAATTTTTTCAGTCTTTCCACCCCTTTTCTTTGTCTTATGTTACAACCTGTGCAACATTAACACAAAAATTTTTAATTTTTAAGGACTGCTATAATTAAAAGGTACTATACTATGGATTCCAATGTGTAGTACCTTTAATTATTTCTTTTAAATAATCTATTTTTGCCTCTGCATATCTTTTCTGATTTTAAATAGCAGATATCAGGAATATGGTTCTTTGCTTCTTGAGTTTCTAGGTTTGGTTTTGTAGTATAGATTCTGTGTGAATATTGCAGTTTGATTGTGATTCCTCTATAGACACTATAGCTACTGTAGAAGAACAATTCTGAATGTGTTATCCAAAAAGTTGTTTCAGTATGTATTATTATGCTTAGCTCCTACAGGATAAACAAAAATCCATGCTACTGGTTTGGATGCCCTAATTCTTACTTCACCTGCTGTGTTTGAAAAATATATACTGGTAGGGGGCATAGACAGTAGTAATGGTGCCAAGATATGATTTCAATATTTACCTTCTGTAGGCAGATTTGGGAATATTCTTTTGCCTTTAATAAGAATTAAAAATAAGCTAACTTCACTCTGCTGATACAAATGTTAAAATTATTTTGAATGCTCTGCCATATGGTGTCTGGATAATTGTAGAAATAGCTCGTTGATCAGCAGATAAATTCTCATTAGAATCTCACCACTCATATCAGAGAACAGACAGATTTCCTTCAGAGCAGTTTGTTCTGAGAATAATTTTCTCCACTCTCATAAAAGGTTTTAGAGTTTTACAAATTATTGTTGTTCCACTACAAACTGAACACAATGTCTATAGTGCTTCTCAGAGCATATACCTTCAAAAATTTAAAACTTTTTCAATATCATTTTGGTCTAGATCACAAAACAATTACAAAGAATCCAGATGTGGCATCATTTTATAAACAATTGCCCGTGTTCATCATAATGTTCCTTTCATATGCCAAGGGATGAACTCAAATCCTCGTGACTGTAATGACTCCCACAGTTGAGGCAGAATAATATCTAGTTGGTGTCTTACTAGAAAACTTTTCAATGATTTACAGGTGTGCATTGATCATTGAACCTTAGAAGTAAGTTTTATTTGAAGAAAATAACCTACAGAAGAAAAATGAAATGAATTTTAGATATATATGAATCTGGATTCCATGTAAATTTAGAAATGGAAAATAGAACTACTGGTCAATGTTATTCTCATTATTTAATATGTCTGCTAGATTTATTCAGAGCAGATTTTCTGTCTTTTATACAATATATTGGATCAAATTAATTTTGTCTGTTATGTATTTGTTGTATGTAAAATATTTTCTAATGTAAATAAACAGATAAATGTTTAATAACTTTGAATGAACTGAGTTTTACATAAATAGAACAAAATTTAACACAATGTTTCTAATGAGAATAAATAAACCTCTTTTACTGATTGATTAATAAAATAAGGATAGACCCTTAGATAGGAATCCTGTATTTTCTGTTCAAAAACTGAGTTTGAGATCTCAGCATGATGTTGTATTTAATGAATTGGAATGTGGGTGAGTTCATTTATTCTATTAGAGAAATATCAGCTCAGCATAGTGAAAGGAAACATTCTTTTTGTTGTTGTTTTGTTTTGTTTGTTTGTTTGATTTCTATATCACCTCATCATTTGCAACACAAATATTTCTACAGGCTCTCTGTTTCATCTTTTGTTGAATAGTGACTGCAGTTAAGTTACATGGGGTAACTTAACTGAGGATTATGTGGAACTTAGAATAAGGGCCAACATGGAACAGTCTCTGGGCTTATAGTCATCTGCAGTCCTATTACCTTCCCACATAGGACAGGGTAGCATTAGGGTAGTGTATTGTTACCACACCATATCATCATAACATTGTGCCAAAAGAAAAAAATCCTTTGTCTATGAATTTTATTAACTTTTCTCTCATATGTTGACCTTGATACTCATGATCCCACAGATCTGCCATTCTATTTTCCTCTAACTTATAAAAATTTTGTCAGGTTATGATATAGCCAATTTTAAAAATATCATAGTTTTAGAAATTCCATGTCCATTCCCATGTCCTTTCTCATATCCTCTTTTTTTTCTGTTTGATTTAATAACCTATTTAATCCAGTTTGGGTTATCCATATATTTCTAGGTATGGGGCCATCCACTTGACCATGGTGTACCACCAGGAACCACTTTCTTAAAGGAATCTGATGGTTTATCCCCTAAAAATTATGAACTGTCCAGAGCTCCTTAGAGGTGAAGGCTAATGAACTTCTTTCTTCCTATTAATAATTATAGAATGCTTGTAGGTACTTGTGCTCATGGATAAGCTCTAGGGAGAACAAGAATGTTAAACATACAGCCTTGTCTCTTTAGAGACAAAGAGATCTATAACATGTTTTCTGTCAAGGAAGAGAGCTGATATATGTATACATATATATAGACAATCTTTATGGCCAGGACACACTAGCTCCCAGACTTGAGCTTATTTGTCTAAGTCTGTCTGTAGCCCTATCCACTTGAGCTCCTGTAGAGAGAATATCCTACCAAGCACTATCTGTCAAAAAAAAGAATATATGGTCAATGAAATGAGGTAGAAATAGGAAATGGAACACTAGCAGGAAGAGAGAGGATTCTGAGAAATAGTGAGAGACATGAGAGACTCAACCTATAATGCTGAGGAGATGGACATAAGGCAGGTAGTTTAACTCAGGATAGAATAAAGAGAAAATTCACTTCAGACTTGGACACATGAAGCTGAGGAAAGGAAGGCATAGAATAGTTTGAATGAGCTAAATAAGTTTTGAACCAGTTAGGGAATGAGCCAAGGCTTGTGATCAAGGCCTTTATTAATAAATAATTAGCATCAGATTTGTCATTCCAGGAGCAAGGATTGAAGGGAAAAAATGGATTTGATTTTTTTACAAGCTCTTTTCCTCAGTTAATCTATAGAACCTATATTTATAGAGGATGTTACTTGCACTTTGCAAGAACTTTGATGTAGTCATTGTCAGTTACCAAAGAAACACAGAACATGGCTCACTCAAGCTTGGGAGCTGTTTTTTTCTCAGATTCTCATTTCTATTTAAACTACTTGGCCTTGTACTTTCTTAGTCCTGTCCTCCTTTCATGGTGTGCTTGCCCTCTTTCCTATCTCTCTCTCTTAAATTATCTTATTTCTCTTTCCTTTCTTCCTTTCTGTCCATTCTCTCCTTTCATAGTCCAAGTCAGTCTGAACCTTTCCAAATTCCTTTGTCTGAATTCTCCCTCTTGTGTAAAATAAAATCCTTCTTCTTAATCATACCTTGGATCTGTCATATCCTTGTTTTCATTCAGTAATGGTTTGATCCTTGTTATATACACAAGATTGAATTACCACCAGAAAACAGTTTTCCAAATTACGTTGTGTATAAATATTGCTCAAATAAACTACCTCGTGTCAGCCTCTTGAGGTTTGAACCAACACCTGTTACTGAGTTGTGTTGAACCCAGTATCCTTCTTGCCTCTCTCAGATTGACACTGTTTAAATTTTTTAGATTAATTTTTTATTGGATATTTTATTTACATTTCAGATGTTAACCCCTTTCTCCACTTCCCACCCACTGAGAAATCCTCTATCTCATCTCCCCTCCTCCTTCTTCTATAAGGATGTGCCCCTACCCACCTACCCACTCTTACCTCCCCGCCCTTGAATTCTCCCACACACAGCATCCAGCCTTCATGTGACCAAGGACTTGCTCTCCGACCTATGACCTACAAGGTCATCCTCCCCTACATATACAGCTGGAGCCATGGGTCTCTCCCTATGTGCTCCCAGGCTGGTGTTTTAGACCCTGGGAGCTCTGGGTCCCTTGGTATTGTTGCTCTCCCCATGGGGTGGCAAACCCCTTTAACTCCTTCAGTCTTCTCTCTAACTTCTCCATTGGGAACCTCATGGGTATCCAAATGTAGACACTGATGTGGATGCCAGGAAGTGCATGATGACAGAAGCCTGATATAGCTGTCTCCTTAGAGATCTGACACTGTTTTCTCCATGGTGTTTGCAGAGACTCTGCAATTGGTGCCTAGTGGGTCCATTCTTTTTTTTTTTTTTTTTTAAGAAAATTAAATTTTTTATTGGATATTTATTTACATTTCATATGTGATCCCCTTTCCCCATCCCCCTACCCAGGAACCCACTATCATATCCCCCTCTTCCTGCTTCTTTTTTTTTTTTAATTTGTAACTTTTTTTAAAAAATGTTAATCAAAGGCTTTATAAGTTTGTAATGCTCATAACAGATGCCAACAATCAGAAGTGTACCTAATACCTAACCTAGATTACAAATACTTGATGGCGGAGAATTTGAAATCTCTCATGTTCCCTCCCCAACCTCCCCCCTCTTCACTTCTTTCTCCTTTCTCTCCATCTTCTAGTTTCTCCTCTTCCTCTCCTTCTCCTCTCCCTTCTCCTCCTACATTCCCACTTCCTTTAGTTTAAAACTTTTCTCACAAAATACAATTAAACTTAACTATACCAATATGTATCAGTAAGGTACAAGATAGACCTAATACCCAGTCCATCATTTTGTTGACCAGAACCTCTGTCATCTCTCTTAACTAAAAGACTTATTTGGAACCTGGCTTTTTTCTTGGCTTTAGAATGAATGTCAGCTGAAAAACCATCCTCTCAAGTCTTTTCTCTTAAAGTAAATAGCTGGGATTTGCTATGAGACTATAAGCCTTCAACCCCGTCAGAAATCCAGAATGACTGAATTAACTGAAACTATGGGAAGCACAAAGCATAGCTTCTAAAAGGTAGCCAATTTATAGAGATCTCTGAACACCTGGACAGTCCCTATACTACAAAATGTTAGTGCATCCTATTTTCAGCCTTCTGGCCCAGGATCATCTGATGGACCTAGTGATGCAGAATTTCTAAGGGCTGATTACTCTATCTTGGCAGATATAATCAGTCGACTATTCTGCAAGTGTATCCTTTTCAGGACAGTAATTTGTCTGTAGATGAAGAGAGGCAATTCTTGCCTAGTGGCTGTCTCACCACAACTGGAGTAACTACGAAGATGCTCAATTTCTTCTTAGAATCCAAGACAGGAAGCTGTCAGGAGCAGACAGGTTTCTAATCAAAATGAACCTTAATACAGAAATGTTTGTAACAGCAATTCTGTGGACTTCTGATGTTTTGAAAACCAAATATCCATGTAAGGCAATCTGGACTGTTGTCTGTTAACTCCTCTCAGCTATTTCTAAATAAAATAAGAAAACACCCTAACAATAAACTCAGAGCCATGAATTTGCTATAGGCCCTTAACTCACAGGCTATCCATCTCAAATCAGCTAAAAAAGTTAAAGAAGGACTGGGTCTAAGCCTTGTATTCCTAAATGTGTTATATAGGCACAATGCCAATGAGAGTAACAATTTAATCTCACTTCTATATCAATAAGAAACTCGTACGAATGAAAACCTTAAATTTGAAATCAAAGTAAACTTTGTACTATTTAAGAAATTATAACTTCAGCTTAATAACAATTATACAGATTTCTACCTACATAATCTACATAATATAGGTTATGGCTATGCAATAAATCCTAGCTATTCCTCCCTGTTCCAACAAAACCACTACTTTTCCCTATAAAGACAGCCAATGTTAACCACCTCAGTCCCCAAGCCCAGGGAATAGGCGCACCGACTCTTCATTAACTTCTTCAATCTGATTACAGGCATTGAGATAGTAGAAGAGGTTTGAGTGGAAGAGTAAATATATAAGCCTCTGACGTCTGTGTCTTCAGTGCATTCAGATGAGATTCCAGGACATCAGAGGCTCGAGCAGGTCTGCTCAGCTTGCTTGATGAGTATATACACCATTATGCAATATATAATTCTCAAAACAAATGTTAATATCAAGATATTTTTTGTTTGAATTCTGGAATCTAGTCTTCTGGTGGCCTGTCTGTATCATATCTAAGCCGTACAATTCCGGGAGTTTCTATGAGGATGTGTTCCCACCATCCTCCCATTCCCGTCTCCCTGCTCTCAAATTCCCCAACACTAGGGAATCCAAAATATTGGGTACCAAGGCCCTCCACTTCCACTGATGCCTGACAAAGCCACCCTCAACTACCTATACAGGTGGAGCCATGAGTCCTTCCCTTTGTGTTCTTGGGCTGGAGGTTTTAGAATGACTACTCCAGCTTGTTTCTTAGGACCATTTGGTTGAAAAATGGTTTTCCAGCCTTTTATTCTAAGGTAGTGTCTGTCTTTGTCAGTGAGGTGGGTTTCCTGTATGCAGCAAAATGCTGGGTCTTGTTTATGGATCCAGTCCATTAGCCTATGTCTTTTTATTGGGGAATTGAGTCCATTGATGTTAAGAGATATTAAGGAACAGTGATTGTTGCTTCCTGTTATTTTTGTTATTAGAGGTAGAATGTGTAGCTATCTTCTTTTGGATTTGTTGGAAGAGGATTACTTTCTTGCTCTGTCTAGGGTATAATTTCTCTTTTTGTATTGGAGCTTTCCTGCTAATATCTTTTGTAATGCCGGGTTTGTGGAAATATATTGTGTAAATTTGATTTTGTCATGGAATATCTTGGTTTCTCCATCTATGGTGTTTGAGAGTTTTGCTGGATATAGTAGCCTGGGCTGGCATTTGTGTTCTCTTAGGGTCTGTATGACATCTGTCCAGGATCTTCTCTCTTTTATAGTATCTGCTGAGAAGTCTGGTGTAATTCTGATATTTCTGCTTTGATATGTTACTTGGCCTTTTTCCCTTACTGCTTTTAATATTCTTTCTTTGTTTTGTGCATTTGGTGTTTTGATTATTATATTACTAGAGGTATTTCTTTTCTGGTCTATTCTATTTGGCGTTCTGTAGGCTTCTTGTATGTTTATGGGCTTCTCATTCTTTAGGTTAGGGAAGTTTTCTTCTATAATTTTGTTGAAGATATTTATTTGTGGGAAAAAGGGGTGCAGTGGTGGAGGAGTCCCAGAGGCTTCCACTCGGTGAGTCCCACATGCAGGAGAAAGTCTAAGGTTCCAGAGGCTGGAAGCTTCTGTGATGACAGGCCCCAATGATAAGAGGAAGTCCTTGGTTCCAAAAGGGTTTATTGTCATGGCGGATGGTGGATGGATCTGGATGTACCCCCCCCCCCAAACTCAGGGCAGACCTGAGTTAAGTAGGGAGGGAGAAAGGGGGAGGTTTTGGGGGTGGTTTAATTGGCTCTGCCCTCTGGCCTTCATTAGTATGTAAATCTCTAGGGCCTGAGGCCTGTAGTAACACCCTCTACCTGTTCACTTTGGGAGGGGCTGTAATGGCCTAAGTGACTGAACAATGTAAATCCATGGAGATTAGACTGCTTGTCAGGACTCTGGGTTCTGGGGAAGTGGCCAAACTCCTGCTGTTTCTCCCTTGGAGTCTCGGGTTTCTAAGCCCATGCCCAGCCAAGAACCAGGATACCCTTACATAGTCCCAAATTTATTGGTCCTTTGAGTTGGGAATCTTCACTCTCATCTATACCTATTATCCTTAGGTTTGGTCTTCTCATTGTGTCCTGGATTTCCTGGATGTTTTGTGTTAAGAACTTTTTGCATTTTGCATTTTCTTTGACAGCTGTGTCAATATTTTCTATGGTATCTTCTGTACCTGAGATTCTCTTTTCTATCTCTTGTATTCTGTTTGTGATGCTTGCATCTATGACTCCTGATTTTTTTCCTAGGTTTTCTCTCTCCAGGGTAGTCTTCCTTTGCAATTTCTTTATTGTTTCTACTTCCATTTTTATGTCCTGGATGAATTCATTCAATTCCTTCACCTGTTTGGTTGTGTTCTCTTGTAATCCTTTAAGGGATTTTTACCTTTAAGGGATTTTTATTCTTTAAAGGCTTCTACCTGTTTACCTGTGTTCTCCTCAAATTCTTTGAGAGTGTTATTTATGTCCTTCTTAACATCCTATATCATCATCATTAGAATTGATTTTAAATCTGAATCTTGCTTTCCTGGTGATATGGGGAATTCAGGACTTTCTAGTGTGAGAGAACTAGGTTCTAATGACACCAAGTACTCTGAGTTGCTGATGCTTATGTTCTAGTGCTTGCCTTTTGCCATCTGGATCACGTTAGTGCTACCTGCCCTGTCTCTTACTGGAGCCTGTTTTTCCTATTATCTTGGTGTTTCAGAACTGTCTGGGGTGGGTGTTACTACTTGAGTTAGATCTGGGGCCCAAGATCTGCTCAGTGCTTAGGCCCAGACCAGAAGGAACCAGTGCTCCAGGCCAGGAGTGAATTCGTGTGTCCTAGTGGGTCCCAGTTACTTCCTGTTTCTGGCAAGTGTCGCTGTTTCCTTACCTAAGTTACTGCCCAGGTTAGAGCTCCAGGGAATCCTGCTTCTTCTGGGTTTTGTGAGTTTGGGTGCAGTGCTGCTGCCGGGGATTTACTCAGTGCTTGAACCCAGACCAGAAGGTGTGGGTCTATTCTTATTCAAACCACTACAGTGTGCTTAGTTTGAATACAGTCTTGTCATGTATCCATAATTATACAAATTTAACTCAAGTGACATAATTTGGAGATAGAAGAGGTACCATATTCCACAATCCTTTTAGATAGCAAAACTAAGACAAAAACCTGTTTCCTGGCACACAAGCCACTGAACTTAAGATAAAATCTCAGGGTATCCAGTTTCATACTCTAAGCTTGGCCTTGTGCTAAATAGGCATTGTTCCACAGAATTCCTGAATAAATTTAACAAAACATCTGTGTTGAGGGCAGGTGTTAGTATTCTGTCTAAACTCCACCTCCACAGTTATCTGGCAACAGCCAGGTAGACCTGCCCATTATAAAAGGAGCTGTCTGCCCCCTCCTCTTCCTCTTGCTCTTTTGAGCTCTTCCCTCTAGCTTCTCTCTGTCCCCTTGCCCCCTCCCCTTCCCTTCCTCCTCTCTCCACATGGTCATGGCTGGCCTCTAACTCTCTGCTCTCTCTCTCTCTCTCTGCCTCTACTACCCTCCTGGCTCCCCTCCCCATGCCCTGAATAAACTCTATTCTATGCTATACCATCGTGTGGCTGGTCCCTCAGGGGGAAGAGATGCCTAGACATGGGCCTGCTGAGACATCCCCTTCCATCATTGATTTCCATCCTTTCAGCTGGGATTATCTCTGCAAACGTCATGGTCAGCAGCAAGGAACAAGAAGGTTTCATTCAATACAACTCAGAAAAATTTTGAAAACAGATAAATAATCCTGTGTGCACAATAAGCTTAATACATGATTATAGCAAGACCTTGTAAAGGTACAAGTGATGTCTTCAGAGTATAAGTGACTCAAGTTAAACAAAACTCATGAGAAGTGTTAAGGAAAGAATGGTGCTATAGATTGACTGAGACAAATAAACTCAAAATATGAGTCTGGGAGATCCAGGGTGGCCTCTCATACAGATAGTGTGAAGATCATCAGGTTATTAACCACATGAGAAAACAGCTTTCTTGGTAGAAAATGTGTTGTATATTTCTCCCTTTAAACAGCCAACCCTATGTATTTTTCAGCATGCTCAAATTTTTGGATGCTTGTATTAAGAATAGTCTTAAAATATTGGAGCTGGTAAGTGTTAGCATTCTGTTAGACTCCACCTCCACAGTTACCTAGCAACAGCTAGGTATACTCCTCCCCAAAGCTACCTGGGAACAGGTAGCCCTGCCCACTATTATAAGAGGGGCTGTCTGGCCCCTCCTCTCTCTCCTGCTCTCTTGCCCCTTGACCTGCTTGCCTGCAGGTTCCTGTCTCCCTTGTCTCCCTTTTCCCCCTTCCCCTCCCCCCTCCACGTGGTCATGGCCTCCACCTTTCTCTGCTGTCCCTCTCCTCTCTTCCCTCTGCCCTCAATAAACTTCTCCTCCTGGAACCCTCCGCCGCAGTTTTTCAAACAACAGTAAGATGGTTCAGAAGTTATTAATCCTTGTTGTTTTTCTAGAGGACCTGAATTGATTTCTATTACCCATCTAGTAGGATCCAGTGTTACTCAAGATTCAGTGTATATGATATTCTCCTATGGCTTCCATTGCATTCACGCACATATTACCATCCTAAAATTCAGATACAAACATACACATGAAAAAAATAACTCTTAAAAACCAAAAGTATAATAAATACTATGTAAATTGTGTTAGTGAGCTATAACCAGTGTTTGATAGTGTATGTGACAATCTATTTGAATATTTATAAGATTAATATAGAATGAAAAGAAAATCTTACTATTATATGCAGATTTAAATTACATAATGATATTATTTACTATTCCCCTTTTTTAGGTTATTTCAAGATTTGACCCAATTACCTATTAAATATGTAAAAAAAATTTTCTTAAAATCAGGCAAAAAAAATATACATGTCGTTGTCCTTACAAAGTAATTGAAAGAAACTCTCTTTTAACAAATGGATCTAAACTATCTGCTCAATTTTTAATTCTTCCTTTTTAGAATTTAAAGCAGAGTACAAAATTCTGTTAAAGGGTTTTTTTTTTAACTGTTTTTTGTTTTAGAGATTGTAACTACATTTCTCCCTTCTTTTTCTTTCCTCAAAACCCTCCTTTTCTTGCTTTCTTTCAGATTCATTCCCCTTTATTTCTTTATTTTTATTGTATGTATATAGAACTTCATAAATACATAAAGTATAAGTTTTGTAGGTAATCTTACATCATTTGTTGGAGGAAACCAAGATTACTTTTATCATGGAAATATCCAAAGAAGAAAGAAACAAACATTTCCAAAATCTTTTCTCGTACTGTCTGCCTTTGACTTTCCACAAAAAGTTAATTTTCTCTTATCTTACAAATATTGGTTTATTCTTTATTCCAATGGGAAAATGAAACTGTCTAGTAACTTGCTCTCTTGCCTTCTTGGTACAGTTATTTATTAGAGATAAAGGCACATACATGAATTTCCATGTGATTAAAAAAAACTTTCATTTTCAATCTTGTTGTAAAGAAGATCAATTTTAAACATCTCTGGTTTTGTTTGTTTGCTTTTGTAAAGATTAACCACATGTACTATTTTGGCAGTCTCTGACTGCAACTAATACAGTGTATCTGTGAGAAATGTAATGCAAACAGATTATCTGTGGCATTGTGCCAGTGACCTTACAGAAAGCTATATTTTGATGTCAAGAGAATCATTTTATTTACTATTTGCATAGATGTCTTTAAAATGACACTAAGGCTCTTGAGAAAAATATAGAGAATTACTATTTTGTATTTACCTAAAATTATATATATGACATATAAGTATGTCTTATAGTATATAATATGTATAATATCTGATGTATATCATATACTATAAATACATATATATGTCATACTTGAATTATGTGTTATGAATTACATACAGACACACCATATTACTAGGGTTATACAACTACTCATAAAGATCATAGACGATCTAAAGAAAATCCAGTACCACTCATAAAAGTAACTTCTTTTGCATTGCTGTCCAGTGGTTTTCAAGAATCTCCCGAAAACAAAGATTGTTTTCCTCCCAGAGGAACTCCTATATTGCTACAAACACTATGAACATTTTAGACATAGGGTTTAGACAATGTAAGCTGTAACTGACCCATTTTCTTTCTGCTTTATAGCATATCTTCATATTTATTTTCTCTTTATTACCAAATAAAATTTAATTGCTTGCATTGAGACACGTTCATAACTCATTTATCAATTCATAGATATTTAACTTATCCTGTTTGCATTATAGGTAACTCATGTGTTTTATGCTTTTGTCAGTATTCATATTAACAACATGGAAATCAAATAAAATACTTATAAAATTTTGGGCTACATGATGCTTCCTTTTCTGAATTTTAATGAATAAAGATATATTTTGCAACCATATTTCTAAGCATGTTTTACTTTTCAGTGAAGGTGACTCATTAAAACACAGATGAATAAATACAAAATTGGGATCTAGAGGGTTTTGTGATGTTATACATCACATTATACAACTACATCCTGTTGTCTAATTGGTTTATTCCAGTTTCTGGATTTTTCTATGCAGCTCACCCAAATAAGGATTAATCATAGGTGAATTTCTGTTAGCAGGTGACAAAATATGCCTCTTGATAAAACCTGTTAATAAGCCTTTTGCTGCTTATGTAAATTAGCCACCTTGGCAAACTCTAAGGAAGATATGCTAAAGACAATGTAGAAAACTTGGCATTAGGCAACTCAGAATTTCACTTTGTTTCTAAGCACACTGATGCACACATTCACCTACACAAACAAATACAAAGTAAGGCTTTACTCAGCTTGTTACCTTGGCTCCTGAAATAAGATGTCGGTATTAAATTAAGACAATAAAAGAAATGATTTAAATTAGGGCATGTGGGTGTATGAGTGAATACTGTGGGTTTTATTGCTCTTGTTTTGATAACCTGCTCTCTCATAAAGCCAAACTGAAAATTCTAAGAGATTTATCTGGGGAGATTAAGGCAAACCATAGTAACTCACTAGGTATCAACTTACAAAGTTAACTTGTCTTTCTGCCTACTGTGCTCATTTGAATAAGGCAAGTGAGAAGAGGGAAGATAATTGTAGGTGACAGAGAAATGTATAAAAAGACACCTGAGTTTATGGAGATTCAGTTGAGTGCTATGAGAAATAGTTTGATGCATCTTGCTTCCTTCTTCCTTTTATTGAAAACAGATGTTTTTCCTCACATTCTATATCCTGATTATTGTTTTCCCCCTCCTACCTCCCTTCTCATTCAGATCCACCTCTTTCAATTTCTCATTAGGAAACAAATAGGCTTCCAAGAGATAATGAAAAAAATATATAATCAGGTGATAAAGTGAAAAACTAACACATAGAACTGGACAAACAGAAGGAAAAGAGATCAGGAGACAGCATAAGAAACAGACCAGACCCCCACTGGTTCATACATTCAGGAATCCCATAAAAAAATACTAAACTAGAAGCCACAATATAATATCTGCAAAGGACCTGTAAAGCAAAAAGAGAGGTAAATTGTGTGTTTGTGTGTGTGTGTGTGTGTGTGTGTGTGTGTGTGTGTGTATGTGTTTATGAATAAAAATATTAAAATAAAATTTAAAAAGTGGAAAGCCTTGGTATGCCATTATCAGACAAGAAACTTCCAAGTCTGCTAATGATTTCATTTTCTTTCAGCCATCAACCCTAGGACATGTAGCCTACTGTTAAGAGTAATTTCTTTCTCCAGTGATATTTCCTTAAAGGAAACTAAATTTTCATTTGCAAGTGGTTATCAATTGAACATTGCTTCAATTAAAGAATGGGGGCTATATCCCCTTTTTTAACTTGGGGATCTCATTTGGTGCAGAATCCACCAGGCCATGTGCATGCTGCTTTAGAAGGACCTGTTTCTTTGGTGCCTCCATCTTCTCTGGCTCTTACAATCTTTCTGCCTCCTCTTCCAAAATAGTTCCTGAAAGAAGGAATTTCTTTCATCCTGCTTAATGATGGCTGTTCCAGTCTCTGTATCAAGTCTTATTGTGGGCCTATCTGTCCTCACTTCTTGCAGAAGAAGCTCCTCTGATGATGGCTGAGCAAGGCACTGATCTATGTGTATAGCAGCATTAATGATGTGTCTTTAGATGTGACATATCATTGGTGAGTTTTTTTGTGTGGCTTTTTAGAAAATTATTATTTGTTTTTTTGGACAGATATGATCTTTGGACTATCTAATCTTATGTTCTTATAACCCAAGCAATGCCAGACAAGATAAAGATTAGTTACTCCCACAAGCTTTGGGCCACCACTGCACGGGCATATCATATAGGAAGGACATAAACCTTTGAAGGTTTGTGACTTGCTTATTGTTTATTTTTATATTTGATAATACCTAGAGAGCCTTCCTGTGCCAATCACTATAGCACAAATAGTGTGATGGTTCATCTCCATGTCAACTGGCTGTGTAGATTTTGTTTCAGCAGTGGGACTCTGCTTTGATGGTTTGTTTTAGCTATCTCTTCCCATATTTCTTCCCTCATTCTTCTCTTCCTTCTCTCTCTTCAGTGTGCCCTTTCCTGATCCATAACTATTCAATTTCCTTTTCCAAGGAGAGATAACAGCCCTTCCTTGCCTACCAAATACTTCATTCATTAACCAGCCTCTGTGGTTCTGTGTATTTTAGCTTGGTCTTCATTGACATAACAGCTAATGTTCACATATAAATGAGGATATACCATACCATATTCATCTTTCTGGGTTGAGTCACCTCTTTCTGTGTCTTAGCCAGACTTACTATTATGGTAATGAAACACTGTGGTCAAAGCAACTTGGGAAAGACTAGGTTTATTTGGCTTACACTTCCATATCACTGTTCATTCTTAAAGGAATTCAGGACAGGACCTCAAAAAGGGCAGGAACCTGGATGTAGAGTTGATGCAGATGCCAAAGAGGGGTGCTTCTTAGTGACTTGCTCTGCCAGGTTTCTTATAAGATGTAGGACCACCAGCCCATGGATACCACCAGGCACAATGAGAATAGCTAGCTCCCTGCCAGTCATTAATTAAGAAAATATCCTAGAGATCAGTATTTCAGAGGCATTTTATCAACTAAGGCTCCCTTTTTTCAGAAAACTCTGTCTTGTGTTAGGGTGACATAAAACATGCATACACAATCAGAATGACTTTTTTCTTTTAAATTTTTAACTCATTTTTCTCTCATACAATCTCTCTAATTTTATCTTTTTAAATAGCTGAGTAAATGCATCACTTTAAAAAAATGTAGTCAGTTGGTGAGTACATCTAGGTTGCTTCCAATTTCTGGCCATTATGAATAGAGAAGCAATGAACATAGTTGAAAAAGCTTTTCTGTGGTAGGATGAAGCATCTTTGGGGTAAATACTCAAAAGTGATATAGGTGGATCTTGAGGGAGACAGATTCCCATCTTCCTCAGGAACTGCCACAAGTTTTTCTATAGTGGTTGTACAAGTGTGTGCACCCAACAGCTATGGGTAGCTTTTTCCCTTACTGTACATTGTAGCCAGCTTGAGCTGACACTTGTTTTGTTGATCTTAGCAATTCTAACAAGTTTAAAATGAAATCTCAATGTAGTTTTGATTTTCATTTCCCTGAAGGCAAAGGATGTTGAACATTTAAATAATTTTCAGACATTTGGGTTTTTTCCTTTTAGAATTTGCTTTAGGTCTATCCCATTTTTAAGTTTGGTTGTTTGTTTTCTTGATATCTACTGTTTTGATTTTAGTATATATTTTGCATGTTGTTTATCCTCTATTGAATATGGACTTGGTAAAAGTCTTCTCTCATTCTTTAGCGTGGCACTTTTTCTGAATGAGTGTCCTTCACTGTGCAGACATTCACGAGGTGTGATTTATTAATTTTTCATCTTTGTGCCTGTGCCAATGGTGTTTTGATAATACTATGCTTTTATATTTTATTTTATTTTGGTTTGTTTTATTTTATTGCTGTAGCTCTATAGTACAATTCCAAATTCAGGGGAGTGATACTTCCAGCGATCCTTTTACTATTCAAGATTGTTTTTGAAATCCTGAGCTTCTTTTGTCTTTCAACATGAAACTGAAATTTGTCTTTTCAAGATCTGTGAACAATGGTTTTGGAATTTTGATAGAGATTACATTCAATATCTTGGTTGATTTTGAAACTGCTCCAACTATGTATGAAAACTTTAGGAGCAGTGAGCAGTGACACGTAGACCAGGAGTTGATGGAAGCCTATGTCAAAATAGATCTTTGATGGTGTGTACAGGGAGTGCACCAGGACTCTAGGTCAGATGCACAGAGAAATCTGCCTGAATATAAGGATTTTTATATTGCCTGGGGAAAAAAGTTATTGTGCTAGAATAGAAAAGAAATGGCAGCCAAGGAACAAGTGCAATGTTGCTTTCACATAGTACAGAATTTGTTTTCAGCCTCCATACTGTTTCAATGCCACTGGCCTCCCTCATGCACATATACCCACCTACAGATACACGCATATGCATAATTAAAAGTCAAACAAGATCCTTATAAAATGATGCTTTGCATTTCTAGCTTCTTCCTGTTCTTTTTAGCAGAAGGAGGTGGGAATCGTGTCCTAAAAGTAACACAAGGTAAAAATGAAGAACCACTCTGCATCTTTCCTGCCCTTCCAAGCACACAGGTCTAAAAATAAGTGGGATGCCAAACAAACTGAGCACAGTGATTGGAAACTTATTCTCAATAGAACTAATATACTCAAAATGACGCGAAGCTTAAGAAAACATATTTTGCAAGTTTCTATTGTTCAATGTATTACTTGTTTGCAGCACTCTGATATCATAATTTCCAAGATAGTATGTTACTATGTAAGATTGTTTTTTTTTTTTTTTTTTACTTCTGAGGAGGAAACAAAATTTTTTAAAAAATTTATTTATAGTTTTTACTTATTCACTTTATATCCTGCTCACTGTCCCCCTCCAGGACACTTCTCCCTCAATCCTTCCCCCATTCCCCATCACCCATCCCCTTCTCCTCTGAGTGTGTGTTGCGGGGGCATTCCGTAGGTATCTCCCTACCCTGGAACTTCAAGTCTCTATAAGGCTAGATACTTTTTCTCCCACTGAGTCTAGACCATGCAGCCCAGCTAGAAGAATATATCCCACATACAGGGCTTTTAGGATAATCAGTGATCCAGCTGTTCAGTATGCACATGGAAACCAAGCAGCATATCTGCTACATATGTGCAGGGTGTGACATCCAACCTGGGTGTGTTCTTTGGTTGATGGTTCAATTTCTGAGAACCCCAAGGGTCTAGGTTAGGTGATTCTGTTAGTCTTCCTTTGGAATTCCTATCCAATTAGGTTCTGCAATCCTTCGTCCTATTCTTCCATAAGAGTCCCCAAGGCTCCATCTACTATTTGTCTGTGGGTATCTGCATTTGTCTGAGTCAGTTGGTGGTGGAGCCTCTCAGAGGACAGCCATGCTAGATTCCTGTCTGCAACAGAGTATCAAGAATAGTGTCAGGGGTTGGTGCTTGTCTGTATGAGTCTCAAGTTAGGTTAGTTATTGGTAGGCCATTTCTTCAGTCTCTGCTCCATCCTCAATCCCTGAATTTCTTATGGACAGAATACTTTTTGGGTCAAAAATTTTGTGGGTAGGTTGGTGTCCTTATCATTCCACCACGGTTTCTGCCTGGCCACAAAAGCCAGGCTCCCCAAAGTTCATATCCCCAATGCTATGGGTCATAGCTAAAGACACCTCATTGATTTTTTGGGTGCCTCTCCTATCCCAGGTCTCCATCTCTTCCTAGAATATGCCCTCTACCTCTCCACCCTCTGCCAGTTTCAGATTTCCATCCATTCTCTTGTCCATCAGTATATCACCCCATCCTTCACCAAACCACACCCTAAATGCCCTACCCTTCCAAGATAATCCCCTGTCCCACCCAGTTCTCCCCCTCTATCTGCCGACAGTGACCATTCTATTCCAAATTCCAAGTGAGATTCAACCATCCTTTCTTGTGTCCTCCTTTCTGTCCAGTCTTCTTTGGTCTACGGAGTGTCATGAGAATCTTATAATTTATGGCTAAATAACTGAATATATACTGTGCATATCCTTTTGGAACTGGGTTACCTCACTCAGGATGATATTCTCAATATCCATCCATTTACCTGCAAAATTCATGATGTCTTTGTTTTTCATAGCTGAATAGAATTCCATTGTGTAGATGTACCTCATTTTCATTATCTATTCTTCAGTTGAAGGACATCTAGGTTGTTTCTAATTTCTGGCTATTACTAATAAAGCTGCTATGAACATAGTTGAGAAAGTGTCTTTGTGGGATGGTAAACATGTTTTGGATATATGCCTAGGAGTGATATTACTGGATCTTGAGGTAGAAATAGTGCAAGTTTTCCAAGACTATTTATTTCTAGAGTGTTTGTACAAGTTTGCACTCCCACCAACAATGAGAAGTGTTCCCATTGCTCCATATGTTTGCCAAAATGTGCTATCACTTGAGGTTTGTATCCTAGCAATTCTGACCGGTGTAACCTGGAATCTCAGAGCTGTTTTGATTTTAATTTCCTTGATGACTAAGGACTTTAAATATTTATTTAAATTCTTCAAAGTCATTCAAGGGTCCTCTGTTTAAAATTCTCAGTTTAGTTCTGTACCACATTTTTTTATAATTGTTCAGGATTGTTTTGGCTATCCTGGGCCTATTAGTTTTCTAAATGAAGTTGAGAACTGCTCTTTCAAGGTATATAAAAATTTGGAAACAGAGGGTTTTTTGTTTTGTTTTGTTTGTTTGTTTGTTTTTACAAAACCTTGGGAATTTAGAGTTTTGGATCAGAGTTAAGAATTCTCTGCTAAATAGAATACAAAGAGAACAAACTTTGGGACTGCATACTGGTAAGCATACATTTTTCCTACAAAGTCACATTTAACTTTATTGTACAGGAGTAGATATTATCCTGTTTTATGGCTCTCAGTTTTTCAAACTATTGTTCACTGTATCATAAATACCTCCAAACCTGAAAAAAAAAAGTCACTTTTCAGGATAGGATTGAATCACTATTTGTCCTATGTCCTTTGCTAGGAAAGTTTTCGAGGGTGGGTGACTACTGTGAGCTCTTCTCAGTACCAGATCCTTGGTAAACAAGAATGCACTCTTCACTGTTTTCATATATATTTAAATTCCTTTTTATATTCTGTGTTTAAAATTTATTATTCAAATACTTTTTATATGTGAGATACAGTGTAGTGTATCTGTCACTACATAATATAATTAACTCAGAAAGGAGTCAGTTTAGGTTGCAGAATAAGTCTGAAGCAAGATCTGAAATATTCGGACTAAGATCTAGATCATTGCTGGTCATGCTCCTCATGATACTCAGATACTCGTGAGAAATTTGACTTCTGTAAAGTTATCTTTCTGCTTCCCAATTTAGGTGCTTCATTTTTAAAATTTAAATATTATTATTGTAAAAGGAACTTTTATTTGCCTGATGTAATTGCCATTTACAATGCTTATAGCTGAACAATTTTACCCTTTCTAATTCTTTATGAATTTGGGCTGGCTGATTCAACTCAGATCTTATGGCTTATATTCCTCTACAAGCTGACTGACTCAAACTACCTTCTCTCAGCTTTTAACTTAATTGCTTTGCTAACCCTCAAACTAATTCTAGCAATCTGCTCTGATCCTCTGATTCTTTCTCATTCTCAGTTTCATTCTGCTTTTACCTGTGTCTTTCATGTTCCCTTTGTATCACATTTTTAAAACTATACCAGTAAAAAACCACCCTTTCTCTCTCTCTGCCTTCTATTAAGTAGACATTTTTCCTGAATGTTCTGATAAGAGTTGGGTATATACCATCTCTAATTCATTCTTTCAAATATTTCTGATTCATCACTTTAATTAGAAATCTGTCCCTCAATTATGAGTCACTTTCAAAGATGGCTGCTTCCTTCTATCAACCTTTACCTACAGAGTTTGGCATTAAAGATGTGTACTAAGGGCATATCTGTATTCCAGCCAGAGCCACCATGTTGCATTAAGATTTTTCTACATACTATTCAAAGATAACAAAGGAAAATAGAATATATTCTTTAGATTTATAAGATGTTTATATTAAGTCCTCAGTGTATCTCCTTAGCTAAAGAATGCAATGAAACAGTGATAGGAAGAAAGGAAATGAAAGGAGAGCTAAAAGGCATTATACACATTATACAAAGTCTCACAGAAATCTCTCTGAAATCCTGTATTGGTCTCACTGTTTCCTGGGAATACACTTCTGAAGTTCACTTAAAACACAGAGAAGATAAAGCATCCTGAAATATTCACTATGCATATTCTTTAATACATCATTTCTTTCCTTATTATTTTAGAATTAGAAACTGGTAAAATATTGGATATTTTTGTATTAAAAACTCTAATATACTTTTGTGATTTTTTTTTTCATCCTCAGATTACATGGAGTTTAGTTATTAAATAAAATCAGACTAAAGGAAACTTTCTGGTCAAAGCATTTTATATTTTATCTCATCAAATAATCTGACTCCTTTAAATACATACTAGAAGATGTGATATCTACATGTGAACTTAGACATGTAGATTATCATTTCATTAATGCATGTCTATAAAGGAATTTTATAAAGTGTTTAAACTTTGCTTAAATAAAATGGCCAATTTTTAAATATCATGAAGCAAATCATTCTGTAGGTATATGGTCCTGCCCTTAGCTATTGTGTTCCATAAAGTTATTCAAGATGATGGAACTGTGAGTTTGGTATCCTTTGTTACTTATCAAATCCCCCCACCCAGATTACTGATTTGCAATCTTAAAAATGTGATGAAATCCATAGATAGCTGCTTTTGAATTTTTCTATAATTAATAAATCATTTTTCTTTTCTGAAAATTATACAGAGAAATATGTTGCAGATTAAAGGCAGATATATTTTCTGAATGAGATCAAAGAACAAAAACTATCTATCAGTCATTTGTTTAAACAAGGCTCTAAAATTATTGGAAAGAAAAACAACAACAGCAACAACAACAAAAAAAAACAGAACAAGAAAAAATACCTGGATTTTAATACCAGAGATAGGTCAGACCTGGAAATTACTTGCTGTCTGAATAAGCCCCATTTTATTCTCCTTGACTCTTATGATCATTTGAAAATTATAAATACATCATTTGTGGAATTATGTCAACATGCCCAAACTATCTCCAAATTATCACTTTGGTCTGCTTTGCCACCTAATCTGATCACAACACCTTTGATTTACATAACTAATATTTGAATCTCTTTTTAGTGAAGGAGAATTTTCTATTTTCATCAAATATAACTAATAAATTATTTTGATGTATTTAGTATGTAATAAATACCAAATGTATAAGTAGCTCAAATGTCATTTTGAGATTTGGAATATGGAATAGAGTCATACTAATTTTGTTTCAGAGTGATGAAGAATGAAATCTAACTATAATCAAGACGTTTCATTTCTGAGAGCATACTTTGTCTGGAAAACTTACACAATAAATGAAATAAAAACTATTATTTTTAAAGTAATATTTTGATTGTTAATTATCCATTAAGATTAATTGTAAAAAGGGCTTGAGAACCATATGTAAAGATAATATTTTTCAATAATTTTGATATTTAGATATATTAAAATTTTTCTCTAAGTTATTTTAGTGGAGAATCTATTTTAACACTTCACTTGGCTTTTCTCTGCTTTTTCTAAATGTTCCAGCTCTGCTGCTTTCCTCTACGGTGCAGCTTCATCCTTGGAGGTTAATACTTGGAGCCACAATTATCAGTTTACTTCTAATACATTATGCCTTACAAGGTAATTTACCTTGAGAATTAAATCTGGCTTCTCATAAGCACATGTTCTACTGAGAGAGAGAGAGAGAGAGAGAGAGAGAGAGAGGAGAGAGAGAGAGAGAGAGAGAGAGAACAAAGGAAGAAAGTTAAATTAGAGATGAATACAGTTTTTACCAGTTAGCAAAAGATAGACTCCCCTAAAAAATCTATCTCCTGGTTCATCTGAGGGTGCTCTGGCCATTGACCATGGGGAGGAGGATTGAGGACAATTGTAGCAGGGGACAGAATGTTACAGGCAGGGACTCCAAATGTAAAAGAAATTCAGGTTTTCTGCTAATTAAAGAGAATGGTTCTTATTTTTACCTTTTAAAACATGTACTTGGATATCTTTAAAATGAAAAAACAACAACAAAAAAACAAAAACAAAAGGTAAATAATGCTCGACTCCTATTTCTAACTTATAATCAAATAGTGTTTTGATTAATGGCTATAATTTTGCTGTCAGTTTCTGAGACCCAAATTTTGATTATATCAGAAAATACTACGATCTTCATTTGTAAGGCATTTCCTGTAGAAAGAAATTAAGTTTCCCTTGATCTGTATCTAGGCATATTTTTTCGTCTCTGTGCATAGATAAGGCTCTCTGAGGCACTCATGAATATTTCGGTGGCTCCCATGGGGGTCTGACATTTCACTATTTCCTGCTGCGCTTGAGAAGGAAGCATTTCAAAAAATTAAAAGCACTGATAAGCAAACCCTTCATTAATAAAACAGACTATTAAGTTTGCAGGTCCTATACTTAAAATTCCCCTATTTTATCTAAAATTAATTTGCAGGTACCATGAACCCTTTTGAAGTCTGAAAAAAAAAAAGGAAGAAAGATGAAGTTAAGGGCAAGATTAAAAATAAGACTTCATCTAGAGTACATCTCTGCTCTACAGATCATTTTTCCTTTATTTAATAATTAATGCCAGCTACACCAGCATGTTTAAATCCTCAACAGATAAGAAATAATTAAGTTAACACCACTCAAAATGATATGTAACATCTCAATCAGTGAGAATTTTTAAGTGGTAACAACGAGAATGGAGCTATTGGAAGCGGCACTGTAGGACGTTTTTCTTTCCTTGAAAGTCAAAGGCACAATTCCATAGATTCAGGGAAAAGGGCACTTCAGTGAAAGTGGATCATCTGCACTGCTGCTGCTGCCACACAGGGTTTTGCTCTTTTAAATTAAACACACACACACACACACACACACACACACACACACACACACACACACATGAACCTCCCTTCATTCCAACAGCAAACTGATACTAAATTATTTGGATGCACTAATGGCTTTTAATAGTTTCTGTACCACCTCCAAGTTTATGGAGAACTAGGACATTTGTATAGAGAAGCCAATTGCACTCTCATACTCTCACTAGCTCTTGTACTCCTCCTTCTTTCCTCTCCCTCCCTCCCTTTGGCCTCCCTCTCCCTCCCTCTTTTTCTCCTGCTCCTTTTATCTGCATCCACAGATTCCCTGCTTCTCTGTCAATTTTCTGGACAGCTGTGTCCTACTTTGTAACTCTGGTGAAACATGCCAGCACATTTTATGTAAGCAGACCAACACACACACACACACACACACACACACACACACTAGCATGAGTAAAGAATGCACCAACAAATTCTTCCTACATTTATAAACCAGCATATACATTCCTAGCACTGTTCCTGACAGTGATCTAAGAGTTGGTGTAGACCGTTTTTGTACTTAAATTGACAGCTCCTTTTTAAGAACCACAAAAATGACAGGGAACCCATATGTCCCCTGCAAGTAACAAGAGGAAGCAATTGTTTTCTCTTGACCATGAAAACTGTACTTATTGCCATCACTGAATCCTTACCCCATGCCAGATAGATTATTATAGAAGAAAATTATGTAAGTACTCTCTATTTGGAAGAAAGAAGACCTAGGAATTCTGGCCTGGGCGGTGAATTTATAAGATGTGATTTTTGCTTACACTTTTAGAGGAAGACTTTTAATAGCTTTAGTATACCATTCAAGTTCAAAGCGATCTAGGACACTTACATATATAAACTGATTTCTAAATTTGGGCCCTAGCAAAGTTGATAAAAGTGCACATCAACCTAAAGTACCAAACTACATCATAATAATTGTCTGGAAATATTCAACTACTCTCAGTGAAATTTCCAATGCAGCCTGAGTTGACCCTAACAAATACCTTGCGCAGTTTCACAGAGTGGGCTGATTATGTGAGTGGCAGCCACAGTCATTTAGCTACACTTAAAGGTGGGAATGAATGAAGGGATTTAGGCCTTCCCAAATAGCTAAGAGTCATGTGGATTGCATGATGTTTTGTGGAGTCAACAAACCCTATTGGGTCCCAAGCAGATGGGGTGGAGGGAAAGAGAATATGAGAGTGCTGCTGCCTCCCTCACTGAGTCTGCTGGGAATGCAGATTCAGTCCCATGATTTCATACACCTTCCATAACAAGTATACTGTATACAGATGCTACAGCAGAATTACTTCCCTCCATTTGCTCAAGATTTTCACAGGTCAAGAGATATTGAACCTCAACTGGCTGCACAAGGCCACTTGTACTGCGGTAGAACACATCAGGTTTCCTGCTTACTTCTCTCACCACAATTGCAACAACGTCTAAATTAGTATTTTACTAAATATTGGGCACATTGTCTTAGTAATGTGTCCCACAAAATTATTTAGCACATAAAATATTGCAATAAGCATGTTGGCATGTTTTTAAAAAATGTTCTACTTTTATGAAAAAAGGCTATAGAAATAAAAACAAATTTTAAAATGTGGTGAACCAAAGAGCAGCTGTTAAAAGGCTAGGTTCACAACTAGAAATGCGGAAAAATAAGATGATAAAATTAAAAAAAAATTAAATTTAAAAAACTATTTGAGGTAACCTGTGCTTAATTTTTTATATACACTCATCATGGAATTTAGTTAGTGAGTTCTGGATAATTAGGATACACCTACTTTAAAAGCACCCAGTATACTTGTCTAATTGTTATTAATTCTTTGCACACACCTTAAACTCTCAAGAATTAATGATCCATATGAAGTTATAAATGCCATGTCTCTTTTTCAGTGCCAAAGCATGGCCTGTCTACTTAAATTCCAATTTAGAGTCTGCTCAATCACTATTTCTTGGAAATCTTCCATAAATTTTCATGCATAATATGCAGCTTCCTGTCATCATCTATGTTTCCAACATATGGCAGATATCCTTAATGAAACAGGCTAAAGTTATTTAAATTATATATAGCTGTCTGACTTCTTCACACAGTTGTGAGCACCTTTTAAGAACATGCAAAGTACTTGGCCCTTGGTTTAAGTAGGCGCCTGAAATTAAGAGTGCCAACATCATTTGGAAACTGAAAGCAATGGAGACTCTCAGATTTGTGTTGTGCCTTCTGAAATGATACATGCAGTATAAAAAGCTCTTGTATGTGATTTGATAATGTTTATAGTTTAAAAAGAAGTAGTTTAGATGTCAGTACTAACCAAAGACTTCTGCGTTAGTAAAATGATCATTATCATCTTTGAGAACATCCATTCTCTTTCAGCTTTGAAAGATCTAATCCTATCCCAGATCTATTCAATTTCCCCTTGTTCTCTCCATTGACTTGCTAAACTCCTCTTATTTTCAGGTCACCAGTTCTTCATATGTCAATTTAGACATATAAGTCATAAACTAAATGTAAAAACTTAAATGAGCCACTTTTCCTCTCCCACATATTGCTACCTAACCTAGTGTTACCAATCAGATCAAAGTGGCTGTACATTGTGTGTGCTTTGCTTTGTTCTCCAGGGTCATGACTAACGCCCAATCCCATGGTAAGACTTCATCTTGGAAAACCTTAAATCTCTCAAACAGAAGAGTTGTTGAAAAAAAAAAAACCTTTTCACCTATTGACATAAAACTCAATTCTTCTGTTGCTTTTCTAGTTGATCTGTGATCATTATATAAGTAGAAATTGCTTCCTGCTGCACATCTTTCATCAGTGTCTAAGCCAGAACCTGGTCCCTGTCAGAACCTCAATAAATATTTAGGAAAACAAAAGTTATCCCAGCATATCTAATAACCAAAGGAATTCTCTGAAATGAAAGTTTTGCCCCCTCACTCTTGATTAGAAAATGATAAGAGAGAATTTAATTCTTCAATGTAAGGAACACATATCAAACTTGATACTTTGAAACTGAATTCACTGTGTCCATCACCAGCCAAGACCGTAATTATCAGGATGCAGATGCTCAGTAAAGCTGAGGGTAATGATTTGATGCCAGTGAAATTAGCAGAATGCCACCCTGACATCAGGGAGATGTTTCAGAAACTCCTACATTCAAATAAAATCAAGAACTTAAATCTTAATCTCATGCCTCAATCATTTGCCCATTTTTTATTGAAGGAGATCCTTGGCCAGGGTTAAAAAAATGTCTCCTCAAATATGGTCAAAAATGTTCATTTTAACTGTATGAAATATTGGCAGATTTTTATATTTTTCTCAGGCACTTGCAGGGGGCTTAGTTTTAATATAATTTTTCTTACTGTGTTAGGTATTATTTTTGCATAAATAGTTTAGCAGCAGGCTATATATTAAATCCTGAAGGACCCTGTATTTTTAGTATTTCTGAAAATAAACAAAAGCACACAAAAGAAACATTGATAAAAACTGACACACTTTCTTATATGCACAGCTGAAAAAACAGAAGTTTATTAAAGAAAACAAGAGATGCTTTTTAGTGCAGAAAGATAATGGCCCAAATAAACATGAATAGGATAGCTATTTGCAAAAGAACTCTGGATCTTGTTACTGTTGGTTTCAGCTGTTCTATGGACATGTTTAATGATAGATTTACTATGGCTCAGCCCATATTTGTAAAATACTTCTAAAGTTAGCACCCAGTACATAGTTCTTACTGAGCAGACATTCACGTTGCAATTTGCATTGGGAAATGGATGAGGAATGGCCACAAATGTGCAGGCTGGTAAGAAATGACCAATTTCACTAAACCACTGGAGTCAGCTCTATCAAATGTTTCTCTTTAGGCACTATGAAATGCCTATCACTACTGCTCTTTCGTGCTTAGAGAAGTATATTGAAAAGGCTACCAAATTATCTTGACCTAATTAACTGGAATTCAAACTGGAACAGTATCTTATACACTCAAAACTATTGTGCAATTGGGTCTGGTTATTTTCTGAAGAGAGTAATCAGTTATTATTTTGCACATACTTAGCACTCATATTTACTAATTTTTGAATCCTACTTGAACTAATCTTTTCTATTAGAGCTTCATAATTTGTAATGTTCCCATAGTATAAATGAAGAAACTGAGGCATAATGAAATTTTTAACACCTACTCATATATTTTTCTAGTCTGGCCTGAGGTACTCAGGGCAATGATTTACCTGTTAGCTATCCCTGAAGGAATGATATTCATAAATTATAATGTAGTTAAATACATTACATTTTATTTCTTTGTGAGTACAATGACATTTTACAGATATCATCGTCGTGTTTATAATCAAGCAAACAATAGCCACTTTGTTTCATTAGCAATTCATGTTTCAGATCACAGGATCACTATTTCCTTCTGCAGATTAAGACATAATTCATAATTTTTTTTTAGCCTATGATGTCTTAGAAGGCCTTTGTACCTTTTCTGTTTTGATTGGCATCTTTTGCTTCTTAAGTCACAGCTGTTCTTCAGTTGTCAAGGGAAAGCATGGAAATGTGCTATTCAGATCAGTTTTACTTTACTTCGCTTAGGTTCAGAGGGGTGTATCTGGGCTCTTCTGAGCTGCCATTCAATTTGATTTGCCATTTATTCTTTGAGCACATTACAGAAGCCCCTGTTTACAGTAGTGTTGTCTTAAGTGTCTCATAAAGTCCTATGGAGGTGACACATATAACAGATCAGAAAGCCAAGGGATTCGTGGGAACTGATGATAAACACTCGATTTCAAGAGAAAGGCAGAGGAGGATTTCATTGCTCTCTACTGCCCTACAGCATTTTCATGCAGAAAAGCACTCAGAATTCCTGGGTGCCCTGAAGAGAGGGCTCTAAGATTCATTTGTAAATTCTCCACTGGGATTGAGATATTCTTCCTTAGAAAAAGTCATAAATCTGCTCTAAATCTGCTATGTGGGTATTTTAGGCCTATAGAACCACATCAATATGTATTTTCTGTAAGATTCTATAATTTGATTCTGATAACTTCTGAAACTTGTTAATTCTCAAGGTCATACTCCATTTTAATTTTGTCCTTCAGGGTGCTAAATAACCCTTCTGGTCGGATGTTATTAGCTAAGTAAATGAGCATGTTTTGTGATGATTGATGGAATTGTTAAACAGCACTCATCCCAGGACCAGCCCCATTTGTCATGTTCCCAACTCTCAGGTTCAGCTATTTGGGGTACGATTACAACAACACATTCCGGACATATTTAAACAGATTCTCAGCTTTCTCAGTTCCTCCTGGAAGTATGAGGATACAAACCTATCTCAAAATCCACAGACATTTTCAATTGTCTTACTTATTGATGATATTATCAGAATAGGTAACGTCTTTAGAGAATTACAATCTCAATTATACTAGTCATTGATTTTAAATTCTATATAATTTTATCATTTTGTAAGAGGAAATCACCTAACAGCTTTCTTTCAAATAAAGTTATTCTCAGTATTTGATAATTCTTTATTTGGTCATAGATAGTTATACTTTTAAACAAAATGTGACATAAAGTCCGCAAGTATTTGTTTATTTTTCCTGTTTTTTCAAATAAATCAAATATCTATAATTGGACATCCTTTTCCTGGACTCTCCTGCTTAAATTTCCAAATAGAAATGCAATAAGAGTTAAGTCTCTGAATCTTAATCTACAAACATATCTCATATTTACAGAAAACACTCTCATACTTGAAATAGAAAATTGATGAGATTCCAATGCCAGTGATGAAATAATTCCTTTTTCCAAAACAACTTTGAATTTTTTATGAACAAATATTCTTGCATAATCTTCTAGAGAATCATCAACCATCACCCTTCTTGTAAATATGCTATTGGTGCTATTTGTTATTTAGTTTGGTTTGGTTCACTTGACTTATTTTTAATTAGCTAGGATTAGTTGTATTCTTCTCGAAAATTCACTGGTTCTGCTTCCGTTGATAGCCGCTCCTCTGCTGTAGTCCGAGGGCTGCTTGCCTCTGTGCGTCCCTTACAACTTTTCATTGATGCTGTACTTTGGATTTGCCTAAAACAGTGCTGTCCAAATCGTCACATAATACTCTATTTGTGTATGGTAAATATGACCTGAATTTCACCTTGTTCCATACCACTGCAATTAATTTAAACTTCTAAGCTTTCTGGGGGCTACCACGTTTAGTTTTCTAGATGGTTCAGAACAAAGGTTGAGTTGGAAGCTATCCACTACAAGCGGTATAGAATTTAATTAACCACCAAGTTAAAAGAGAGGGCAGTGCCCAGTAAGCTGACATACAAAGTCGAGGCTGCTCTGAAGCTGATAAGAAAGAAACTGGTAGTTCTAAATTGAGATCACTACCAGCATCGCCCTAGGTTTCGGCAGTGACAAAATGTAGTTACAGATTCCAACAGCCCCTGATGAAAAGCTCTTCTCATTCCCTAATGCTTTATGGGAGAGCTGCAGCTACTTGGAATATTTTTCAAGCAGAAAGCCATCATCATGACAACAGTGGAGTAAAAGAGGGCAAAAAAAAAAAAAATCTTTCTGGTAGGGAAATAAAGACATCTTAAGCTTGACTTCAAAAGCTCTCTACAGCAAACAGTAGCGGTGGAAACAGCGTTTCATCTTTGCCTCTGGGATATTATTAAGCTTTTTTAGTAGCTCTGACTGCGGGAGAAGGGATTACAGAAGATGCTGCTGTGTGGCTGCCTGCCATACAAATATCTGGAAAAGCTGGGATCATGGATTTGTATTCGGGCCTGTGATTAGCAACCCCAAGAAACTGACCTAGTAATGAATACCACAACACATTCCATCTTGTGCCATACAAACAAAACCATGCAAGAGACTTCCATTTCTTGCTGAAATGTCAATGACTTATCTTTGGTCCAAGTTTGCAAATCCCACAGAGAGCAGTTCTAACCACACCTGCTAATGGCACGTATAATCCTGCAATGCCATTCATACCGCTTTAGTTACAGTCAGGAAAACATTTCCACAATGAAACCCTACTTCCAAAGGTTAAAGCTCCATTGTATAAAAACGTACTAGCAAATGCAGTGTTCTATGTTGTCTTGGAGTGGAAGGGATGCTGTTTCATTTGCGAACAGACTTAGAAATCAATAGGAATTAATACTCAATGTTGCCTTGTCAATACGATTTACTTCATTTGGCTGCTTGGTATGTTTTATCAATATTGTTGTTCATCTGAATGTAACTAATATCTGTTTGGCATAATTTGTGATTTTGCAAAAGAAAAGCATTTTTCATTTTAAATTCATTTTTAAAAATGAGTAAACATATGTGGAATGCCTTCAACCATACCTTAAGAGATTTGCAACTGAAACTGAGTGAAATTCAGTTTCTCAGAGTAAATAATATTCACCGAATGTCTGAACTACCAATGAAAATAAAATTAAAGATGGCTAATTAACAATTATTATTTATAATTTTCAGTGATTCTTTTTTTCTTATAAATTAGAATTTAAAGATGAAACTAAAGAATAAGATATTGTAGGAGAACATTGCCTTGTTGGGCATAGGTAGGGGAGGAAGTACTTGGTCCCTTGAAGCCTGGATATCCCAGTGTGGGGGAATTTGAAGGCAGGGAGGTGGGAGTGGGTGGGTGGGTGAGGGCACATTCTCATAGATGCAGGAAGAGGGGGGATTGGATAGGGGGTTTCTAGGGGGGGGGAAATGGGGAAATGGGATAACATCTGAAATATAAATAAAATATCCAATAAAAATGAGTAAGATATGTGTATATGCATAATATTAGCAATAGATAAAGCAATGAATTTAGCAGGTAAATCATTCTTCTCAAGACTATAAGAACACAGAATGGTAGCACACAGTAGAGACACCACAAGGTGTTTCTCAGTATAGTTAACTCATTTAAATAAGCATTAATGTTAACTTCATTGATAAAAGCTGGTTCATTAGATCACCAATACATAGATGCAACTCATTAAATATTTATTAAATACTTGTAATAAATAAATATCAACAGTACAAGTGTATGTGACCAATTTTTCCATTCTTTTGAAGGCCTATTAGTTGTTTACGTCAACTCTGATGGTATGGTAGTGTGGTTACATTTTTCCTCAATATTAATTTTCTTCTGTTCATTTGTAAATTACAATGAATTTATAATCTCTACTATACTTATAAAGGAATAGTGATTTATAGTAAATCTGAGAATCCATTGAAAATCTTTAATTTACACTGAAACTGCATGCTTCTAAACAAGAATATTACACATATATATCCTTATATTTTACTGTCTTACAGACTGTACTTAGTCAATAAACACTAGGATCTGATCTTATATTTAAATGATGTTAAATAAAAATTTCATGATAAAAGTATAAACTAAAAGTATACTTATCTACTAATTGAATAAAATGATATACCTTTTAGTAAAATATTGGCTTACACTGTGTAAATTTACTGAAATTGTTATAAAACTTTTATACTTTTAAATTATTTTAGTATTTCATACAAGTTTTTAAAGAATAAAGTTTTATTTTTATCAATCAGCTGGTTAAGAAACATGTTCAATGCTGTTTTAGGATCACTTAAGTAAGTTAAATGTTATTGTAAATACATCAAAGAATATTAGCTTGAAAAGATAATCAAATGATCTTTAGTATTGCTAAAACTGTACTAATATTATTTTAAAAGTTAAAAGTTTAGGTTTTCTTTTTGACAAGCAACTGTATACATTCCATCTCTTATATGAAGCTTTAAATATCAAAGTGTTTTGATGAATAATAAATATAAATATAAAATGAATAAACAGTCTGATGACTGGAAAGAGGCACATAAATATTCAAAGGTAGTAACTCAATGTTGTGTTTATTTTATAATATATTTTGCATTGTCCTAGTCAAGGAAGAGGCAAAAACGGAAAAAAATATTGCTACACGGATGAGCTCTTCTTAGTTTACTTTCCAATGAAGTATGTGAACCTGGGCTCCAGTAGCCCTGAAGGATGATTGTTCTGTCTTCGCCTTTTACTCGAATTGTAGTAGGAAAGAATTGTGGGTTTTTTCAAAGTGTTGTGAAATGGTTCTTTGTGTCAGAAAAACAAAACCGCACACTATTTTTGATTCCACTGTGGTTGATCTGCTCAACGACATTCATGCTCTCTGCTCCAAGGCCTGGCCGGACAGTGTCCTTGCTGCTTGGTCTCATGGATTCAGAGCGCTCGCCATAGGCAGCCTGGTTCAAGGGATTTCATGTCTGGGATCAAGGCATGGTGCAAGTATTTTATGGCTCTGAACTATAAAACTTCAGAGAAAGGTGCTTATTTGTATGATACACTAGGAAATCCAAGATATATAATCAGAAGTGCAGACTCCATCCGCGGTTCCCTGTTTGGCTGGGAAGGTCAGAAGTCAGGCTGATGAAATGTAAAAGGCAGAGAGTTAAAGTTTTCCTCCAGCTGTGATCAGATGTTCACAGGATTCCAGCTGAGGTAATCTTTAAAGGAAACATGGCAGAGCTTTGGAAAGCTTTGTGATCATGACCTACCAGTAGCCCATAGGCTCATTGGAGGGGCCAGTACACGCTAGCCTGTGGTCAATTTTTATCCTACTATTCTTAGATAGTCTAAAATTACAGACCTTAATCTCTGAGGTAGGACTTTAACTCTCACCATGCAGAGGTGCCAAAGTTACAGCCAAAGTGATTTTGTCTTAAAGTAAGAAAAAAAGGATTTTCTTCCTACATCTTCTATAATGTTTCAAACTCAGTAATAAACTTCATTTCTTTGAAATTATAGTCATATCATTTTCCTCTCCTCCTCTCTTCAATACCTGCTGTGTGCCCCCCATCACTACTTTCTTTCAGATTTATGGCCTCTTTTTCTTTAAATTTTTTGGTGGTGATAGTGGTGGAGTGTGTATGTGTCTGTGTATAATTTGCTGGGAATAATTGTCATTTTCCGGTAAATGAACAGAAGATATCCATAAGATTGTTTGCCCTGATTTTATATCATTGGCAGACATGAATAATCAAACTGTTGTCACCATTCTATAAACCTAGACTGTTCACATAAGTCTTTTCAGAAGCATTCTTTAGGGCATTCCTAAGTAACAGACATGTTCACACAAAATCAAAAATGTATTTATTACTCTGCTCCACAGACTGTTGAAAGATAAACCTCAATAGACAGGATGTCTGCTACTAAATTCTAATATTGCACCTAGTGGAATTTGGGTAGAATGTGCCTGTACAACATCAAACACAATATTGCATGAGTTTATTTAGGTATGTAGCATTCCAGTGCACATTAATAGCTTTTCTGCTGAATAAATAAAAATAATTAAATATGAAAAGTTTAAACCGGAGTACAAATAGAAACAACAAACAAAACCCTTTACTAGATTTCATATGAATAACATCAACCAATGGAAAGCAGACAAAGCAGTAAAAAACAAACAAAGACAGATAAAATCAATGCATTCAAATTTTGAATATTTTTTAAGTGCACACTGACTCTAAGGAGAAGATAGTTGCAAAAATGAGCCATGACCCCTTTCTTTCAAGATGAGGTTTCATATCAGTGTGTCTAAATATTCTGCAGTTGTTTTTATGTGTGTTGTTAGAATGAACAGATGAGTACATAAGTATTACTGAGCTGGAATATTTCTTATGGAAGAGATGGGAGGCATCCAAGTACAGCCAGTTAAAGGCAGGTAAAAACAAAGTTTAAGCTGCAAAAAGCACTCTGTATATGATAAGCACACGTATAACATATACTTACTCACATATTCATAGGGATATTTGTTATTTGAGACCAAAAGACATTCTAATAAAAATAAAGTCAGATATTAATTTGTAAATATGATCCCAAACAAAGGAAGATTTTTCTAAAGTTTAGAATAATTTTTCACAGGGTTAGAAATTGAGAAGGAAAAATCTTTCAGAATGAAAAAAATTCCCTATAATAATTGTGAAAAAAAATCCAAGAGTACAGTTAGGGATCTTGAACAATATAAACATGAAAGTAAGATAATACTTTGAATGAAATAGTAACTTATATTTTCACATTAACATGGAAAAATGCAAGAAGGAAATGATTAAAGATGAATATATACTGACAGAAGCATGGTGGATAAGTACACACAAAAATAAGTAAAAGGAGAAATGGAAGTTTCTAGTTAAAGTATCAACTAATCAATGTTGGAAAACCAGAACAGACACAGAGAATTACATTTTTAATGAAAACAGAAAAATGTTTCTGGCAAGAATTACCAAAGAATATTGCCTTGAAGACTTTATATTAGGTTTGTGCAAGAATTAACTATTATTTTATGAATTTAAAAATAAATAAAATGACATTACTTCTGATTCAACCCCACTTTTTTTAACCGACCAAATTGATATTAGTAAATAACCCAGACATTCTAAAAATACTTATATTAACAGAAGTAAGTCCCCATTCATTTCATGACTTCTCAATCTTGATTAGTTTTAAATTATAAATATACAAATGTTTTCCAGGTAGGAATTCATTTGAGTTTTATTCACAGACAAAGACTTTCTTCAAAAATATCAAGTTACTTCCTTCGTAGGCAGACATTATTTAAGTAGATTATAGATCAGCCTTGGAAAACGCGATGATACTAGCATCCACCCTGGTTGGAAATAAAATGTCTGTGTCTCACAATCTGAGGGATTTCCCTTTTGGTTAAAGCCAGCATTGTCTTCATCACCTGTATACAACCCTCACTTGTGAAAAGAGCTACAGAGCATCAGCTGAATACTCCACTGAGTCATTTTCTACAATTTACTCAGTTTCAAGAACACAGATTTACAGGCTTGCTTTCCAATTTAGGAAAATGTTACTCTGCTGACCTGCATCATTGTGAATAGTTTTATTTTTCTATTAGTTACATCTATTGAAATGATGATAATATTTTGAGGTAAATGTATTCAAAGATTTATACACAAGTTACTTTGTTTACCTCCAAAATATCATTGTAATACATGGACTACTGCTCATTTTAATGATGGCTACAATCCCATCTGCCCTTGCTGAAATGGCAGATTTGATCACTGGGAGCTAAGAGTCTATTGCATGGAGGACTACGGAATCTGAACTGAGAGAAGGGATTTAAAACACAGGCCTTGATGATATTAAGAATGTTTTCAATACCTCCACATTACTTTCCTCAACAGAGATTGAAAATCTAGACAGACATAAAAGTGCCATTTTTTTACTAGTCTGATTTTGAAATTACCAAATTACAAGAATGTAGATGTTCAGTTTTCTATGAAATATGAAGTAATGTTCACTTGCAGTTAACAATTAGATGATCATTCAAGCATAACCCTTCATATGACAGTAGCACCTTTTATAAAATATCAGAAGAAAGTCACAGAAATCATACACCAGCACAATATCTTTACAGTAACGTGAGGAAAATTACAGTAGAGTAGCCAGCTCAAACTACACTGACTAAAATAATAAAACCAATCAGAATGTGAAGATTTTAAAAATTATTTTGTAGAAACAGTTTCGGTTCTGGATCTATTGTTCTACATTTTCTTTTTAAATATGTAAGCATTCTTGTGACACATCACACCCTGCTACAGGCTAAAGGAATTCTGACACCTGAAACTCCGCATAACCATAGGCTCAAACTTTCCTAGAAATTAAATGTGCTGCTTAAACCTCCTATATGTTGTATAATAAATAGCCACATAAGTATAACAAACTTTAAAAGTTGTGTTGTATGTTATTGAACCATGATAATATCTATCAAAATTAGTTCCAAGGAAAATATAAAAATGGTCATTTTTATATTGTTTTTGCTATCAAGCAAAATATATTTTTTTAGACTATCAAGCAGCTAAATATTATAATCTAAATTTATTACTGAATAGTAGAGCAAAATGGGAAGCTGCGGTAATTAGTGTATGTGTTGAAGTCCATCAACCTGACCGAAAAAGACAAAAACAAATACTACCACCAACAACAAAGTTGTGAGCTATTTTTAACAAGTGGAAGGGAAATTGATTAATGGTAATTAGAAATTTGCAATTTACATTATAGTGACTAATCACAAATAGAATAGGATAAAAATGCCAAAGATGTATTTTAGAGAAACTAAACAGAAATTATATATAAACATTTTAAAACTGTATAATTCTTCTATTGGTCAGAGATTTTTTTAGGTTAAAATAGCTAGCAGCTACTATGGTTTACAATCTGATCAGCAAAAAATTAAAATCATATTTGTGTGCTATACCTGGCTCATCCCCGCAGTCAGTGGTGAGAGCATGGACGTGTACAACCTTCTGGAAAGCAATTTGTCAGCACATGCCAAGGACTGTATAAAGGTCATAGCCTTTCATACAGTAATTTCCCTTTTGGAATTCTATTCCTAGGAACTAATAAAAAAAATCTAGGCAAATGTTTTACTACAAAGATTAAAGTCATGACACACTTATAAAAGCAAAAACAAATTATAAGCAACTCACATTATATTAGGATTAAGATAATAATTAACCATGCTATAGTGGACCAGGAAGAATGTGTGGTAACAATAAACATATAGTTTAAACAGCAGCAAAAAGAAAATTAGAAAAGTCTGTGTCAATTCTATTTAATAAAGCATATAGATTAAATATGAATAGAGATATCAAATACCAAGTTTAGAGACTTTTATATATGTAAAACCTTTGCATCAGGAAACTAATATATTTCTATTTCTTTGTGACTCTTAGATTATTTTCCATAAGCATGTGAATTTTAGAATATACTTAATTAAAATAGCATTAAAATTAATGTATTATTCATATTTAATTATTTTCAATCTATTTATTTATTTTCTTTGGAAAAGAGTGAGAAACAGAGTGGTAGAGACACATAGAGACAAAGAAACACAGAGAAACAGAGAAAGAGACAGAGAAAGAGGTGTCTGTGTTTGTGTGTATGTATGTGTATATGTGTATGTGTGTGTGTGTGTGTGTGTGTGTGTGTGTGTGTGTGTGTTTGTGTATGTGTATGTACTTGCTAACATTCATGCCAGGGCACACATGTGGTTATGTGGCAAACATAAATAACTTATAGAAGCCAATCCCTTCTTCAATTATATGGGTCCCAGGGATTGAACACAGGACATCAGGCTTAGCAGCAAATATTTTTAAATGTGGGTCCACCTGAAGGGCCTTTGTCTCAATTTTAAACTGAGATTAAATTCACAGACATAGGTACAATTTTTTAAACACAAGTCAAAAATTCCATATAATATTACATATCAATCATTATACTTGAAATTATCTTTCTACATAAAACACTATTAACTAATAACTATTGTTTTGTCTAGGAAATTGTAATAATGACAGAAAAATGCTTTACATCATAGCATTCTCTGTGAAACTGATGATTATTTGTGATATTTCCTCTCATTATATTTTGCTTTTATGATGAATACGTGACTATTAGATTCTAAGACATTATTGTTATAAACTTGTTATTTTCCACTTGCTCTTCCTAATTAAAAATAATAAATTTCTAACTTATCATTAGCAGAACACCTACTACTGTCATTAGTATATACCATATAACTACATCTCACATAGTGCAAAATGGGACTGTATACAAAACAATATTTAAGCCAACTTTTTTATTTGACCTGAAAAAAAAATAAAGAGGTTGTCACTTCTTTCTTGTCCTTAGATTTTCACTGAATCTCAAATTCTGCTTTTGCTCATATAGTAGCTTCAGAAGTAGCTCCTCCTCTTCCTTCTTTTCCTCCTCCTCCTTCACTTTGTTTTCCACTATTTCTTCCTTCCTCTCCTCTTTCACTTCCATTTTATCATTTATAAGTATTTGTCTGTATGGAGTCCAAAGGTAGAGGTAAAAGGACACTCCACCTCTTGTGTGTACAGACAATACTTTGTATACACTCAAAACCCTAACTCATAAATTGATTAATAACTAATTGCAAAAAGTAGAAAAAGGACTATTCTATAAATCCCTTACTGTAAACTAAGTACATGCCCATGAGCATATTAAAACAATGTCATAAAAAAAACTAGAAGGGCAACAAATTACTATATGTACCAGATCAAGGCAGTGTGCAATACTCACATCTGTTCTCCATAAAAAAGAAGATATCTAACACATCAGTGATGACAGCAACTACTGACCTGATATCAGACCACCTAGTGTGTATTCCAAAGGATGAACTGGCAAAGAATTCTTGACTGTCATTGAGGAAGGAGTCAGCTCAATTCAGTCCTGGCTGCTGCTATGGCCAAAAGATGGACCAAATCACCTGACCATTCTTTTGTCCATCTGGACTTGGTCTTGCACTTCACCACTCCAGCTCAGTTTAGCCTGAGGTCCAGCTATAAACCACAGCCTTGTGGTCCTCCCAGTTTAAATCTGTTTCTAATTGGCATTATTAATATCTCATAAATTGCAGTGACAGTTTCAATATTTATTAGCTCTCTACTTCTGCCTATTGTATGCCATTTTTTTATCTTTTTCACTGTGCTGCAGCATCTTTTTCCACTTTGCAGTAATTTTTACTTGAATATAGACACCTATAAATATACATTTACTAGGTCATGTGCAATCTCTGATAGCAGAGTTGATCCTAAGAATTAAGACAAAATAAATGTGCCTGTGTTTACCAAGTCCAGCAAACACAACAAATGAGGAATAGTTAATTATAGCTATAAAAACATAGCTTTGAATTTGTTATTATTCAGTAAATAAGAGTTAGAAGATAAACATTTATATTTCTGGGTTAACATATTCATGATATATGTATATGGACATTAATATATGTGTGCATGTAGATTGAAATCTGGTTATAAGAGAAAAATGAAGAATTGGTCAGTTTGTGACAATCTTATTTTATTTATCATAATGATATCAGTTCTAGTCATTTAAAAAATCATGGTTCACTTTTTTTAACACATGAGTAAAATTCCATGTCACTTTTCTATTCATTAATCTGTGGATGGATTTCTAAAGATATCCAATGTCTTGGTTATTGTGAGAAATAAATGAAGATATGCAGATTTCTGTGGTATGCTGAATTAGTCTTTGAGTATACACCATGGGAAGGGACAGCTAGATGATAGTTCTGAGTGTTTGGAGAAGCCTCCACACTAACTACACTCATGTACATTCCCATTGCCAGTGTATATATTACAGTTTCTCCACATCCGTGCCTGAATTCGCTGCTATTTGTTTACATGACAGAAGACATTCTTACTGGGGGAAAATAAAAATCTCCAAGCAGCGTTAATTTGAATTTGTCTAATAATTAAGTTTGCTAAACTTATGTTTGTCTTTTGTTGTTCTTTTAAAACTATCTCTTCATTTTTTTATCTTATTTATAAATATGATGTCCTTTACAATTTCTGTATCTTAATAGCTGGTTTTATGTAGAGTTGCCAAATATTTTTCACAATATGTAGGCTGTCACCTCACTCGGTTGATTACATCCATTGATGATCAAAATCTTTTGTATTCAAGTGCAATGAACTCTTCAGGTTTGGTCATAAATATTAGTATGACACTGTGTCTATACCTTAAGAGAAACTGTCTAACGAGAACCAAAGTGAAAGCCTTGTTCCTTACAGGTTTAACTTTGAAATGCAAATCCAAACTTTTATTGATAGCAATATAAGGAAGACTTTAAGTTCTTTACATTTGGCTTTTGTTCTTCAAACAATGGTGATCTTTTGATCTATTAAAAAAGTTAGCTACAAACACAACAGCTATGAGGCATTATGCAATTCTAATTAATCATCTTTATGTCATGAAATGACATATAGTGAAAGGGCTGAAGAATCAGGTAAGAAGAGTATGCCCCTTATCCTGATGCACTACTCTTTATGAAATTCATTTGAAAACCAGAAATCTTTCATTAAAACTAAGGAGAATCTTTTGCCTTAAACATTGACTGATGTGTTTCTAATTAAAGGAATTATTCTTTCTATAACACTTAAGTACTTCTTTTGTCATAATAAATATAATAATAATGAAAAATACTACTACTACTAAAATAATAATAAAATTAACCTATGTACTCAAAAGTCAAAAACTGAGGTAGAAGTAGGGAACAAAGAGTAGTAAAATAAAGTGTAAACAATGTCTTTTTGAATCAGAATAAGAGAAAATCATGGCACCTTAATAACTCAAACACCCCTGACTCACATGCATTGTACTTAGTTTGATACATAATGGTGAAAATAGTAAATTTTTACTTTAAATGCAGAAAAGATTTATGAAATCGACAAGAATCATAATAATGGTTTCAGTAAATGATGAACACAGAGTTTTAGGATAATATCAACAGGACAACTTTAAGAATGCTTTGAGGATTACTTAAAATATTTAAAAATAGTTTCAAAATATTGTCTTGTCACAAAATGAAGCTACCAGAACTATGATTCGGTTATAGGTTATTGAGTTATGAGACAAGGGATCCTTTGGGAACCCCAAGCAACCCAGGCTACCGACAAATAAACAGGTTACTTTCCACAACTAAGGCTTCTTCACTGAAGACAGCACTGCACAACTCAAATAATAAGGAAAGGTTAAGCTGGTGTCTACATAGAAGCTTACATTAATGTTCTAGTGTCTTTTACACAGGAAGGAATTTAGTAGACTACCAAAAGAGAAACATAAACACTAATCAAGCTACAAAACCTTTGTATCTATAATTTGTCCTACCTTAAAATACACTAGACAACAGTGATGTAAAACTTATGGAAATAGCCACCTAATGTCTGATTTTTACTTCAGGGCTACTCTGTTAGATATAACACACACATGGTACTGCTTGGATAACGAAGAACCAGATACTAGATTTCCCAGAGAACTATGATAAAAACAAAACTACCCACAGAAACCAAGAAAACTCACAGAGTCAAGTAACCTGAGCTCGCAGAGGGCTCACAGAGACTGAACTTACTACTAGGGAGATGATGAGTCTGACCTAGGCCCTCTGCATGTATGCTATAGTTGTATAGCTTTATCTTGTGGGACCTTAACAGTGGGAGCAGGGCCTGGCTCTGACATTTTGCCTGCTTCTTGGACCCTTTTCTTCCCTACTGGGTTGCCTCATATATTCTTAGTATAAGGAAAGGTACCTAGTCTTGATTTGACATGTTTGGTTGATATCATTGAGAAACCTGTACTTTTCTGAAGAAAAATGAAGAAGTATATGTAGTTGTGGTGGACTCAGGGTAATGGACTTGTAGGAGCGAAAAGAAGAAACTATGGTCAGGATGTAATATATAAGAGAAGAATAAATTTAAAAGAATTCAAAATATGATAAAGTAACTTCTAATGATATTCTACTATATACAGAGAAAGTGCCTTATCTAGCCATCTTCAAAGAAATTCTTCTTGTTGCTGGTGGGAACAAATACAAAGACCCATGGCTAGACATTTAATCGATTGATAGACAGATAGATAAATAGATGATAGATAAGATAGAGTAGATAGATAGATAGATAGATTGATAGATTGATAGATAGATTGGATAGATAGATAGATAGATAGATAGATATAGATAGATAGATAGATAGAGTCCTTGAAACCTGTAGCCTCAAATAGGACGTCTGCATCAGATGTCTTCCCTCAGAGCTCAGAAAACTCTAAAGAGGTGGTGGCAAAAAAGTATAGAAGAACAAAAATAGGTCCAAAACACAAGGCCCTCTAAATCATCTCAGCAAGCTCAAATAAACTCACAGAGATTCAAACTGCAAGCAGAGAGCTGATACATGTATGTGCCAGGTCCTCTGTGTATATATTATAGCTTCTAGTTTACTATATTTATGGAACACCTGACTGTGTGAGTGAGTGGGACTCTGATTCTTATGTATCTTCTTGGGGGGCATTTCCTGCTGATAGTTTGCCTTGTCCATCTTCAATGTGCTGTGATTTGTTTTATTTTATTTTATTATGTTTTGTTGTTATCTATCAGAAGCCTACCATTCTCTAATGACAGAAAGAAAAGGAGCATATCCATATGGGAGGGGAGTGGGAATAAATTGGAGGTATAGAAGGAAGGGGAAATTGTAATTAGAATATAACACAAATTTATGAATTCTTTTCATGTATACAAATCAGGCAGCTGTGAGATTTTCTTTGTTTTTTTTTTTTGTTTTGTTTTTTTTTTTTTTGGTATTCTTCAAACATAATACATGAGGTTTATATTCTTTAAAGAATAGGTATTTATATACAGTTATAAGTACTGGGAATTTAAAGTTTAAGTGGCCAGCATTAAAAACAAAACAAAACAAAGCAAACAAACAAGCAAAAAAGAACAAAAACAAAAAACAAAGAAACCCTCTCATACTGTATTGTCCCATTGGAAATAGAAGTGGCCATACAATCCCCAAGGAAGAAGTGTTAGAGATGACAAAAGATGTAAGGTGTCCTGTCTTAAGATACCCACTCTCATAATATGAATAATAATCCACTCACAAAATGGGAATGCAAGTCTTAAAGTCTCAATACCTCACAAGACTTCCATCTTTTAGAATCAAGATTAAAGGAGACGACATTCAAATCACAACACCCTTCTCCTCAGGGAGCTAGCTATTTAAATGCTATGAAAGAATGTAATAATGAATCCTTCATTGTATCACTTGTCATAGAAATATCCGTTTTCCTTAAGAGCTCAAAGCTGGGCTGGAATCTAGGGCTCCATGATTTACCTCTCATTGAGTACATTTCAATATCATGTCCTGTCAATATATTCTGATGGGTTTTCAGATATATTATTATAGCTACATTATTAACCCATATCTTTGACAGGTTTAGAGCTATAGTTAATGCTTGATTTTAAAGTACCTTGGCTCTGGATGACTGTGAACATTCTCCACTATGGCAGTAAGGAAGCTGTCTCTCTCCTGCCCTCCTCGCCCCTCTTCTGTTTAGAATCTTGGGGCTGGACTTTGCTTATAGAAACTTCACTGGGACCACAAAGAGATAATTTATATCTAGTGTGAATAATCAGAGAATTTAAGTTCAGTTTATGGAGTATACTCAGTTAATCTCTTGGGTCCTTGGTGTTGTTAATCTAATAATTTAAAAATAGATAGTACCTCAAGGACAGTTTTGAAAGAGCAACATCAGGCAAGACAGACTGTAAATCTTTGCAATAGTAGAAAGAGAGAGAGAGTGAAGAAGAAAGAACTTGCTTTTGTTCAGTAGTAGAGGTCAGAAGAGGCGCATGACACTAGGAATGTAGGCTTTAAGAAGTGGAAGAAGCTCAGAGTACCAGGAAAAGTGTGCTTAGACTTTCTGCAAATGTCTAAGAGAAAAAGAAAAACAGAAAAAGGAAAGGGAAAGCTTACATATCTTCAATTAGAACCGAAAACACCTAGCAGGTTTAGTCAGGTCACCAGAGTGAAGGATCAAGGCAGTAAAGGAGGGACTTCTGGAACAAGGCCATTATATTACCAAGTGATATTCTTCGAATCAACATAGCATGTCTTCATGTGAATCAGCTTTCAGGTAGGTCTACTTCTCAGTCAGATTACTTCTCAAGTGAGGACACAATAGTATGGAGTTTATCAGAATGCCATGATTCTACCCAAGTCAACAATTGGAATTCTGTTTCTATACTTTTGACTAGAAGGAAATAGGATTATCTTAGTTAGCCTCAGTATATCCCTGGTACCTCTAATGTTGGTTGTGGTATTTTAAATTATAAAGAGAGACAAAACTGAAATTTCTTTTTCTAGTGTTACCAGGGATAGAAGTGGTGGCATTGAAGTAGATCATGAGAGAAGCATCCATTCACAGTGCCTTTTGGCTGGTGGAACTTAGGATATATTCTGGTTCTGGGAAAAGATGTAAACGGTATCTTCTCTTCTTGAAAGTTGTCCAGATTCTATCTACTGTTATCCTCATCATGTGGGACTAGTTAATGTGGGAATAACCCACTGACCATCTGGAAAGCCTAAGAACTACACAAGCTTGAAATCATACATTTTTCTGGCAATCCAGGAGGCCTAGGTAATAAAGACATGCTCTCCCTTTTCACCTAAATATGTCTTGGTTGGAATGGTGAAATAGAAGTGCAACTTGACACAACAACTTAAGTGACTAATACATGATGGTATATTTATCTTATTTATTTATTTATGTATCTATTTATTTATTTATTTAGACCTCTTGTCTGGTTAAACTATTTTCATCTTGCTAAATGTAATATGTATAAATTTTCCTGTAGAATTATTTACTGGTTTTGCATAAAGAAGCTGGGGAAATTAAATCAATAAGTATCAGAAGTTTGACTTCAATCAATTAATCACCAGGACAAAGCAAGCTAAATTATACTATGATTACCACCAAGTAATACAAAGGAATATAAAGAAATGAGGTGACAAGATTCATATAACTCAAATGGGTCATTTACATCTAGATACTCAATTACTTAAGTGATATTTGCATGAAAAGTAAAGTCAGGACATATAATACGTTAGGATCAATATGAGAATGATGTTTACTAATTTCAATTGTCAGTATTATGGTCCACACTTAGGTGAATGAGACACTATTCTAATGATAGGTACAAAATCTGAACTATTTTCAAAATCATTGTACTTCTGTGCTTGAAATTTTTCAAGTTATCTGCCGTGGTCTGTAATGAAGTAATAGAGAAGTCTAATTCCAAATATTGTGTGCATCCTAGTTTTAGGAGTAATTTTTTTTAAAAAAAAAACAGAAAGTTCAATAAATTTGATTAATTCTCTTCTGCCTCTAAGCAATTATTTTATTTTACAAAATTTCATTTGTTATTTAGCTAGAGAACATATAAAGTGCTATAATCTTTCAGAACAATAAATTTACATTTGGCAGTGAACAAAAGGGTTCAGGATATGTCCCAGAATCACCATTGAATCTTTCTGGTGAATATTACAATGGGGCATGGTGAATTGTGTAGTTGACACAGAGACTAGAGTAGTCATGAACCCTCTTCACTCAAAGCATCTCCAGTGTATATATTGTCAACAAAAATAAAAGACTTCTAATGTTAACACATCTCTGCAAATACTGAAGTTGAAAACACTCAGGCAGAGTTTGTTCTGTCTATGTAGTCATGGCTTTCTGCTTCTGCTTCCTTCTGTGTAAGTAGATTTACCATCTTATCTCCCGTTTTCATTTCTGTTTTATGAATTAACAGATTATAAGTGTGTCTTGTGCAAAAGATCAGCACATTTCCATGGGAATACACAATTGTAAAGACAGAAGGACACAGCTACATACAACAACTTCTGCAGCACTCCTGTGATATAGTTTCTCACACAGTTAAATTCAATACACTTATAAAATTGACCTCACTAAAATTGTAGTTTCTACACAGTAGTACATAATTTAACCAAGTTAATAAATATAACATTTTTTTAAAAATGGTATCAATGTTAATAGTATCTTATGATAATTAATTCTCTCTTACTAAACAAAGAGGAAAATTAAATATGAATTTGCCTTTTAGGTAAATACATATACATAATCTGACATTTTATTCTATTTGCATTTCACAACAAATTTTAAAAGTAAAATTTATTACCAAACAAAGGAAATAGTTTGCCTAATATAGAATGATGGCATAAAAACCACTTATCTGCGTACTCATCTGTATTTACTCACACGTATTCCTGGTACCATATTGAAACCATGATCTTTTATGAGTTACGTTGGTGTTTACATTTTCATATACTTATTTTCAGAGAGATCAGTTTTTTCCAAATAAAACTTCCACAATCTATTCCTCACTCAACCTATCATATTCATTTATCTTGATCTTTCCTTGTTCTTTTTCTCAGACACTAATGGATTTGTTAAAACATCCTCATCTGGATTATTAATTTAATTCCCCTGAATTATTGGTGAATTTCTTTATCTCCCCATTATAGATTAGAATTCTGCCATTACTATTTTAGCTTCTTTGCAGTAATTTGAAGTCTCAAAGCTATCATTTCCCACTTTTGTTCTTATAGCTCCATCTGTCATATTTCATAGAATATATTTGTTAAAAGATTTTATTTCTATTTCTTTGAGAAAAGTAAGCTTATACAGTGCTGATTTATTTTCTAAGTTTTCCTTAAAATAAAAACTAAATTATTTAGTGTATTGTAAGTATTGGGTTGTCTGTGGAGCACCAGAAAGTATGTGCCACCTTTTCCTTTGTCTTTCTCTTCTCTTTCACACCCATATGCACATATGTGTGCACAGAAGTAATTTTTATTATATTTTACTTTTAATACCAAAGGATAACAGGAAGAGGAAAAAGAATTTCTTTCTTTGACTATTTTATAATTTAGCCTAGTAAAAGAAAACTTACTCAGTTGAATACTAAAAAGTTTTAATGAGTATATGATTCTTCTTTTATGATAATTTATACTTATGATCTTCATTAATTTTTTCAATGTTCAATAGTATAATAAATTTTAGCCCTAACAAATATTAAGACCATTATATAATAGAAAATGACAAGTCATTTAGTAATTTCTTTACAAACTGGTAGCTTTTATTTTTGAAGGTTTTGAATATGATCTTCAATTATTATAATTGTTTCTTAATAGATATAATCCCTAGCCATAATCTTGGAGTAATCATATAAATACAATTATAAAATTATCCACTTACATTACAGACACCACTCAATATTCTAAGTGGAGGGCATGTGAGGAACAACACCAAGGCTAACCACTAGTCTAAATACGTCTGCTCACATGTAACAGGCATACCTTCACATACACATGAATGCTTCCAGTGAACACACAGAGAGAGAGAGAGAGAGAGAGAGAGAGAGAGAGAGAGAGGGGGGGGGAGAGGGAGAGGGAGAGGGAGAGACAGAGGAAGAGGTAGAGGGAGAGGGAGAGGGAGAGACAGAGGGAGAGGGAGAGGGAGAGGGAGAGGGAGAGGGAGAGGGAGAGGGAGAGGGAGAGGGAGAGGAGAGGGAGAGGGAGAGGGAGAGGGGGAGGGGGAGGGAGAGGGAGAGGCAGAGGGAGAGGTGAGAGGGAGAGGGAGAGGGAGAGGGAGAGGGAGAGGGAGAGGGACAGGGAGAGGAAGAGGGACAGGGAGAGGGAGAGGCAGAGGGAGAGGGAGAGAGACAATAATATAATGGTTATAGGAAAGGAAGAAGTCAAAATATCACTATTTGCAGATGATATGATAGTATACTTAAGTGACCCCAAAACTCCACCAGAGAACTCCTAAACCTGATAAACAACTTCAGCAAGGTGGCAGGTTATAAAAATCAACTCGAACAAATCAGTAGCCTTCCTCTACATGAAAGATAAACAGGCTGAAAAAGAAATTAGGGAAATGACACCCTTCACAATAGTCACACATAATATAAAATACCTCGGGGTGAATCTAACCCAAACAAGTGAAAGATCTGTATGACAAGAACTTCAAGTCTCTGAAGAAAGAAATTGAAGAAGATCTCAGGAAATGGAAAGATCTCCCATGCTCATGGATTGGCAGGATTAATATAGTAAAAATGGCCATCTTGCCAAAAGCAATCTACAGATTCAATGCAATCCCCATTAAAATACCAACTCAATTCTTTACAGAACTAGAAAGAGAAAATTCTGAAATTTATTTGGAACAACAAAAAAAACCCAGGATAGCGAAAACCATTCTCAACAATAAAAGAATTCTGGAGGAATCGCCATCCCTGACCTCAAGCTTTACTACAGAGCAGTAATGATAAAAACGGCCTGGTATTGGTACAGAGACAGGCATGAAGATAAGTGGAATAGAGTTGAAGACCCAGAAATGAACCCACACAACTATGGTCATTTAATCTTTGACAAAGGAGCTAAAACCATCCAGTGGAACAAGGACAGCATTTTCAACAAATGGTGCTGGTTCAACTGGAGGACAGCATGCAGAAAAATGCAAATCGATCCATTCCTATCTCCTTGTACAAAGCTCAAGGACCTTCACATAAAACCAGACACACTAAAACTAATAGAAGAGAAAGTGGGGAAGACCCTCGAATACCTAGGCACAGGGGAAAAAGTTCCTGAACAAAACACCAATTGCCTATGCTCTAAGATCAAGAATTGACAAATGGGACCTCATAAAATTGCAAAGTTTCTGTAAGGCAAAGGACACTGTCAATAGGAGAAAATGGCAACCAACAGATTGGGAAAAGATCTTTACCAATCCCACATCCGATAGAGGACTAATATCCAATATATACAAAGAACTCAAGAAATTAGACTCTAGGTAACCAAATAACCTACTAAAAAATGGAGTATGGAGCTAAACAAAGAATTCTCAACTGAGGAAATGCGAATGGCCGAGAAGCACCTAAAGAAATGTTCAGCATCCTTGGTCATCAGGGAAAGGCAAATCAAAACAACCCTGAGATTCCACTTCACACCAGTCAGAATGGCTAAAATAAAAAACTCAGGTGATAGCAGATGCTGGCGAGGATGTGGAGAAAGAGGAACACTCCTCCATTGTTGGTGGGATTGCAAGATGGTGCAACCACTATGGAAATCAGTCTGGCGGTTCCTCAGAAAATTGGACATATCACTACCTGAGGACCCAGCTATACCATTCCTGGGTATATATCCAGAAGATGCTCTAACACATAACAAGGACATATGCTCCACTATGTTTCATAGCAGCATTATTTATAATAGCCAGAAACTGGAAAGAACCCAGATGCCCTTCAACAGAGGAATGGATACAAAAAATGTGGTACATTTATACAATGGAATATTACTCAGCTATTAAAAACAATGAATTTGATAAATTCATATATAAATGGATGGAACTAGAAAATATCATCCTGAGTGAAGTAACCCAATCACAAAGGAACATACATGGTATTCACTCACTGATTATTGGATTTTAGCCTAGAAGCCTGAAATACCCAAGATACAACTCACAGACCACAAAAAGCTCATGAAGAATGAATGACCAAGTAGGGGGGGCTTCAGTCCTTCTTAGAAGGAGTAACAAAATACTCAAGGGTGCAAATATGGAGACACAGTGCAGGACAGAAACTGAGAAGAGACAGACCATTCCACCTGGATATCCATCCTATGTGCAGTCACAAAGGTAGAGGTTGATGTGGATGTCAGGATGTACATGCTGACAGGAGCCTGATATAGCTGTCTCCATAGAAGTCTGCAAGAAGTCCGACATACTCAGAGGCAGAAGCCCACAGCTAACCATTAAACTGATCACGGGGTTCCCAATGGAGAAGATAGAGTGAAGGCTGAAGGAGTTGAGAGGATTCGTGACACCATGAGGAAAGCAACAATCCCAACCAACCAGAGCCCCCAGGGTCTAAACCACCAGCCTGGGAGCGCTTAGGGAGGGACCCATGGCTCCAGCTATATATGCAAGGGAGCTATATATAAGTGGGAGAAGAGATCCTTGGTCCATGAAGACTGGACGTCGTGGGGGGGTGGATACTCGAGGGTGGGGAGGTAAGGTACAGGGGAGGGTGGAAGGGGGTACACCAACGTGGAGATAGGAGGAGGGGGGAAGGGATAGTGAGTTTCTGGGAGGGAGAGGGGAAATGGGGTAAGGAGAGAACATCTGAAATGTATAAAAATTTACAATAAAAAATTTCCAATAAAAAAAAAGAAAAAAATAATATAATGGTTAGTATTTTATTAACTGATTAACAAATGTATATTATTGATTTTGTTTTAGAGAATTTTGTTGTGGTTAACTTTTTTGAGTCAAAATTACACTAGGTTCAAGCTGGCCTCAGACTCCATCCTTTTGTCTCAATCTCCATTGTACAAGAATACACAGAGGTGAATCAACATACCTAGACAGAATCATTTTAAATAGAAAATTCTATATCTTAGAATGTTAATCACTTTTTTAGAGACTGGAAAATAAAGACATTTGTAAGATTTTAGTATTTTTGTTTAAAAATATTATTTTATTAATCATTTGTGTCAACTCTAAGTTAAATATTTTAGCTTATATACTTTATGAATATTTTTAATTACTAATACATGAATTAAAATCACACTTTGAAGGCCTGGATATATTCTTTATTTTAGCTACTTTCGCATATATGTACAGATCACCACATTTCTGTTGAAAAGATGTTACCTTTCTGATTTTCACAGAATATTACTTTTGAGACCTTCCATAAAACATCATGCATTGTTAACATAGATGGTATAAAAGATTACTGAAGACTAAAATATATTCTATTTTGTTACTAATGTTGTTTTTGTTGCTGCTTGTAGTGTGTAGTTTCTACTACCCCGCTTTAAGCTCCAGGTGAACCGTGTTACCAGAGATTGCCTAGGTTCTCTTAGATCCGTGGATGAAAGACACACACATTCGCTTATTTTTGATATGCTTTTAGCTCAATGACCAAACTGTGGACCAGGGCCTTTAGTGTTCATATACAAATTCCCCAATCAAAGTATCAGAAACACTCCCTACATTGCTTGTGTGTACAATCTCTGTGTGTGTGTCTTAGGATTTTATTGCTGTGAATAGACAGACACCATGACCAAGGAAAATTTTATAAAGGACAACATTTAATTTGGGCTGGCTTACATGATCAGAGTTTAAGTCCATAATTATCAAGGCTAGAGTATGGCCAAATCTAGTCAGGCATGGTCCAGGCAGAGCTCACAGTTTTACATCTTTATCTGAAGACTGCTACTAGAAGAATGACCTCCAGGAAGCTAGGACTAGGGTATTAAAGCTTACTCCCACAGTGCCACACCTACTCTCAGAAGGCCATACCTCCAAATAGTGACACTCCACTCGGCCAAGCATATATATAAATCATCACAGTGTGGGTGTAAACACACATGCATGGCAGATTTTACTCCCCCAATAGACTCCAGTGATTGAATTCAAGTTGTCAGAAAGGCAAGAACCTTTTGCCCAGTGAGCCACCTAGCTGGATCTAGTATATATCTGTAAAGAATATAGTTTCCTTCACAAATAATATGTAAGACCTTTGATAATAAGAAATTTGAAGAGTCATTTTATTGGTTCTGCACCAAGTCATATTTACTGGCAAGTGATTATCAATAGTAGAAGAAATATTAACACTGAAAAATGTAAACTATCAAAATATAATTATCAAAAATATATATCCATCATAAAAACTGAGTGCCTACTATGCTAAAAATTTATGACAGTCTCTAGATTCTGTCAATAGGAAATACACCTGAATTATTATACGGGAGGCATAGTTACATAATTTACATTAGGATAATAGAATATAATGTTGTTATGTATTAATAAAATATGTGAGTGAGGCTGACATATGGCTCAATGGTAGCTTTTTTTTGCACGAAATAATGTGAGTTCACTCAGCACTCTATGTTATAGTAATGCACTTAAGCTAGATTGTTATATAGACAGAAGACAGAATGAAGATCTTCTTCCAATAGAATTTATTCCAATTTATTTTGTAAAAAACTATAAAATAAAAACAGAAAATATAAAAAAGACAAAAAAGAAGGAAAAATAAAAGGTAGTGAGCTAAACGACCAATAGTATTTTGCTATTGTTCCATATTAATAAGTTTGGTGACTATTGCAAGTAGACTCTCTGACATATATTCGAGAGTACACTAGAAAGGGAAGACCTTCTTCCTCCTTAGAATTAAAAATGCATATGAATAAGCAGAGGTATCTAGACTTTGTGAAGATCAAGCATTACTTCCTGTTAGTCAAAAGAATGGAATCTTGAGTACTAGCTTTGCATGTAGTTGGAGATCTGACAATCTACGATAACTGAAGCTTTGCAGAGTATTGTCTCATTTTTTACAGTTTATTCCATCTGGATCTTCCAATCTTAGATTATAATCTGCTACTCATTCACAAAAATCAAAGTCTCATTTATTTTTCTGTTGCTGTGAAGAGGCACTGTGGCTAAACAACTTTTTGACAGAAAGTATATTGGGGCCTGCTTAGAGTTTTTAGAAGGTTAGTCCATGACAATTACCGTGGGAGGCAACATGCAGACAGGCTTGGAACTAGAATAGTAGCTGAGAGTTGTCATGTTGAGATGGCATTGACAAGATGGAAACAGAGTCAACTGAAATGTCATGAGCTTTTGAAATCTCAAAATCCACTCAGTGACACATCTCTTCCAACAAGGCCAGGCTTCTCTATGAGAGATTAAGGACTCAAAATCCTACTAAAATAGTTCCACCAACTGAGGATTAACCATTCAAACATGTGACAATGGGGTCAGTTCTCATTTAAAGCACTGCAACTTTCTATGATCAGGGAGGACTGATTATCTCTTAATCATAACAATGGGCTTGTTTTCCCCTGAAATCCTAATATCCAAAAAACGATTGCAGTATGTACTTCTTGCAAGTGGCATTACAGAGCCTATTTACTTTTTTAATTCAGAAAAGTGTGTATTTTTCTTTTTCTTTTTCTTTTCTTTTTTTTTTGTTGTTGTTTTATTTCTTTGGTGTGTCTTTTTTTTTTAATTTGAGATATAGTTCAATATCATGACTGTTTTCTGACACTAGGGACTTTTATTTTTCTTTTTTTTTCCCTAAAAATTTAAATTATTTATTTACTTTATATTATTATCCTCCTTCACGCCCAGTCCATCCCTTTCCCCTTACCTCCCCATTCAACCATACTCCCTTTCTCCTCAGCAAAGAGGAGGTCTCCATGGATATCAATAGGCCCTAGCATATCAAGTTATAGTCAAGCTATAGCCATCTTCTATTGAGGCTAGACAAGGTAGCCTAGTAAAAGGAAAGGGATCAAAATACTAGCAACAGAATCGGAAGCAGCCCCTGATCCTGTTAGGAGTCACATATGAAGAACAAGCTGTAAAACTGTTACATACATGCAGAGGGCCTAGGTCTGTCCCATACATGCTGTCTGGTTGGTGGTTCAGTCCATTACTCTATGGTGCATAGGATGTGGCCTGGAGGTAGACCTTGTGTTTGAGTGGTAACTGAGACTTCTACATCTGAATTGGCAGGCAGCAGGAGGGGAGAGCAATACTGGGTCTAGCTTGGGCTAATGAAACCTCAAATTCCAACTCCAGTCTCACACTTCCTCCAACAAATCCCTTCCTACTTCAACAAGATCAATCTTTCCAATAATGTCACTCTCTATAAGTCTATTGGGTCCATTTTCATTCAAACCACCAAAAGGGACTTCAAGTTTTCCAAATAATATTAACCAAACAGAACTTGGAAAGCTAAAAATTTCTAGTAGGATATTGTACATGAATAATTAAGAAACTAAGACAGGAGTTAAATTGGAGCATATTCATGTCTAATATGATTATAGAATTCTTGTGTGTAAGATGATCAACTCAAGCTTCAATATCTCAAAATAAAGCCATTAAGGTTATGTTTATCAATATTTATCAGCTGTTATAAATATTAAAAGAAGTGCTGGTCTATTTACTTAGTTTGTGGAAATATTAAGATTGCCTTTGTCTCTTAGCAAAAAAAATATGCCATGTACATTTTTATTACGGTTTTATATAATGGTAGTGGTAAAAATATCCAGGAATCCCTAAGTTTCTAACTGAAAGTTTAACTATCAGCATATTCATTTATTTGAATTAAGCTTCACAAGTTTAATTAATTTAAAGAAGTATTAACAAATTCTAGTATGAGTATTATTATAAAATACCTGCAGTATCTCAGTGAATAGATATGTGTCAATTGAAGATTTTTTCAGTTTCTATAGAATATAGTAATTTTTTTAGTCTCATATAAACATTTTATATGTACATAGTTTTAGACAAGGTAATCTCTGATGAAATTTGATATTATTATGTCTCAATTTTCTCCTATGTATAATATATTCAATCCATAACCATCTTAGAAAAGAGAATATATGACTAGGTACCCATCAAAACTAACTGACCACAGATAGCCAGGTCTATAACAATGGTAATGAGGTTATTGGATAATATGAATAATATTGAAACTCATATCATTTTAAGGACAAGAACTAAGAAAATGTTTTATTCTGATTATTCTCTTTGGTCAGAAACCAGAAACTCTTAATTATTTTCTTAGACAGAGACTAGATATTGCAAAATTATTTGGGATCCTGATACATGTTAGGTTTTTTTGGTATCTTTCTTCTTTCTCACAATAAGGAACACACTTCTTAGAAACCAAACTTAATGATATTAACGAAATTGAGGAAGTTGAACACTTTGTGACCTGACTTGTTCACTTTTCTATACTCAATCTAAAAAAGGTAATTATCCAGGGATATGGAGCCTAAATGGCAACCCATCTTTAATACCTGTTTTTTTTTCTACTTAATTCTGCTCACTTTCTTTAACTTCACACCTATAATAAACTTCTTTCTATAACTTTTCCATTGAGTGTGCAGAGATAGCCCAATGTCTGCTCTTCAGAAGACATTTCCCAGAATCATCTCAAAACCTTGTATAACTAGATCCAAGGTGATATCTAACCCTCTTTTGGGTACCATAGGGACTAGGTATTCATCTGATACAGCCAAATACATCGTGCAGGCATACATTCAGGCAAATAATCATACATAGAAAATAAATAAATATCTCTTAAGAGAACAAATATACCCCCCTCATTGCTTGTGACATAAATTCATTAAATTTCTGAGAAAATGGAATAAGGGGCTATTGATGTGGTATAGTTTTGATATTCATTGATACCCCAGGACATGAGGCCCTTGAGCTACTACTCATTTGGGGGCAAGAAGAGCCTCCTGCTCTCAAGGAATTCCATTTGTTTATAGATTATAAAAGAAGAAGGTATGGAGTCACGATTTCTTCCTTGAGATTGCAATCATGACACTCAATGTTTTCCTCTTTGCGTACACACATAACCTCATGATAGAGTATTTAAAAGTAAATACTTTATTGAGTTGATAAATAGTGATGCAGCTTCCATAAACTTTTCAGTTATGATGTCGTGGGACTTTTCTGTAATACAGCTTTCTGAAGGTCATCTGTATTCCTATGAGCAACTCTTCACATGTGCTCTGTAAGTAAGCTAAAAAAAAAAAATCATTGGCTCATTAAGTTGGACTTTGGTGAAAATGTACACTACTGTCATAACTGAAGAAAATAGATATTTGTTTATATCTCTCGAGGAAAATGTAACACAACAAAAACATATCCTACACTAAAGAATTTTGAAACAGTAATCGTGCACTCAAAGTTTTACCTTGGTATGTTCATAAACACATAGAAGTTACCTGTTTTTATTTACCACCTTTTTTGTTAATTTATTTATTTTGAATTATAGGCCAAGTCATATTAGAATCAGATTCAGCTATTTCAACTCCATTATTCTGTTATCATTGATGTGATTTTCTAGCACAATAAACTTATTTTTAAACCTGTAATAGCTTCTATAATAATATCTTCAGTGATCATAACAAATCTGTGTAGACTTACTCTCTCTGGAGATCTAAAAAGGAAGGTAAATGGAATTTTTCCATTGATAGTACAACAATATCATAACCATCTTGAAGACACAATTTCAAAAGGAGATTTAGGTATCCCACACCAATTCAATTTAGGGGATCCAGTTTAGAAAACTTGTTCACTGTCAAAAGAGAATTGTGTACTTAAATTGATAGAACAATCTACAGTCAACATTTATTAATGTACAAACTTCCTGAAATGATATGACATATATCCACATTTTTCACATTGGTATCTGTTTTGCGTAGACCAGTGACATAAGGAATAATTTAACTAATTTGGACAAACATAATGCTTGGTGGTACAAATAAAGAAATTTAAATATGAAAAACTTATATAGAATGCTAAATTTCAGAAAGGAATGTACCTGTGTATTTGTTCAATATCCTACTGTGGTTTTCAAAGTAGCTAATATGTAACAACTGTCTTACATTTTAATGGTATTACAAATGATATTTTATTAGTCATTTTCTTTGTTTTATAAACATTGTTATAAAGAAAAAATTAACGACTCACATTAGGCTATTCAACCATGCTTTGGGTTTTACTTCTTTGCCTCATACACTACTAGGTAGCCTATGTCTACATTTAATTATAGCATAATTTATATATTTCTACTTGAAATAGTACAAGAGCAGTTTAGTATAATCCTACAACAAGACTGAATCATTTTGACATTTTTGTTTAGTCATTGCATGCAACATACTGGCGTTTATAGACAAGATTCAATTATTTTTCACTGTATTTCTGTTTTTACTAATATTTATAGATACAAAGTGCTTCTTTTAAACTTGTATTCTTATCTATGTAATAAGATGCTGTTTTGATTATTGTTTCCACCAAACTAACTCAAAAGGCAAGCACCACCTATTAATTATCTTTAAGATGATTTAACCAAGATGCTAATTAGAAACAAATATGTGACATAAGAGAAATAATCAAAGGAAAAGTAGTTTTATGCAGAGTAGACAAACCAAAATTAAATTAAATTTTAGTTTGATAGTAGATTTTCAGAGTCAAGTGAGAGAAAGTAACATTATGATCTTGCCCAAGCAACTGCTATTAGAGTAGATCATATAGGACTTAGTCCTATAGGGATAAACTGTCATTATAATAGAAAACACAGACAAAAGTCCATTGGTCCACAACAAAAACCAAGAATCAACTTGATGAAAGTGACAAGGAATCTTTGTCTGACTAAGCAATGTAGCAAGTAACAGGGAACCCTAACGTACTTCCACAGAACTCGTCTATCATAGAAGGAGGTCAGGACAAGAACTCAACGCAGAAACCTGGAGGCAAGATGTGATGTAGAGGCCATGGTGGGATACATTTTACTCTCTCACTAACATAGTCAACATATTTCTAAAGTACCCAAAGTCTTTTTAGCTTTGGCAAATACCAGTAGGATATGCTGAAAGTATAGAAACATGAGGAAGACAAGTTGGAAATCAACCTGCACTACGATGCCTACAAGGAAGGAAAAATACTGATGAAAAAAACAGACAATACTTTAACAAAAAAGAAATCATAATATCTGCTGAAAATGAACTAATTATTATTGTGAAAGACAAATAAATAGATGTTTTTAAACTTCCTCAGCACAAGTACACAACAGAGTGACAGCTGGTGTTTGTCCTCTGACATGTAGTAAAACAAATTCACATTATGTGTGAGCACATTGTTGGCACTCAAATCTATAGAAACATGAGATGCAAATTGGAAATAAAAGGTGCATAGCACAACGTAGTCAGGATTCCAACAATATATTATGTCTACTCATGACTTTTTATAGTTTTCTGTTATTATTCATCAAATATAAGCTCTTTCAGTGTCAGATAAGTAAGAGAAAAGCTGTCAAATATTTAGGAAAAAGAAGAATTTCTGACAACACAATCTTTACTTATAATTTTCTAGGGACCTGAATCACTTGCATTCATATGGAATTGTTCACACCTTTAGATTAAACACAGATTAAACACACACAGATTAAACACACACACATAAACACACATACATTATATATATTTTTAATTAACAAGTTTCTCATCTATCTTATCAATAGTATATGTACATATACACATATATGTATATGTACAATGCATATATATGCAATAACAATATTCTGATTTTTAAAAATTATTGAAATAAACCTAGCTTATAGTATATGATAACATTGGAACTAAAAAGAAGTGTTTCTAATGAAAGACATACCACTATAGTGATTCTTAAAATTTCATTTTGTCCATGCTTTTGAAAATCGTATAAACTGTACTAAAAGCACACATAGCCAAATTTCTATTTGAATTTTCTATACTGGCAAAAACCACTGTAATACATGTATTTAAATATACCCTAAATCTTTTTTGGTTTGTGTTTTACATACTTGAATAGCAAGCTTACTTTCATTTTGTAAATATTTTTAATAAGGTGAAACTATATGTATATATTTATTTATTTATTTGACCATATATATATGTATATATGTATATATACACTTATATATGTATATATATGCATATATTCTACTACTATATCAAGTTATAATGATGATTTTCCTAACAGGATTTCTGCATGGATAAAGCAGTGATATAAATATTATAGGGCTAACTAATAAGTTTCTGATTGGAATTAAGTTCCATTTCACGAGAATGAATTCATATTTGGTACTGTAAACTTGACCAAGACCTACCAGCTGGGGGAAGGGTTTTCATATATCCTATAAGCTAACATGCTACTATTATTTTGCTAAATTGACGTACTATCAAACAGCTGTCTAAATACTACTAATATAGTGCCTGTATATTGCCTCATCAATGATGCTTTATATTTAAAGGGTATTACAGGGACACACAAATGGTTAAAATGTGCAGATTAAGTGTCTGTAGAATGCTTACCCCTAATCTATGTCACACTACTTTTCCCAAGTTTCAGAATATATAACATCTAAGAATAACAGGCAAAAAAAATAATTTTTTTTAGAGCCAGATTCCTGAGAGTACTGTCAGGAAACAGTGACTTCTAGATATGACAGATGTATGGTCTCAAGTTAGTTTCACATGTGGATGCTCCTATACTCATACATTGTCTCTTTTTAAACTGAATATCTTATATAAAAAGAAGATAAAGAGTTGGTAAGTAAAGAGATGGGCAGAAATCTAAGAGTAATTAAGGGATATGAACACACTATATTGTATACATGTACGAATTTCTCAAAGATAAATAAGAGCACATTTATTTTTTAAAAGTAATCAAATCACCTAGATCTTTGTCATCTGGGATTGCCTAAGTTTTTATTTGTAGAAAAGACTCATCAAATAAAAACAGACTGTACAAACAAGAGCAGAGTGAGAATGATAAAAATGACCCTTCCAAACTGAACAATAAAAAAAAACCATGAAGAATTGGCCCTACACAAAGATATAGTCAAGGAAGGCAAGCAGGGAAGTAATGAGATATTATGTCTGAGGAAATATCACACCAATTAATAGGCTCATGCCAAATGTTCATCCCTGAAAACATGCATACAGGTGACAATAAATGGACCAAACTGAAAATATACATACAAGTAACATTGTATGGACCAAACAGACAGTATTCAGAAAATATATGTAACCACAATTTGAGTGCTCTCCTTAAGGGCACACTTGCATCTGGGATCCATCACACATAACAAACCTAAATTATAGTCAATCCTTTCCATATTCTATTTCACACCATTGGCTGCATTCCCAAGGCCACACCGGCATTAGGAACCCCAGATAAGACTCCACTCTATGCCCAACTTACATTAAAATATACCCAACAGCTATAACTGGCCCACATCACCTGTGCTCCATATTCCAGCCTACAACTTCAACAGAGATTTCTGATCTCCTGGAGGCCAAGTCAGTTTTATAGACACTGGAAAAAACTTTGGCACCCCAAACTCTAGAGGTCATGCAGGCCATAAAAACTACAGCAAAGATTTCCTACTGTACCTGAAGACTTGGTAGTCACCAGAACCCTAGGCTAAAAGAGCAGAGAAAAAACAGAAAAGAAAGGAAAAAATTCAAAAATCACCAATATAACAAAATAAATTCAGAAATAAGATCTGAAATCTATAACCACAAACCCAGATTATAAGACACCATTGTAAGAATATAATCAACAATAGTCAGGCAATATGGCACCACGAGAACTCAGCCATTCTGCTACAGCATGCTCTAAATATTTCAACACAGATTAAGCACAAGAAAATTATCTTAAATCCAACATTATGAAGATGATCAAGGCCTTTAAAAGGGAAATGAAGAATAAATCCCTTAAAAAGTTCCTGATACAAAATATCCTGAAAAATCTGGGACACTATGCAAAGATTCAATATATGAACAGCCCAGACTACTACACCCAGAAAATTTTTCAATCACCATAGATGTAGAAAATAAGATATTCCATGACAAAACCAAATTTAAACCATATCATCTCACAAATCCAGAACAACAGAAGATACTAGAAGGACAATTCCAACCAAAGGAAACATAGGAAATAATCTAAAACCAACAGAACCAAAAGAAAGGAAACACACACACACACACACACACACGCACGCACGCACTTATACACACATACACAAACAACTACTTCTGCAATAGGAGCAATGGCTGGATTGTAAACAAATAAAATTAATAATAATAATAATAATAGTAATAATAATGAAATGTTCAACATCCTTAACTTTCAGGGAAATGTAAATCAAAACAATTCTGAGATTCCATCTTATAACCATCAAAATCCCAATGATCAAAAAGTGACAGCTCAAGTGCTTGCGAGGATGTGAACCAGGTGAAACACTCCTCCATTTCTGGTGGGGAGTGCAAACTGGCACAGCCACTTTGGAAATCAGTTTGACAGTTTTTAAGAAAATTGGGAATCCATCTTAGACAAGACCTAGCTGTACCACTCCTGGCTGTATACCCAAAGGATGCTCTACCATACTATGAGGACACTTGTTTAGCTATGTTCGTAACAGTTTTATTCGTTATAATAAGAAACTGAAAGAAAACAACAACAAAAACAAAAGAAGAATAGATAATAAAAAAAACAACTGTGGTACATCTACACAATGGAATGCTATTTTGCTGTTTAAAACAAAGACATCATGAAATTAGCAGGCAAATGTATGGAACTAGAAAGAGCATCCTGAGTGTGATAACCCAGGTCCAGAAAGACATACATGGTATGTTCTTTCATATAAGGGAATATTAGTCATAAAGAAAGACATAACTTTGCTATAATCCACAGACCCAAAGAACCTAAGTAACAAGGAGGGCTCAAGGGGGAGTGTATGAGTTTCACAGGGAAGGAAAGATAGAATAGACATCATGGGTGGACATGAAGTGGGAACTAGTTGGAGGTGGGGTGAGTATGGTAACAGGAGGGTTCAGGTGAGGGGTGGACAGAGAAGGAAAGTACTGGGAGAGACAACTGAAATAAGGAAAACTTGTCTGGGATGAGCTAGAAACCTAAGACAATGTGATCTCCCAGAAATCTATGAAGGTGACCCTACGCAAGACTCCAAGAAATAGTCTCTGAACCAGCTATCTCCTATAATCAGGCAAGACTTCCAATGGAGAGATTGGAATGCCAAACCAGTCACAAAACCTGCTACCTACAAATTGTCTTGCTTACCAGAAGTTCAGAGGTAGAGATGAGTCAGAAATTAAGGGACTGGCCAAGTATTGACTGGTTCATCTTGAGATCCATGCCATGAGTAGAAACCCAACTCTGACACTGCTAATGATATTCTGCTATACTAGTAGATAGGAGCCTAACTGACATTAGAGAGGCTTCACTTAGCAACTGATGAAAACTAGAGCAGAGACCCACAGCCAAACATTAGGCAGAGCTCGGTGATTCCAATGTAAGAAAGGGCAGACGAATTGGAGGAGCGAGAGGGCACCAAGGTCACTACAAGAAAACCTATGGACTTGAGGGAATCATATAGACGGAACTGCTGCCAAGCATGGAGCATGCTGGGACAGACCTAGGCCCTCTATAGATATGTAACAATTGTGCCTCTTTTTCTTCAGGAGGGACTCCTAACAGCAGATGTAGAGGCTGTGTCTGACTTTCTGGCCTGCCTTTTTGGACCCTTAACGCCTACTTATTTGACTTCAATGGGAGAAGGTAATACTTAGTCTCTCTGTACCTTGAAATGCCAGGGCTGGTTGATACCTGTGGAAGATCTCCCGTTTTCTGATGAGAAGCTGAGAAATGGATGTGGGGGAGGGGAGATATGGGAAAAGACCTGGAGGAAGAGGAAACTAAGGATGGAATGTAAGGTAATGAATTAATAAAAATATAATATAATGACAACAAAAAGATAATGTATGTATGTATATTTTATATGCATATATATATGTGTGTGTATATGTATATGTATATGTATCTAATAATAGAGAGAAAACAAAACCACAAATTTGATGGGCAATGGAAAAGGTATATGTGAATGTTTGAATGAGAAACGTGAAGGCAGAATTGTTATGATTATATTTTAATCTCAAAACGAAAATGAAAACTGGAACTACACATAAGTAATAAAGTGAATATCTCCACCAGAAAATCTTAAAAATAATAATAAATTTTAATGTAATTACTCTATTTTGAATTTTATACTGGAAATTACTCATCTATAACAAATTTGATGATACAAAGCTAAATATATCTTTAATATGGTAAAACGTTTCAACTACAGACATTGAATTTATCCATACTGGTATATTAAATGGGAAGTTTTCATTCCTTTTTTCCCTCTTCTTTTGCACTGCAAAGTTGTGAAGTCTGATCACCCTGCTAGTTATTTACCATACTAAGTATTAATTGCAAGTATTTATAATGAACGTAACACATTAACTGGAGAAAAATTGGTGGGGTGGGATTATTTTTGGTCTCTCTCTATTTTTCTTTGATGAAAACAGATCTAAGTTTTAAATCTTCTCAAAACTGAAATTCTCTAAGAATTAAAATAAACCCTACCTGTTAATTCATATACCTATGGGTTGGAGATGTGACTTAATGGAAGACCTATTGCTTAACAGGAGTAAGGTCCCAGGTCCTACAAGCACAGGCTTAATTGATTAATTAAAATAAATAATTAAATAAAAATAAAACTATTAAAAATGTCTCACAATTATCATTTCATGGTCCCCTCTGAATCTTCTTTGGAATGTCTAGAATATGACTGAAGCAAAGACTTTGCCTGATACACAGTAACAAGTGTATGCAATAATCAGGAGCTTTGCGAGGCTCCAAATAAACAACTTTGTGAAAGAAAAATAAGTACAGAAAAGTGAATCCTAAATCAAGGGAGAGATAGAAGTGGATTTTGGAATCGAAATGACAGCTGACTTTTACAAATGCCTGCCTTGAAAGTTTTATGATGGCTTGGATTCTGGAGACACTAAGAGTTCAAGAATGACTTTCCTTTGTGTGTTGATTCTGAATTGTTGAAGTGTTGTCTGCCTGGATTCCTGTGTAGTTTGAATGGCATTAATCTTCCCCAGTGAAAACTTCTACTACTGCTGTTCTTCTTCCCACATTTCTTAATTTAGACAAAAAGAGTTAAAGAGTGCAATGGGTAACTACTAATTTCTATTTCACTTACATATTTTAAAAAGCAGTCCCTTTCGTGTATTTTTACTTAAACTTTAAAGATTCCTAAAGTTTTATTTGAAGCCTAGAATTTATGTTTACCCTGTTTGACATTGTTTCCATCAGGTAACTGAATAAATGTAGTGTGGCTGATAATTTATTATGAATCAAATATATCATCAAAAAATAGAAAAAAGAACAAAACTTTGAATAATTAAAAATATTCAATGGATAACAAATCTGGCGTTTTGTAATTTCTCCCAAGACCCTTCTAGTTCTATGTGAATGTCATTTACTGGACCAAATTAATAAAGCAACTTGAATTTGGCCATTCAAAAAAAAAATAGCTAAGTTACATTCTATATTTGGTGCTCAAAGGCAAATTGAGTGAAAGAGATTTTTTCCAGTAAATGAGTAACTTAGCCATCTCTCCAGTTCCTAATTCAACATCTTTGTGAGTTTGCCCATTGGTTTCAAATAAAGAAGTATCCTTCCTCCATCAATTTTTCTCAAGATTAATTTTAATGAGGAAAGTAAAGAAATTTACTCTGCAATATTTGTTTTGTTTATTAAATATTGATGTGGTGTATAGGCAAATTTGATATGTTGAGTAAATATCTGTCTAGATTTAGAGCATTGTACTAATATTCAATGCATGAATTCAAAGTTAACCGAGGTAAGTAAGGTACTAGAATCCAAAGAGAACAAGGTACTTCAGAGATCTCTGCTGAGGACATTTATAATGTAACTGTGGTTATTGAACATGGTGATGTCGTAAACCAGTTCTACATTTGTGCTCACACTTTTCCAATACCTTTGGATCTATAAAACTGTGGATTAGAACACATCTATTACAAAGGACCTTGTCTTTTGAAATAAAATAATAACATTTTGATTCCTGATAGTAGTATCCATTATATTTTATAATTGATAAACTTAGAATTGAATATTTCACACTGATAAAGAACATATATATATATGTATGATATGTACATATATATATATATATACACACACATATATATATATGTATATATATATATATATATATATATATATATATATATATATATATTCAAGCTAACAACCTATTGAGTCCATTTTGCTATTTCTTGTCTACATGGTTTCAGAGATAACCATTTTGTCTTAGATAACTAGTAAGGGAGCTTATCCCTGGGAGTGGCTTTTCCCCTTTCAGAGTCATTTCCTTTCCCTCAGCAGTGAATAATGAAGGTTCCAGAAAAGGAGCATTCCCACCTACATGCTAGCTAGGAATTTTTTGCATTTTTTGTTGATCTTAGTCATTCTGACTTGATGAGATGAAACCTGGAGGTTGTTTTGATTCTATTTTTCTAATAGCTATGGATAATGAAAACCTTCTGGAGGTATTTCTTAACCAGTTATATTTCTTCTCTTGAGTAAACTCCTTTTATATCTGCAACTCAGTTTCTTTAATTGGATCATTTTTGTTCAGGACTCTGATTTATTTTTCTTTTAAGGTTTAGTACATTGTGTGTGTGTGAGTGTGTGTGTGTGTGTGTCTGTGTGTGTGTGTGTATGCATTTACTTATTTAGTTAGTTAGTTCTTCGAATAATCCTATCTCAGTATATAGCTGGCATAGAGTCTTTCCCCACTAGGCATTTTTCTTCACTTGCTTTATTATTTCCATAGATGTGTCAAAGCCTTTTAGCTCTTTATGAGTTTTCAGTTCTTAAGTGTCACCCATCTTGTGCAAATGGAGAGTTGTTCAGAAAGTCCTTCACTGTAGCTATATATCTATGTTTTCCTCTAGAAATTTTAGTATTTCAGGTTTTTAAATTGGGGTCTTTCATACACTTAGATCTAATTTTGGTACAGGTTCATAGGTAAATGTAGGTCTATTTCAGTCTTCTGATGCAGGCATACAGTTTCCCATCACTATTTCTTAAATATGCTGTCCTTTTTCAACATATGTGTTTTGCCTCTGTCAAATATCAAATGATAACTGCTATAAAAGTGCATGTTTAGATTCTTTATTATATTCCACTGGTCTACACTTCTGTTTTTGTACCAGTAGTATGTTGCTTTTATTGCAATACCTCTATGATATAGCATGATTTCTAACTTTTGTTTTTGTTTTGCTTTGTTTTTCCCCTCAGGATTGCTTTGGCTATATAGGGTATATATACATATATATATATATCTCCATATAAATTTTAGAACATTTTGTGAAGTATTATGTGGTTACTTAAACTGGAGTTGTATCAATTCTGTAAACTGCTTTAGGTAAGATAACCATTTTAACTTTGAAAATGTTAATTATACTCATCTGTAAACATAGAATGTTGTAAGTGTAACTGTTATTTACTTGACGCAATTGTCTTCTCAGAGACTTAAGGTTCAGTATGCTCACCTTTTCTAATTCTTTCTGAACTCTGGCTTACTGATTCAACTCAGCTATTCTGGCTGAAACTCCTCTCCAAGCTTACTGATTCAAACTGGTTTCTCTCCTCTCCTGCCTGAATTGCTCTGCTTGGTCTCAAACCAACTCTGGAAATCTGCTCTAACTTTCTGGCTTCTTCTCATTCTCTGCCGAGCTCTGTTTTCACCTGTCACCTGTCCCTGTAAAACTACCATTCAACTGAACTGAACTGAACTGCACTAACCTGCACTGACCTCATCAAGCTCACAAACGAACTCAACCCCATTGCAATGTACTCAGTGGACTTATTCCCAACTGACTGACTCTCCCTCTGCAACTATAAACTTTGTTCTTTTCTGTGTTTTCTTGAGAGTCAGTCAAATCTTTCTCTGATTCATCACTTTGTATGCCCTTCACTTTCAAATATGGCTGGTTCCTTCACTGTTTTGGATTAAAGGTGTATACTAAAGGCATACCTGTATTCCAGTCAGATATAATGTAGCATGTGTCTACATTATTACTGGATCATATGTTTGATGTAATCCCTTGCCAGAGCACCTGTGCATTAAATTTTTCTACATTTTCCCTTTTGCTTTTTAAACTAAAAATTGTACATGGTTTTAATTTTACAACAGAAATAAATATCAATCAATCAAATTTAACAGTCTGAATGTCCCTATAAAGATCTCTTGATGTGATGAGCCTTATCCCATAATCTCAGTCCTGATCATCTCTCCTTCAGCAAATATCAATTTCATCATCAAAGTTTTTAATCTGCCTGTACGATGAATGGTTTGTTGAGTTGTCTTCATGCAGGGTTTGTGGAGGAGGATATAAGCCTTCTTCTGCCTTGCCTCCATTCCTGTCTTTCTGCATCTATTTCTTTTTTGAATTGTGACTTTCAGATGGAAACTACTCTTACTTGGATCAGATCTTTATCAATTTTGAGGGAATCCATAAGCAAAATGTCTTTGCCAACATAACACATTTCCTAATTTCCTTTCTGATGTTAAAACATGTTTAAAGTGTATAAGTTGATCTAATTCATCAGTTTCTTCTACAATCCAATGTCTTTCAGCTAATCTTATTCACCCTTTCTCTTTATTAAAGTACGATTAGATCTTTATGAATCTATATATAAACTAGACACCTAAGAACTCACATTCCATACCAGACTCCATAACAGCAAGTCAGGTTTCTCACCCATTTAAACACAGAAACAATCAAGTCATATTACATAAGATATCAGTATACAGTGTCTCCATGACCTAGTTTAGTTTTCTTTAATTGCTCTGTAGATTACTGACAGGAAATGACTGTGTTTTGTTGTTTGTTGCCAAAGTATGAGATAACCTTCTAGTAGACATATTATAGTCAGACAGGTTTTTATTTCTGTTTCAATCTCCTCCTTTGTTATAGGTCTGTTGATGTTCTCTTGCTAGTTTAACTTTGGTAGTTTGAAAGAAGTCAGAAATTCATGCATTTCTTCTAGATTTTCCAACTTAATAGAATTTAGGTTTTTAAAGTTTTCTTAGTAACATCCTATATTTCTTTGGTGTCTCTATTTATGTTTCCCTGTTCCTTTCTGATTATATTAATTTGGGTTATCACTTTCTGTCTTTGGTTGGTTGAGCCAAGGGTCTGTCATTCTTATTTTTCTTCTTAAAGAAACAGCTCTTATATTGATGGAGTCTTCATAATATTTTCTTTCTTTCTAATTCATTAATTACAGTTGTAGTTTTTATTATTTCTTGCCATGTGGTGCTTTGAGGCTTGGTTTGCACTTATTTTTCTAAATTTTCAGCTGTATCATTAAGTCATTTATTTTTGCTATTTCTGAATTTCTTTTTAACTGTAGGCAAATAGAGCTATAAACTTTCCTCATAAAACTGATTTTAATGTGTACCAGAGATTGTATGTGTGTCTGTGTGTGTGTTGTTTTGTTTTCATTTAGTTCCAGCAATATATTCATTTATTTCTTGATTTCTTTCTTGACCTATTCATCATTCAGTAATGAGTGGCTTAATCTGCATGTGTTTAAACTTTTACTGGTGTTTTGTTTGCTATAAATTTTAAGTGCTATTGCCTAATGGTTGAATAGCATGCATTAAATTATTTAAAATTTTCTGTATTTAATATGATTTATTTTGTGTTCTAGCATGTGGTCTATTTTACAGAAGTTTCCAAGTGATGCTGAGTATAATATATATTCTTTAGCATTTCGTTGGGATTTTCTGTAGTTTGTTAGGTAGATTTTTAAAAATTTATTTTTGTTTTCTTTTTGTAATTATAATATAATTATAACATCTTTTCCTTCACTCTCCTCCATCCAAATCCTCCCACATGCCCCTTCTTGCTCTTTTTCCAATTCTTGTCTTCTTTTTTCTTATATTGTAAATACATGAATACACATACATACACACAAATACACACACACACGACACACAAATGACTAATATAACCTTTTCCATCTGTATCAGGATGGTCTTAGTTAGGGTTTTACTGCTGTGAACCAACACAATGACCAAGACAACTCTTATAAGGACAACATTTAATTGGGGCTGGCTTTCATTTTCAGAATTCAGTCCATAATCATCAAGGCAGGAGCACAGCAGTGTCCAGGCTGACATAGTGCAAGACAAACTGAGAGTTTTACATCTTCATCTGAAGGATACTAGGAAAATACTTACTTCCAGGTAGCTAGGACAAGGGTATTAAAGCCCATGTGCACAGTGACACACCTACTCCAACAAGACTACACTTCCTAATAACGCTACTCCTTGGGCAATGCATATATAAATCATCACAATGATATTCCTGTGTGTTTTTTAAGGACTGATCATTTGATGTTGAATAAACCATTGTTCTCTTCCATGGATAAGACTATTTCTCCCATGTCAGGCATTCCTTAGTTGGCTCTCAATCTCTGTGTAGAGTTGAGGCTTTTGAGTCTTTCTCTTATCCAAGTTGCAATATCTCTGTGTGTTGTCCTTGTTCAGTTCACATTTGGGCACTCATGTTAGTGAGGTTTTATTGGTGTAGCTTCTAACATGACTAGGTGACCTGATCTTAGAAATAAATCTCTGATTCTCTGGGTCTTGTAATCTTGCTATCTCCTCTTCTGCATTGTTTCTTGAGCCCTAGATGAGGTAGTATTTTATAGGTGTATCCATTAGTACTGGGCTGCAGAACCCTGCTTTGATTGTTTAAGTTTTTTTTTAATGGTCATTCTCTGTTGCACTTAGAAGGTTCATTGGTGAAGAATGTGAACTATATTCTCTGTGGATATAAGTAAAAACATGGTTATATTTTTGTTAGAAATTATGTGGGATTAGTAAAGAGATAGTTGTAGGTTCTTGTGGGGCAACTGGCACTAGGCAAAAACTGGGAATGTTGAGTGGATTTAGGAACCCTAGTAATTCTCATATATGAGAATGGTAGGGAATTCATCTACTTCTGACCAGTTCCTGTCCTAGTGCATGTGACGATGGATGGCATCTCACATGAGGATTGTGGCAACTAGTCACATAGCATAGAGCACAAAGTTCTTCATGCTAATGAGGTATCTAGATGGGTTGGCTCCAAAGGTTTAACCAATAAGCTTCACTTCCAGGACATTCCTTTCTGCAAAAGGTATTTAATCTTCATGTGCCCTGAGTAAGCTGTATGTTTTCATCATAAGAAAACAGTTTAGACAAGGAAGGACTGTTTCATCAAGAACCACCAAGTGGGGAAGCCTTCGTCACACAGAGCCTCACCGACTATGTCTTCTGCAAAAGGCCCCTCAGCGCTCCTAACATTCACTCCTGAGCTAAGTGAGATACCCCTATGTCTGGCCTGTGACTCATCGCCCCCAGCCTTGCCCCTCTATTCCCAACTCCTCTTAGTTCCCAGCAGTGCCTGTGTGTCCAGGAATTAAAGTACTTCAGCTTCAGTCTCAGACTGAGTCATTTCTCACCCAGGCTAGGGCCCAATCTTAGGCTGCATTTCACCACCCCCAATTGGGTGTCATCATTCAGGAAGCCTGGTACTACCTTGGCAGAGAGGATGGAATGTAGCTTAGTGCATCCCTGTTTCTTCTGCTTGCATTCACACCCCCCTCCCCCACCCCACCCCACCCGCAGCAAGGTGGAAAGCAAGGGACCCATATCTGGTGCAGAACACACAGGCTACCCAGCTGATGCATAACACAGCTGCAGCCCACAGGATCTTTTCTAAGATCTATGAATTCATTAATATTGAGTAGTTAGCTAAGTTTCCAGTACTAGGTATGTTTTTCCTTTTGTTGAGCAGGTCTTATGCCTACTTAGAAAGCTTTTGGTTACTGCCAAAGTAAGCATGCCTCTACTTACCATTAAGATTATTATGCTAGTTGTTGTGGTTCATAGTCATTGTAATACAGTAGGACTGTTGGTTGCTGCTACCTTTTGGAAGTCTGCAAGGTGCCTTCTGTTACCATGAAAGCTAGGATTCAGCAAAGAGGTATTTAGGTCAATTCTAGCTTAGGGCTGCTGGAAATCATTTCTGTAGTACATTTGATACAAGATGTCATTTAATGATGTGGTTTCTCTAATTTTGTCTAAGTGACCAGCCTATTAGAAAAATTGGGCTGTTGAACTTGCCTATAATTATTGGGTTGTGTTAATCTGTGTCTTTAATGACAGTATCCCTTATGAACTTTAGTGAACAAGTGATTTTTACACATATATGTTTAATATTGGAACATTTTCCAGATTAAATTACCTGCTATTTAGGATGCAATCCTCCTCTTTGTCTCTTCTGATTGGTTTTAGTTTGAAATCCATTCCACCAGATACTGTGATGGCAATGTCTGCTTAATTTCTGATATGTTTGTTGTGAATAATTTTGTCCAGTCTTTCATTTTGAGATGTTGCCTATATTTAAAACCAAGAGGAGTTTTGTGTAGACAACAGAAAGTTGGATTTTGTCTTCACTTCTCTCAAATAGGTATGTCTTTTACTTGAAGAGTTAAGGCCACTAATATTTAGAATTACCATTGAAAGTTGTATATAGATTGCTGTTGATTTTTGCTCTTAGTTGTGATTTGTATGTCATTATGTTATCAGTAGTTTTCTATCTAGAATCCAGTGATTTTGCTTATCTTTGTCTTCAAAGTATTGCTTCTAGAATTCTGTTTAGTGATTATTTAGGCAGTTTGGACGATGCAAATCATTTCGTTCTCCTTCAACCATGTTACATAGCTTTGCTGGGTACAAGAGTCTAGGTTACAGATCTTGTCTTTTTTTGTTTTTAGGCGTTGCTTCAGGCTATTCTGCCTTTCTGAGTTGCTATTCAGAAATAAGTGGTTATCTTCCAAGGGTTTTTTTTTTTTGTGTGTGTCAGGGGCAGCCCTGTTTATACACTGAAGGCCTAAAATCAGCCATAGGCCTAAAAACAGCAATAGGCCTGACATACATGCCTGCTAACACAAAGTCTTGGGTCTCTGTGGAAAAACACTGAAACAGATGACTAGAAGATATTGTAAACAAGCAGCTTTGGTGGAAAATTGCTAGGATGAATAGTCATAGATCTTGTAGTTAGGTAGTCTTGGTGGTTAGATAAGGACAAGTAAATCACAGGTGGAGTCATAGTGACCGGTCCCCTGAACCTTCTCCCAGCTGACACTCTGTTCTGGAAGATATCTGTACTCCCCCTGAACACCTATGCTCCAGTGTCATCCCCTTCCCCACATCCTGCCTTTTTGTGTATATAACCCCTGTGTGAAAAAAGTAAAAATTATAGTTTGATCAGCCTATATCAAGCTGTGGTTCTTTGCGTTCACCCGTTTTTCCCCATTCTCTCTTAGGTGGTCTCCCAGTACCCTGTTTAATGCCCTGAAGGACAGGACATTTTGTTTGTTTGTTTTGTTGTTGTTGTTGTTATTTTAGGTTTTTTGTGACTTGTGTTTTTTTCTGGCTGCTTTCAATGTTTTTGTTTCATTTTATTTTCATTTATATCTAGCATTTTAAGTATGATATTTCATGAATTGTTTATATTTTTGTAGACTTTAGCTGTAGTTCTGTGGGCTTCTTATATGTATATTGTGGATATTTTCTTAGTTTGAGAAAGATTTTTAATATCATATTGTTAAATTTCTAGCCTGTACAAATGGTTTGCGATTCTTCTCCCTCACCTGTGCTTATAATTGGAAGAATTAGTTTTTATGATGTTCTCTTACATTTCTTTTATGTTCCTTTCCTGTGTTTTGAAAAGTTTTTTGGATATTTTGCTCATTTTTTTTAGATTCTTTGATTCCTAATGATCTATCTTCTGCTTCATTTGTCAAAATTTTCAAATTCTAACACTGAAATTTTTTTTTACATTTTTTTATTATTTAAATATTTTATTTACATCTCAAATGTTGCCCCTCCTCCCAGTGCTTCCTCCTCCCAGAGGAGATAAGGCCAGGGAAGATTTGTCATCTGAGCTACCATATATACAGTTAGAAGGTAAGCTTATTAAATGGATCTGGAAAAGTGGCTACCAAACCACAGATTTGGAATTAGGCCTACATGTGTTATATGGCACAAAGCAGAAGGAAGGATGGAGGGGTAAAGGGGAGTTTCACTAGACAAAGATTGCTCAAAAGTTAAACTATCTCGCCAGTCAAATAAGACAGCTCTACCAGCTGTTGAACTGGAACTAGGCCTTTGGCTGTGGAGGTAGTTACTGACAGGGAAGAATGAAATGGCATGAGAAGGATGACAAAAGGACAAAGTGAATTACTGTCCAAAACTGTCTCTCGAATAAAGATTTTATGAATCTCTGTCTGGCACTGGGCTTCTGAGTTTGCAGATGGCTCCAGATTTGAGGAAAAGAAGTCAAAAAAAAAAAAAATGACTTAAGAAAAGTAGGTTTGTGATCCAGACACATTTTAAATAACTAAAACAAATGCACAGTGAATAAGTTTGAGTATCTTTAGCCATGCAGGAAGTGCAAGTCAAAACTAAGTTACCTCATCAAGAAAGCTAAAACACTAAAAACTGGCAAAGATGTAGGAGCTAAGGGCATGGGAGGGACTCTTAGACACTGCTGCTGTGAACATGCATTAGTGCAGTCATCCACATTATTTCTGTGTCTATACACAAGAGAATCAAATTCACCTTATTATAGAGATGCCCACAAGACCATTGTTATCATACCATTTATTTGTAACAAGCAAGGTATAGAATCAATATAGGTATCTACCTTGAATAGATGAAAGGATAGAACAATATACAAACACTAGAGGCAGAAAAAGCAAACTGTAATGTCTTGAAATTAATGGAACTAAGATAATATTGAATGAAATAAGCTGATAAAGGAGAAAAACATAGTATTCTTCCTTTTATATGTTGAGTACAATGAGGATGTTAACAGCATGTAAGGTATAAGGAGAGTAGGCACTGGGCATGAAAGGCATTATGTTTCTGTGTAAACATGTCATAAACATATTAATTTATTAAAGGAATATATGCTAGAAAAAATTCATATTGTGATTTTATATATATGATGGACTTCTTCCTTACCTTAAGAAAGAATAATATTGTACCATGAGACAGCATGCTGTCTTAAATCGGGGTAGAGTAAGCCAAAATTAGGTAGGCAAATACAGCCTAATCTCCTTTGTATGAAGTGCTGAATTGGGTTAGACTTAAGACACAGGAATTAGAATACTGCTTACCAGAAGCTGCAGAGAGGAAAATATAACAAGTACTTATTTAGTGGAATGGAGTTTTCAGATGAGTTTGATGAGTAACTTGCAGAGATCTCTTGTAGAATATTATACCCTATTTTCTACTTTGTTATGAAAGTGAATCTCATATACGTGCTTCTTTCATTTTAAAAAGTAAACCAGTCATGGTTGCACAGCTTACAGTAATTTTTATTCTTTGTGAGTCCTAGTGATTGGGGACTATTTTCAAAGCAAATTTAGAGAACACTTCTATGGGTCCAAGACTTGCAAACTAATAACATCCATATTTTCCTTCCTAGAAATTAATCTTTTTCAATCTTTAGAATTTAAATCCACACATGTATAATAAACCCATACATGTATAATAGATGCACAATTTAAATTCATAAGTATCATCTTGTTTATTAAATAAATAATGACAAGAAAGAAAACAAACATTCCATCTCCATAATGCAACATTATACACGAAGTTATAGCTTAAATATTAAATCACTTTCTATACATCTTTGGCTGGCTAACTTTTTATGTTTTGACAATACCCGCCATGACCTGACAAAATGGTTGTCCTTGAATCTATTTTCATCTTGTTTTTATATTGCAGCTTCACAGACTCTTATCAAGGTCAGCTAGAAGTTTCTGTGAAAACTTCTTAGCAAGTTAATGGACCCCTTCCTAAAAAATAAAACACAAGAATCCTTGAGGGTTTACAAAATCACTTGGAAGGAACTAAATGTGAAAAGCATTTTAAGTGTGGAACGAGTCACTCTTTATCCTAAATTAACAGCAGCTCTGGATTACAGCAATTGTGATGATCTCAAATCAGGGGTGCCCTAAAGCCAATGCTTATTAGCTCACAATTTTGTCTTTAAGTTCAAAGACAAAAGGAAAAAGAACGCAGAAATAAGGTATGGATTAGGATCTAGGCTCAATATATTTACTCATTGTCTTTAAAGTCTTTTGTTATCCAGTGCCAAACGGCCAGCCCTTATATGGACTGTACAGGTTACAAATATACAAATTTTCAAACAAATATATGTGCTTACATATATGCAATAACAATTAGTAAAAAAAAAAAAGATGGTATTAACATTAAGCAGAGTGTGGAGAGGTAGATAGGAAATCTTGGGGTGAGGAAAGGGAAGAAACAAATGTGATTAAATTGTAACCTCAAAAATTTAGAAAAAAGGTTAAAATGCTCTTGAGGGTTGATTTCTCTTCTTTCTTTCTTTCTTTCTTTCTTTCTTTCTTCCTTCCTTCCTTCCTTCCTTCCTTCCTTCCTTCCTTCCTTCCTTCCTTCTTCTTCTTTCTTTCTTTCTTTCTTTCTTCTTTCTTTCTTTCTTTCTTTCTTTCTTTCTTTCTTTCTTTCTTTCTTTCTTTCGTCAACAGGTACAATTCGAGCCATATGTGGTGTTTCTTTAATATACACAGATTTTTCAAATCTGTACCCTACTTTCAGAATCACTGGCATTTCCTCCCAGGTCCTGGTCCCTCTGCTGCTAAACACTGTTTTGAAGAAGCCTCTGTCTCCATTTTTTTTCTTCTCTCCAAGCTCACTACACGCAGATTGAACTCATTCCTTTATAGAGAGTGCCAATGTCATTCAAACGAAGTAAAACCATCATTTTAAAGTATTTTTAAACATAGCAACATATGAGTGCCAGCAATCAAGCTGCGTTGATTTATACATTTATGCATTTTGAGTTATCAAATGAGAATCATGTAGGTTTGATTAGAGACACAAATACACTTGTACTAAATTTTGGAAAGAATCAGAATGATGTGCTCTTCTACCTCCAGGTCTCTCCTCTTTTCTTCTTCCTCTTCCTCCCTCTTTTCCTCCCTCTCCCTTTTCTCTGAAACCTTTATAAGCAGCACTTACACACATGTATAGAAAATGAGTGTGTGCTGTTCAAAACACACACACACACACACACACACACACACACAGAGAGAGAGAGAGAGAGAGAGAGAGAGAAGAGGAGAGAGAGAGAGAAGAGAGAGAGAGAGAGAGAGATTTTTTTTTTTCAAAAAATGCCAGTCTTTAAATAAGCATGGAAAGCAGAAGGAAAAATTATGGACCATAATTCTGAAACCCCAAACACTAGCAATATTGTTTTATCCTTAACAGCATCCTGTGTATTCAAATCCACTTACTTTAATCTTTCCAAAATGTGATTTACAACTTGGCTTTTCTCTTTTAATTGATAAACAGCTACTCATGCAAAATAATGAAATGTTCAAAAAGCCTTTATATTACCAGAAACAAAATAAATAAACATGCTCAAACCAATGTGTGGCCATAAATCCTGTCATAGGAATGTCTATGTTGACATTAGCGAAACTGTATCCTATTTGAGTTCAGACTTTTATTCCAGCTTATTTTAATTTCACAACAGCCTGGATAATGACAGCACAGTTCAATTGGAGAACAAAGGTTTTGCTTTTATTTTATAATTACTAAGACATATAAAATATTTATTCGGCTCAGAAAAGAAGTAACAGCATTGGGCAGCTGGTTTGCTTGCATAGCCACAGACTCTCTTCTTGCCAGTTTGAGTTTTCACACATTGCAAAGAGAAGGAAAACTGAAGTTAACGTTTTACATGCATGAGCAGTTTTCTATGTGTAAAGTCAAAGCTGTCCAAACTCAAGAGGAAACTCAAACCGTTAGCTCTAAGCTTTAAAAATACACTTTGCTATTAGAAAATACTTGTTTTTCTTTTCAAAGCAGGAATTCCCTGAGTGCATGCAATCTAGCTGGACTAATGTTAAAGAACATAATTATTTTTTCTGAAGTCACTTTGAGAACCAATTGAATTGAGAACCGATCTTTTCTTAATGTTATATGGTTTGAATTTCAAACATTATTTCATGAGTATATTATTTAAGAAGAAAAATGCCTATTAAATTAGACAATGTTAATCTTTTCTGGATCGCTTTTATTTCTGTTTACTTTTTTTTATGTTTGGTTTTTTGCAGTGGTCGTGTTCAGACCTAGGTTCTCAACATGATAGGCAAGGACTTGACCACTGAGAAATATTCCTTGCTCTAAATACATTTTAGTTAATATAAATCTGTTTTATTTCCAAACATATTTCATTTTATTCATTGTTTCTAGAGATATGACTGAGATAAAACCTTAAAGAAGCATGAATTCTGTTTAAATGTTGTTGTAACATTTAGTTCTTTAATGTGGGATCCAACCTTGCTATAATACAAACATGGAACTCAGATAATAATGTACAGAAAAAATTTTCTTTTTACACTGTACAGATCCTGAAGACCAAACTCAAGTTGGAAGGTTTATAGGTTTATAGTTGTCTGCTTTCTTCAGTCTGGATTCTAAATATTTATAAAAATGCACATACATTATTTTAATTTTTAGCATTAGATTTGACTGTGAATGTTCAAAAACAAATTAGGGTGGTGTAAATTAAGTAGAAGCTTATTTTACACATAAAAATTTTGATAGGCAATACACATGTGATTGGCCTGAAAATTGTAGCAGAATCGATTATGTGGTTTCCTTTCTTTTACTAGACTTGCAGCCTTAAAATCTAGTTTGATTTCATGGTTCAAGATATAGGCACATCAGATCCAGATACTAAGTTTTCAATGTAAAACTCACATGCACACACCACACACACACACACAAACAGACACACACACCACATCACACTGTAAAAATGAATAAGTTACGATGAAACAGAAGTGTGCATTTTATTTAAGGACTGATTAGAAGCTGTCCATGTCATTTACAGTAATCTGTCCTAGAACTTAATCAAATGTCCTTGCCTTGTTGCAAAGGAGATGGAAAACTGAGTGCACATCAATTTTAAAACTCAGGTTTTTTCTTATTACTACATAGCCAGAGGACTATGAATTTGGAGGAAGAACACTAATTTTTGCCACAGGGGCCAACCTTTTGCTCTCCTAAGAGATAAATATAAATAAGGCACAATTTACATAGCCAGAATTTCCCCCAACCATAATAATTGTGCATTTGTAGGGAGCTTGTAGCTATTATTATGACAGAATTATTATCTGCTGCTATGGCAGTTTTCAAAATGGTTATCCTGGCTTCCTGCTGATCGTGGCTCATCGGAATCTGCTGTGTGAAAAGTTCTGACATGTCCTTCTGTTGTAGATATGTGCTGGAATAGCTCATGAATAGCTATATTGAGCAGAAGTTGATGAAGATGCTTCTAGCCCCAGAGAGCTTGCCCACCAGCACTGTAGACACAGAAGGAGAGATGGATGTTGTGAGAGGGAAGGTGTGAAGTCTTCTTTTCCTACTGTGTACTTTCTGGAGTGTACCCAGCATGAGTCCAGTGTCTTCTAAACATACACTGTGAATCCCTAGTCTCACTACATAATGTTATACAGTCTTTGCTCTAAAGCTTGTTATTCCATCCTTCTACAAACCACCCCTTCTCTGATTTTTTGACATTTTTCTTAAGAAATTGATCCAACTGAAAAGTGTATGTTTATATTATTTGGTCATTGAGAATTTCACACATATGTACAATGTACTTTGATCAAATGAACCCATGACTTTCTCTCCAACTTCATTATAGTTCCCTCTAACTCCATACCCTCTTTTCATAGACCACTGAGTGCAATCAGTGCTGCCCATATATGCATGACTGTAGGGCCACCCACTGAAGCAAGAGCAATCTAAGAGGCCTCTTCTTTCTGAAAGAAAACTGATTCTCCCTGCATGCAACCTTCAACTGCCAAAGCTCCTAAGCTATGGATAGAAATTATTGTGTCCTTCCTCTTCCTCTGATTCCTCATTCATCCATTCATTCATTCATTCTCTCTCTACTCTTCTTTTCTTTAATTTCTGCCTGCCTGACTCCATCACTCCATTCCTTCATCTCCCTCCAGCTCTCTTCTTCCCTTCATCCCTTCCCCCATGCCTCCCTTCCTTCTTCCCTTCCTTTATTTTTTCTCTTTGGTTTTTTATTGTGATGAGTAACTCACCAGAAAAAGGTATTATATTATTTTGGGCTTTTAACAGTGAAAAAATATATTTTGCTATAGTAGCCTTTAAGTTAATTCTACATCTTTCCCTTATTTCTTTGAACTTGAAGTTTGTACTCCTTTCCTCATTAGGTAGGTGCACTGAGGAAATAACCAAAGCTCCCGAGAAGCATCCTGATCACATTGTCAGAAAGCTCAGGATAAAGGAAAAGTCTCTGAGAATAAGTGACCCAGTTCATCTAAAATATGAGGAGAATCACAGTCCACAGAGTTAACTTAAAAAGAGACAGAGCTCTCTCCCCACTGGAGTCACACTCCCCCAAGGTTTCAATAGAGATGGATCTGTCTTGTTTTCTAAGTACAGTACTTGGTGAAGAATGACTGGAGAGATGTCTGAACTGAATGTCTTAGGAGCAGTGGGAGTATAGCCAGAACCCCTGTGTACTCTGAGATTTCTAGATTGAAATCAATGAGTAAAGCTTGGTGCAGGTATAAACTATGGGTGAGTTCTGAGCATAGCTCAAAGAGTAAAGCTTCCTGGAACTCTGTGGCTCCAGTCACCTCTGCTTGGTGATTTATTCAGATTCATGATTGAGGCTTTCCTGTCATATCCACAAGACAATTTTACAACAGTAAGGTCCTCTCCTTCTTACAAAATTTCTGTCCCTCATTTCCCCATTTTCTTTGAGTCTTAAGTGTAGAAAATGTGTTGGAAATGTATAAATTAGACTTAGACTCCCCAAGTCCAGCTCTTCTCTACAATTTTCCAAGGTATAATTTTTTTGTAATGGTTTCTGTTTTCTTCAAAAAGATTCTTCATTGATAAGGAATGTTTCAATTTACTTTCTACTTCTATGATAAAGAAGACATCAGGATCTTTTACAAGCAACTTGAAGAGAATTTGATCTATTTGGCTGATACTTCCAGGTAACATCAGGGGAAGTCAAGACAAGAACTGAAGTAGAAGCCATGGGGAAAGGCTGTTTGCTGGCACACTCCCAGGTGTGACACTGCCGCCAGTGATCTTGAACTTCTCACTTAAAGCATTAATCAAATAAATGCCATATGCACTTGCTTACAGGCCAACATGACAGAGGGATTTTCTCAATTAAAGTGCCTATTCACATATAACTCTACCTCTTGTAAGGTTGACAAAAGCTAATCGAATAATGGGTGATAGCCACTCTTATCTGCAGATAAAAGCATTTATAATCATTTAGGAATTACACTGATTTTAGAACAGTGGCTATAGTAGGTTCCCTTCTAAGCTAATGACCTCATTGGCCACTGGTTATTGGGTGGTTTCTAGTACCAGACATGACTAATAATTAGACATGTTTTGGTTAGTAACGAGTGACAAATGTCATTATTGTACCTCAAGGCATATTTTGTCATAGCTCATAGGCATCTCTGGAATATACCACTGATTGCCTCCCTCGCCTGGTGGCTTCTGTAGTACTTCTCATGCTAATAGTTTCCAAAGTCAAAAAAGGTATTCAGATAGCTGTCTCCTTAGAGGTCTGCAAGAGTCTGACATACTCAGAGGCAGATGCTCACAGCTAACCATTAAACTGATCATGGGGTTCCCAATGGAGAAGATAAGGAGTTGAGAGGATTCGAGACACCATGAGGAAAGCAACAATCCCAACCAACCAGAGCCCCCAGGGTCTAAACCACCAGCCTGGGAGCGCTTAGGGAGGGACCCATGGCTCCAGCTATATATGCAAGGGAGCTATATATAAATGGGAGAAGAGATCCTTGGTCCCATGAAGGCTGGACGTCGTGGGTGGGGGGGATACTTGAGGGTGGGGAGGTGAGGTACAGGGGAGGGTGGACAGGGGGTACACCAACGTGGAGGCAGGAGGAGGGGGAAGGGATAGTGAGTTCCTGGGAGGGAGGGGGGAAATGGAGTAAGGAGAGAACATCTGAAATGTAAAAAAAATTTTCCAATAAAAAATTTCCAAAAAAAAAAACATTTGCTCTGCCCTGGGAAGGAAGAACAGCAGCACGTAGTTATTTCATTTGCTGGGAATATTAAAGCTCTGTTATCGGGGAAAAAAACAAAAAAACAAAAAAAACAAAACAAACAAAAAAAGATATTCAGGTCAAATCGAATTCAAATCCTCTTGGTCCTGTGTCTGATGTGAACAGTGTCCTAAGCAATAGGGACTTACCTTCAACTTCTGAGAGGCAACCAACACAGTCACCAATATTGTTTTTGGTATATCTTGAATTAACCTAACCAAAACAGGAAAGAAATTACATGGATTTTTGTTAAATAATCTATATCTCTTTAGGTCAGCCTCAAGTGGTATAACCTCACTTAACCAGTATCCATATGAATAAATATATACTTCAATACAAGGTACTATGTATAAGTTTAGGTCAATATAAAAATAATGTGATTCCTTATGGCTTTTTCAAATATCCTCTGTGGCATTTATCCTTCTCCCCCTTCTCACCCCTATGCCTTTTATTTCTTCTCTCTACAAATAATGATCCTCTCCAAATATTGGTTGTTCCATTTATGTCATTTATATTTTGTTTTTTTTTTTATCTCTTCTCCTCCCCACTATGATCCCTTTATAGTTTCCTGTTTTCCATGGTTACTCCATGATGTAAACTCATACTTTAGTATTTGGAGTTATGAACCATGGACAAGAGATAACATGCAGCATTAGTCTATCTGTTATGTGTTACTTCATTCAATATTTTTTCTATTCCATTCATTTACCTACATATCATATTTTGTGAATCCATGTACCTTTAGAGCTGAATAGTAATACAATGTGTGTGTGTGTGTGTGTGTATGTATGTATGTGGTATATATATTCCATATTTTCTTTATGAAGTCATTACTTGAAGGGCATTTACATTTTTTTCAATCTTTAGGTATTATAAATAGAATAGCAATGAACACGTCTGAGCAAATATCTGTAAAGTATGGTGTCACGTCCATGAGTAGATGCTGAGGGTAGTCTATTGGGGTCATATGAGAAATTAACATTTATCATTTTGAAGATTCTCCACACTGATTTCCACAGTGTTTGTACTAACTTTTAATTCCACCAACACTGAGTAAGAGTTCGCTCCCTACAACCTCACCAGCACTGGTTGTCAGTTGTTTACATGATCTTTGCCATTCTAATTAGGATAATATGAAATTTCAAAGTTTTTTTCTTTAATTGAATTTTCCTAATTGCTAAGGATGATGAACACTTTTTGCAGTAGTTTTTATTTATTTTTATTTCTTCATTTGGCTTTGTGCAGAAGTAAAGATCCTTCTTTGAATGCATTGTTAGTTTTTTGATACTTTGTCTCTCTATTTATTTGTATATTTTGGGTATTATTGCTATCAGCTGTACATCTAGTATGAATTCTCTCTCAGTCTAATCGACTGCTGTGTCACTTGAATGATTACTGTTTTAGCTATACAGAAGCTTTTTAGTTCTCTGAGTCTCAACTTGTCAATTTTTAGAGTTAATTCCTGGGCAAACGGAGTCTTATTCAGTGTCTTTTTCTAAACCTAAATATTGCCTCAGTTTCAGTGTTTGAGGTTTCATTGTGAGGCCACACCCATGAAAGCTCAACAATATGGATGCCTAAGCAAGACAATGACAATGACAACACCTATTGACATCCCAAAGAAGATGACAGAAATATCAGATTATTCCAAACTTAGATGAGAGCTATTTGCAATTAATGACTACTGGGGGAGAGATAATAAGTCTTACTCAAGGATGAACTCTTTTATTTGTTATAAAATGCCAAGTGGTCAACACTGAAAACATACTTATAAATAACACTAAAGAGACTCAGTAGGCTGTGTTTATATTTTTTCATGTATGTATATCAATAGATTTACATATTGAGACCTTGAATTTGAGAGGAAATGGGGTTATGGGAGAGTTTAAGGGTGGTGATGGAAGAGAATGAGGAGGAGGAGGAAGAGGAAGAGTGATGAAGTGATGTAGCTATACTGTAATTTTTTTAAAAAAAGTACAGAATAGCTATGGCTACCTAAGAGGCCAAATCATGAATGGTATGGTATACTTAAGCCACCCAGAATCTTAGTCTGAAACAGGAAAGAGAAAATCTTTAATGGGATGAATATATTAGGAATCCAAATAGAAACTGATTTATAACAAAATTTGTTTTACATATTTTTAAGAAAGAATGTTTCTGTGTTAATGTGGACTGTTTATCCCCATATTTATGAGCTGATACTTTAAAATTGGTCAGATGATTTGTAACCATTATATAAATATGGAGTGCTATTAAACAACAACTTCTTTCTGAAATTGGGTTGGTTGGTTTGTTTTTGTTTTTTAACTTTTGTAGTCACTGTCTTTTCCCCTACAATTCTACACCTCACATGCGTAAGTAAAGATCCTATAAGCATGTACGTGTTCAGCAGAAGAGTGACATTTTCAGCTTGACTTTGGTTATCTTAGTATATTTGTGTCCTGTAATAACACAACTGAAACTCAAAATTGTACCAATAAAAGACATTGAATTTTTTTACCATTCCAACACAGGAAAGAACAAAACCAAGGAAATAGTAGATCATATTCCTTCATGAAGACTTTTCTATCCTTCCAAGATGATATTGTTCAGTAGGAAGGAATGGTGTCTCTGAGCCTGGGAAAGCTGGAAAGAGAAAGAGGCTAAACACACTTCAGTGCTTCTTTCATAATGACATCAATCCCATTCATGAAAGATATCACCTTACAGCTTAACAATCTCTTTAAAACTTAATTAGATAAGGATATACTGATAAACACACTATACATTTTGGTCACAGATATGGCTAAAATCATGCTATTATTGGCCTAAAAGCTTTCTCCCCCTCATAGAGCCAGAAGGTATCATGAAGACTGCTGGAGAAGAAAGTTATCAACAGCTTTACTCATCTTGGATGCTGAAACCTACAATAATGGCTGACTTAGCAAGAAATACCAATGAAAGCAGTAGTGGCAGGAGCATTACTGGGATAACCAACAGATTTCTGATTAGACTTAAGTTCCACTTTACAGGAATGAACTCATTCCTGATACTATATACTTGTCCAAAAACTATTTGAGGATAAATCATAGGCACAAGGGAAGAATTTTCTGCTATTATTTTTCTAAAGAAACATTGCATCAAGTTTCCTTTTAAATGCGTTGTTTATGGATATTATCACCTCAGCCAATAACTTCCTCATTGGAGTAGGTGATTGATTACCACAAGACTCACAATTATTCCAAGTGTAGAGAATAAAAATCATTGTGCAATGCTTATCCACTAATGATACATTTATATCATCTCATGCCCATATGACTCAAGAAACAAGGTGAGAATAGCCTGTATAGATGTCTGAGAGGACTTAGGAGAAATAGTGTCACTGGAATATGACAAGAACATTGATCTGAAGAATCTACAGCAGCTGTGGCTGCCTGTTGCTCATGACCTATGCAAGATCAAGCCAACCAACATGTCAGCAAAGATTAAGGAGGTTTCATGAGATTCACTAGGGAAGAAGTTCAATTTGTTTTTCAGGACATGGCTCCAAGTAGCTTTCTCATACATACCGGTGGATGATTGTACACAAATATATGCATGAGCAACTCTAAGTGGACTTAAGTGCTTATAAATAGAAAAAATGAACAGATTTTTAAAAAATGAAGTTGTCAAAGAGATGTATGGGATTTCATAGAAGCTGGATTCTGCTTAAAATGCATTGTATACATTGTATAATGATCATAACAAAAATTCAAAATTAAATTACATACAGAATGCCTGCCTCTAACCTGGTTTATATTATGTCAAGAAACCTGTCATTTTTCTTTTCACTGAACTCTTCCCCTGGCTGGATCTCACAGATGATGACATTAATGTCTATCTCATGGTGTCCATCTACAATCTCCACACCATGTTCTCAAGAGCTAATGGAGTTAAGTACATGACTCTGGGCTTTTGGACACGTCACGTATAAGTCTATCACTTTCCCCTTGTAGCTTTTCTTGATACTACAGGAAGAAACACAGAGATTGATCTTGATGCCATAGAGATTGTTGGAAGTTTTCTGAATGGGGGCAGGAGGAATGTCTCAATAACTAAGAAAACCTGCAGTTCTTGTAGAGAATACAGAGTTTCATTCCTGACACTCATCCAAGAGAAGCAGCTTAGAACTAACTATAACTCCCACACCAGAATATCTGGTGTCCTCTTCTGGCCTCCGTAAGGCACTTTCATTTCATTCATGTGCAAGTAACACTGGCATCCCCCTCCCATTTACATGTAATTTAAAAATATTTTTTAAAAAATAAAAATAAGTTTTTATTGAAATAAATTTATAATTGTCTGACACAGCAAATAAATTTCTGGTACAGTCTTGAAGACCTAAAGACTGTTAATCAGAGGATTTACTTAAACTATGGCTATGCATACCTACTTATAGCCCTGCTTAATACAATTTTTTTCAGAAATACTAATATATATAATTCATATATACATGAATTTTACTTTATAATTTTTGAAATATTAAAAGATGAAACAAAGAGACAAAATTATTTCTCACAGTCCAGCCCCTCAGGCAGTGACAGTTTATGTTATATAGCCAAATCTATATTCACTGTTGAAAATCAGATTATATTTTCAAAACTTTTCCATATCTATCTCAAAGATAGGTTCAGTTGAATTGAATTATATGGAAAGTCATAATTTGTTTGATTCCTTAAAACAGGAAAGATTTAGATTGCTTTGTGCTTTGAATTTGTAGAGCAAAATTTTTATTTTAAATGCTGATAGTCAATGTTTGCTTAGCTCTATGGGGGAAAACAAACAAGTAGTTATTGCAAATACTGTATGCGGGATAAGAAGGCAAATAGCTTAAAGAGAAGGTTTCTGGATAAAAACGTAATATTTACAGAGACTAGAAATTTAGGAAGTAAAATTAAAACTTAACTTCCTATCCCTATTGTTTATATAATTAATGCTTTATTAAGTAGTAACTATTATTTAAATCAAGTCATCTCTTATGTAATGAAAATGGTCAATTTTATCTAGCAGTTATTTTATGTATGTGTATATATACATATATACACATGTATATATATATATACACACACTCACACTAGTACCACACACACACACACACTCTTCCATGAACACATGCATGCCTTTTTGTCTCATATTAAATCCCAGTACGTTTATAAAAGAATATTTTGTACTCTAGTTCTGTCCTTGTCGACAGTACTTGCATTTACAAAGTGAAACTCTTAAAAGCAATGACTTCATTCAAAGGGCTCCTTCACAGTCTCTGACAAGCAGATTGCTACTGGGACCTGATGGATGATTCTGGATGAAGGCCATTTCTTCCATCTATACAGTGCCAGGGCTTGATTGTCTACAGCAAGTTCCAGGCAGGAACAATGCAATGTTCCAAGGCAGACAAAACAGGATGGATTCGTAAATAGGAAACAAAATATGAATAATTTAAAACATCAAATACCTTTTTTTTCCTAAGCATTTATTCAACTTTTTTGGTGAACAAATAATTTAGGCTTGTTTGTGGATACAATCAATGCGGTGTGTTTTCAAATTTGTTGATTCCCATGAGGCTATTGGACAATATGACATTTGATAAGGGAAACAGACAAAACACATTGAGGAAAATCCTAAGTAGATTGCTTTAGGTATCATTAGCATCATGTTTAAATTTATCAAAATAACTGAAATACAAGGGGTATCTTCACGTAAGTAGAAAATGTTACTTAGAGCTTGTGCCTATGTGAAAGACCTTCATGTAGAAAATACTATATCTTGCTTTATAGGATATTTCATGAATACAAACTTTTAAGTGAAAATTTAGCCTTTTACTTTGCCCTGGGTGTGAGGAAGTATTTATGTGAAAGATAGAGTTTTATTCCCAACATGAGCAACTGTAGATTATTAAAAAGTAGAATATCATGTAGGTAGATGAGTCAAAAGGATGTTTCATGATTTCTTGAATGAAACACACACATAAACCTAAGAGATAATCAATCATAATAGAAAGACAAAAATATCCTTTGGAAAGAAAAGCCAAAATTTTAAACCTACAGTTTGTCCTGCTTACAAGATGTGCTGGCACAGGAGCCTAACGTAATCATCCTTACAAAGGCTTTACCCAGCAACTGATGGAAACAGTTGCAGAGATTCACAGCCTAACATTAGGTAAAGTTTGAGAAATCCTGCAGAACAGAGGATAGAAGGTCTGAAAAGCCAAAGCAGTCAAGGACACCACAAGAAATCGCACAGTATCAACTAACCTGGACCCACAGGAACTCAGAGAAACTGAATCACCAAAAAAGGAAGCATTTAAGGGACTAACCTAGACTCTCTGCATATAGGTTATAGCTGTGTAACTTGTTCTTCATTTGGGACTTTTAATAGCAGGAGCAAGGGCTGTCTCTGACTCTGTTGGAGATGGCCTTTGTGACACACCATCCCTAGTGGGATGCCTCATGTAGCTTCAATAGGAGAAGATGCACCTAAGCATACTGCATCTTGAAAGGTAAAAGCTGGTGGATATTCATGGGAAGCTTCCCCTTTTCTGAATAGAAAGAGAGAAGGAGTGGATGGGGGATATAGTGGATGTAAAGTTACTTTCTTAATTAAAAAGAAAAATATTGCATAATTAAAACAGAAAAGAAAAGTCAATATATTGCTCATATTTCCAACAAGTATAAACAGACTGAATTCAGCATGGAAGATATAAAAAATGTGCCCAGATACTGAGAGGAGCCTATGGCAAGGCCCTGTGGTGACCATGGTTTAAAAGTAGACTGAATGAACATGGCTCCTCGTGAATTTTGAAGAGACTTAGGCAGCTCAGTATAGGAAATTCTGTGAGGAGAAGGGACATAGATGGCCTGGCCTCATTTATGCTTCCAAGGTCAGTTCAAGCATCACTTTATTCAGAAATGCTGGCTTACAGGAGCTTGATATAGCTGTCTCCTGAGAGGATCTGCCAGAGCCTGACACAGAGGCAGATTCTCACAGTCAACCATTGGACTGAGCATGGGGTCCCTAATGGAGGAGTTAGAGAAAGGATTGAAAGAGCTGAAGGGGTTTACCGCCCCATAGGAAGAACAACAATATCAACCAACCAGACCCCCTAGAACTTCCAGAAAGAAAACCACCAATCAAGAGGTACACATGGAGGGACCCATGGCTCCAGGTACATATGTAGCAGAGGATGGCCTTGTTGGGCATCCATAAGAGGAGAGGCCCTTGGTCTGGTGAAGGTTCCATGCCACAGTGGAGGGGAATGCCAGGGTGGGTATGTGGGAGTAGGTGGGTAGGAGGGGGAACACCCTCATAGAAGCAGGGAGAGGGGAGATGGGATAGGGGCTTTTTGAACGGGAAAACCTGGAAAGCATTAACATTTGAAATGTACATAAGAAAATATCCAATAGAGAAAAAGAAAAAGAGCTCAAATGCTCATCAATTGGTGAAAAATAAACAAATTATAAATTACAAAAAACTTGTCATGATAGACTTATTTTTTATGTGAATATCATCTGAAATTTCTATAAAATACTTTTAAAATTATGTTGGATAGCATATTTTGATATTAACTCGATCTTAACAGTGACTAGGATTCGTACATTTTGCCTAACACTGTGCCAAAATACTTTACCTTTTTTGAATTATGAATTAATACATAGTATATTTCCTCAAAAATGGAATGAGGAAAATGTGAGAATCATTCCGCAAGTCTGTATTTTTCTGTCATTAAGTAATTGTTTTAAATCATCTGATTAATTTAGTTGAGGAAAGTGAATAGTACATAGAATGACTAGGTGGCTATTAGGATGGGTGATGCTATCATCATCAGACATTGGATATCAACAGAAAATTTCTTTTTCCTCTGAATTTTATTAATGAAAAGATATTTGCTGTGTTCTGGCCAGTTCCTTGCTGAGATCGCTCAGAATGAAAGTTAGACTGCTCTGTTCACACCATCTGTGTGCTCTCATGAAACAAGCATCAACAAAACAATAAAAAGCAAATCATTGATTTCAGCTTTTACAAGTTCTCTGAGTTAAAAACTCCAGATCTTTTTGACTGAACATAATGAAGTAGGAAAAGAGAATAATTGGTTTATTGTTAAATCTTCTGGAAGCTAATGTTGTCTATAAAACTTGCTCAAGACCTGTTTTTCACTTTTCCCTATTTGCATCTTTTCATAGAGAAGACAAGAGATAAGAAGAATATCCAAATAAGAAGAAAGGAAATAAATTCTAATGACAATGGGAATGGACTAATTTGTCCTTTTGGAACACATTTTGGGATGCAGCTGAACATAGAGAAGAAAAAGTCAAAGCCTTGTAGTTAACCAGTATAGGGATAGAATTTAGTTCCAAGACTCTTCATTAATATAAATTGGTATATTAGATTTCAGAATTGGGATACAAGATATAGAATCTGAGTCTGTAAATTAGAATGGCTTTGGAATTAATTACAGTGTTATATTTGCTGATAGATAGATGGATTAAAAATATTTTAAAAGTTACAGACTTTTGTAAAATTAATCTGTTCACTGAAAACCTCTCAAATCAAATTTCTATAAAAAGAATAAGTAACAACTTTAATACTATTAATTTTCCTACACTTTCTTGTATAATATATTTATATAAAATTAACTATAATTAGAAAAATAGTTGAGGGTCTTTTTGAAATCATGAAAAAAATTTTTCATTTTTTATTGGATATTTTATATACATTTCAGATGTTATCCCCTTACCCCATCTTCCCCACCCCCAGGAACTCCCTATCCCATCGCCCCTGTTCCTACTTCTCCGCAGATGTGCCCCTACCTACCCAACCAACCTCCCCACCCTAGAATTCCCCCATACATGGCATCCGGCCTTCATGGGACCAAGGATCTTCCTCTCCCACCTATGTCCAACAGGGCCATCCTCCCTTACATATACAGCTGGAGCCATGGATCCCTCCCTAAGTGCTCGCAGGCTGGTGGTTTAGACCCTGGGAGTTCTGGTTGGTTGGTATTATTGCTCTCCTCATGGGGCTACAAACCCTTTCAGCTCCTTCAGTCTTCACTTTAACTCCTCCATTGGGAAACACTTGATCAGTTCAATGGTTAGCTGTGAGCATCTGCCTCTGGATATGTAAAACTCTGGCAGACCTCTAAGGACACAGCTATATCAGGCTCCTGTCAGCATGCACCTCCTGACATCCACATAAGTGTCTACCTTTGATGACTGCACATGAGATGGATACCCAGGTAGAATGGCCTCCAGACAGCTCCTCCTTCAGTTTCTGTCCTACGCTTTGTTTCCATATTTGCTCCCTTGAGTATTTTGTTACTCCCCCTAAGAAGGACTAAAGCACACCCACTTGATCTTCCTTCTTGATGCACTTCATGTGGTCTGTGAGTTGAATCTTGGGTATTTCAAGCTTCTGGGCTAATATCGAATAATCAGTGAATGAATGCCATGTGTGTTCTTTTGTGATTGGGTTACTTCACTCAGGATGATATTTTCTAGTTCCATCCATTTACCTAAGAATTTCTCGAATTCATTGTTTTTAATAGCTGAGTAATATTCCATTGTGTAAATGTTCCACATTTTTTGTATCCATTCCTCTGTTGAAGGGCATCTGGGTTCTTTCCAGTTTCTGGCTATTATAAATAAAGCTGCTATGAACATAGTGGAGCATATGTCCTTGTTATATGTTAGAGCATCTTCTGGGTATATGCCCAGGAGTGGTATAGCTGGGTCCTCAGGTAGTGATATGTCCAATTTTCTGAGGAACCGCCAGACTTTTTTCCATAGTGGTTGCACCATCTTGCAATCCGACCAACAATGGAGGAGTGTTCCTCTTTCTCCACATCCTTGCCAGCATCTACTATCACCTGAGTTTTTGATCTTAGACATTCTGACTGGTGTGAGGTGGAATCTCAGAGTTGTTTTGATTTGTATTTCCCTGATGACTAAGGATCCCTGATGTTAGTTGGACTGCTTCAACTTTCTCTCCATTTAGGTGGATGTTGACTACTGGTTTGCTGTACATCGCTTTTACTCTGTTTAGGTATGGGCCTTGAATTCCTGATCTTTCAAAGACTTTTATCATGAAGGGATGTTGAATTTTGTCAAATGCTTTCTCAATATCTAGTGAGATGATCATGTGGTTTTTTTCCTTTGAATTTGTTTATGTAGTGGATTACATTGATGGATTTCCGAATATTGAACCATCCTTGCATTCCTGGGATAAAGCCCACTTGATCATGATGGATGATTGTTTTTATGTGTTCTTGGATTCGGTTTTCTAGAATTTTATTGAGTATTTTTGCATCGATATTCATAAGGGAGATTGGTCTGAAGTTCTCTTTCTTTGTTGGGTCTTTGTGAGGTTTGGGTATGAGTGTGATTGTAGCTTCATAGAACTAAGTGGGTAGTGTTCCTTCTGTTTCTGTTTTGTGGAATAGTTTGAAGAGAATTGGTATTAGGTCTTCCTTGAAGGTCTGATAGAATTCTGCACTAAAACCGTCTGGACCTGGACTTTTGTTGGTGGGGAGACTTTTAATGTCTGCTGTTATTTCTTTAGGGGTTATGAGACTATTTAGATGGTTTACTTGCTCCTGACTTAACTTTGGTACTTGGTATCTGTCTAGGAAATTGTCCATTTAATCCAGATTTTCCAGTTTTGTTGAGTATAGGCCTTTGTAGTAGTATCTGATGATTTTTTAAATTTTTTCATCTTCTGTTGTTGTCTCCCTTTTCAGTTCTGATTTAATTAATTTGAATACTGTCTGTGTGCCCTCTGGTTAATTTGGCTATGGATTTATCTATCTTTTTGATTTTGTCAAAGAACCAGCTCCTGGTTTTGTTAATATTTTGTATAGTTCTTTCTGTTATTATTTGGTTGATTTCAGCTCTGAGTTTGATTATTTCCTGCTGTCTACTCCTCTTGGGTATATTGCTTCTTTTTGTTATAGAGCTTTTAGGTGTACTGTCAAGTTGTTAGTATATGCTCTCTCCAGTTTGCTTTTGGAGTCCCACAAGTTTTGATATGATGTGTACTCATTTTCATTAAGTTCTAAAAAGTCTTTAATTTCTTTCTTTATTTCTTCCTTGACCAAGTCATCACTGAGTAGAGCATTGTTCAGTTTCCACATACATGTGCGTTTTCCATTGGGTTTGTAATTATTAAAGATCAGCCTTAGTCCGTGGTGATCTGATAGGATGCAAGGGATTATTTCAATCTTTTTGTATCTGTAGATGCACGTTTTGTGACCAATTATATGGTCTATTTTGGAGAAGATACCATGAGGTTCTGAGACAAAGGTATATTCTTTTGTTTTAGAATGAAATGTTCTATAGATATCTGTTAAATCCATTTGGTTCATAACTTCGGTTAATTTCTATGTGTCTCTGTTTAGTTTCTGTTTCCATGATCTGTCTATTGCTGAGAGTGGGGTGTTGAAATCCCCCACTATTATTGTGTGAGGTGCAATGTGTGTTTTGAGCTTTAGTAAAGTTTCTTTTATGTATGTGGGTACCCTTGTATTTGGAGCATAGATGTTCAGAATTGAGAGTTAATCTTGGTAGATTTTTCCTTTGATGAGTATGAAGTGTCCTTCCTTATCTGATTTTATTTGACATTAGAATGGCTACTCCAGCTTGTTTCTTAGGACCATTTGCTTGGAAAAATATCTTCCATCTTTTTATTCTGAAATTGTGTCTGTCTTTGTCACTGAGGTGGGTTTCCTGTATGTAGCAAAATTCTGGGTTCTGTTTGTGTATCCAGTCTGATAGTCTATGTATTTTATTGGAGAATTGAGTCCATTGATGATAAGAGATATTAAAGAAAAATGTTTATGGCTTCCTGTTATTTTTGTATTACAGGTAGAATTATGTTTGTTTAGATATTTTCTTTTGGTGTTGTTGGAAGATTACTTCCTTGCTTTTTCTAGGTTGTAGTTTCCTTCCTTGTGTTGGCGTTTTCCATCAATTATCCTTTGAAGTGCTGGGTTTGTGGGAAGATATTGTACAAATTTGGTTTTGTCATGGAATGTCTTGGTTTCTCCATCTACAGTGATTGAGAGTTTTGCTGGATATAGTAGTCTGGGCTGGCATTTGTGTTCTCTTAGGGTCTGTATGATGTCAGTCCAGGATCTTCTGGCTTTTATAGTCTCTGGTGAGAAGTCTTGTGTAATTCTTATAGGTCTGCCTTTATATGTTACTTGACATTTTTCCCTTACTGCTTTTAGTATTTTTCTTTGTTTTGTGCATTTGAAGTTTTGATTATGATGTGACGGGAGGTATTTCTTTTCTGGTCTAGTCTATTTGGGGTTCTGTAGGCTTCTTGTATGTTTATGGGCATCTCGTTCTTTAGGTTAAGGAAATTTTCCTCTGTAATTTTCTTGAAGATATTTACTGGCCCTTTAAGTTGGGAATCTTCACTCTCTTCTATACCTATTATCCTTAGGTTTGGACTTCTCATTGTGTCCTGGATTTCCTGGATGTTCTGGGTTAGGATCTTTTTGCATTTTGCATTTTCTTTGATGGTTGTGTCAATGTTTTCCATGGTATCTTCTGTACATGAAATTCTCTCTTCTATCTTTTGTATTCTGTTGGTGCTGCTTGCTTCTATGACTCCTGATCTCTTTCCTATGTTTTCTATCTCCAGGGTAGTCTCCCTTTGAGATTTCTTTATTGTTTCTATTTCTGTTTTTAGATTCTGGATGGTTTTGTTTAATTCCTTCACCTGCTTGTTTGTGTTTTCTTTCAATTCTTTAAGGGATGTTTGTGTTTCTTCTTTAAGGGCTTCTACCTGTTTAGTTGTATTCTCCTGTACTTCTTTAAGGGAGTTACTTATGTCCTCTTAAAATCCTCTATTATCATTATGAGAAGTGATTTTAATTCTGAATCTTGGTTTTCTGATGTGATGGGGAATCCAGGGCTTGTTATGGAGGGAGAACTAGGTTCTGATGATGCCAAGTAACTTTGGTTTCTGTTGCTTATGTTCTTGTGCTTGCCTTTCACCATCTGGTTAACTTTAGTGTTACCTGCACTCACTGTGTCTGACTGGAGTCTATCTTTCCAGTTATCTTGCTTGTGTCAGAACTCCTCAGGGTCCAGATGTCTCTGTGATCCTGTGATCCTAAGCTACTGAGGAAGAGCTCCTGGGACTCACGCAGCTTCTGGGATCTGAAATCGGCTGCTCTGAGTTCAGTGGTTCCTCTAGGATGGTACAGTATTATGGTGTTTCCACAAGAGCAGACCAGCTAGGTGTCCACTGCTTTGAGTGCAGCATCTTCTCTAGGATGGCTCAGGATAAGGTGTCTCCACAGGAGCAGATCAGCTAGGTGTCTGCCACAGCCAAAGGGACCAGGAGAGAGTTATGAAAAAATTTTTTAAAAGAAAAAATAAGTATAATATTTAGTGATCATATTTAGATGGTGGTGAAAAGCTATTTGGAAGAATAAGCATGGCATGATACTTTCTGGTCACAGGAGGGCTGTTGTGTTATCTTGCATTTATGGCACATGAGATACATTGAAATGCAGAACACATTTGTATTAATGTTCAAAATATTTTTTGAACATTTAGTTAATATTTATGTTCTTTCATATAATTTTTGAATTGCATTGTTTTTATTTATTCTCACCTCTATATGTTTTAATCCACAGTCAGTTGGCTTGTAAGATTTCTTGTTTTATGAATTCCTAACCTATTCTGTTCCCCACTCTAGAAATGACTTCTTTCTGGGCCACTGTGACCTTTCATTCTGAACTCTTTTGTTGTGTCGTTTTGTTTTGTTGCCTACTTTCTGAAAATAATGATGACAATAATAGTTGATCATCATGGGCATTTCTTATTATAAATCTCTATTTTATATAAATTTGTGTAGATTTATATATGACTTAGTCTCTCTCTGTCTCTCTCTCTCTCTCTCTCTCTCTCTCTCTCTCTCTCTCTTGTGTGTGTGTGTGTGTGTGTGTGTGTGTGTGTGTCTTCCTCAACATGCTTTTACTCTGCAGCACAATCTTCTCTGAAACTCCTTTTCTAACCTAGCTATCCTGTTGGCCTTAGGTGTCCTCCTTCCTTATCCCCTCAGCCAGTGTTGGGAATATAGGTAGTACCATCATGCCCGGCAGCAATCATCACTGTTGTGACATAGACCTAAATGATCCAGACTGTTCCCATCATAACAAAACTGACAGGGAATCTGTGCCCATGGTCATTTACATAATTATATAATAATGTTTCTGTGACTCTTATACATAGTATAAAAATCAGGAGAGTGCCTGATTTTAAGTACTAAGCTATGCACACACTATATGATGAAATTTCCCCAAAGTGCCTTCTGTGATGGTTACAGGCTTACAAACTTCTACAGTAGATGCAGCTTTCTGTATTCCATGTTCTTGCAACATTTCACATTATCCATCAACCTAAGTGCTCAGAATCTCCATTTCAATATATATACCAATTTACTTCTTTTACATATGAGTATTAACTTGTATATATGCTTATTATTTAAATTTTATTATTTTAACTATTCTATATTTCATGCTATATTTTATGTTTTGTTGTTTTCCTATCATTTTGTTATATATCTATATCTATAGCTATAGTATTATATCTATCTATCTATCTATCTATCTATCTATCTATCTATTATCTATATATATATATAGTGAGAGAGAGAGAGAGAGAGAGAGAGAGAGAGGGGAGGGAAGGAGAGAGGGGACAGGCAGGCAGTGAAGTTTAGATATTGTAAATTGATGAGTAGAGGACATTTCCATTTACAAAGGTTTGGTGTTTAATGTATTAAAGCCTTCATATTGTGTAGTTAATACATGTGTAAAAACTTACACTTCGGTTTGACAGTATACTTTGATAGGCCTCTCCTAATTTTTTTTCATAGTTTTATTCCACTCAGACCTTGAATCTATCTGCTATGTACTTTGCTATATTGTTTTATGTACAAACAGTATGGTTTTACTTATATTTATAAAGTGAGTTAATACACTACAGTATCAGGTAACATGCTATATTTAGATTGTAAAGCATTTAATACTTGGTTTGGGGAATGGAATTGAATGTTCTACTCCTAAAGCCTTATAGTACACTCATATTTCTTTCAGACTCTCCAGTTATTACCCATATTCCTTTCCTGTATTATTTGCCTATACATCAATTTATTAAAAAAATTAAGTATGTCATCTATTGGTAACACATTATGGTTACACATTATTGTGGTTAAACACAGCTTTGTTTAATCATAGAATTTCTGAGTCCATTTTGTCTTTGGTGTGAATTATTCTATTTTACTTTTGTAGTGGGTGATGTTTTATGTGTAATAGATTGTACTGTGCTTTTATTTTGTATGACTGAAAGTCTCTTTTATCTAGTGAAGGAACTGCAAACTGGGTGAAGACTAGCCATTCCACACAGTAGAATTTTGACAGGGTAGAATTCAGCTGAGGGCAAAACAACAACGGAAAATGTCAGATAATAAAATTGTACTGGTTTATCTGTTAGTTTTAAACCAAATAGTATAGTCAGGGATTTGCTCTTGAGATTTACAGAAAGTAGCACCAAGGTAAGAGACATCCAACCACCTACAGGCTTTCAGGATGAAATATAAGTCAATTGCTACCCTTTCTGATCGGTTCTCAACCAATTAGACATTTGTCCTACCTAGATATAACTACTACTTCTTCTGGCCTGCTATGAATCCTGACTATACTTGTGTGTCCATTTACATGGGGCAAGAAGCAGAGGCAAACATCTTATTGTGAGAAGAAAGCAGAATTTGTGACCTCTACTCACACAGTCATGTACTCTTCTTCAATAGTTCCCAACATTCACACCCAAGGCAATGTTTAAATACATATTAGTTTTTATTCTGATGTATTTTTCATTTTAATTAAAATAGTACTATGTAACTTTCACTCCTCCTTTTTCTCCCTCTAACCCCTCACAAGCACCATCTTTTTATCCTCTGTGATGTCTTCCCAATCATCAGAATGATAAATTGTTTTTTTAAATAAATCACAATCTATAAGAACAACCTGTTGGTTTATTTCATATATGTGTGTATGCATATATATGCAAACATGCACACACATATTTGTAATGTCATATATATATATATATATATATATATATATATATTGTGTGTGTGTGTGTGTGTGTGTGTGTGTGTGTATTTCCATATATATTATATATATGGTCTGTATATTTATTTGTATTGGTCAATCAATAAGAAGACTCATTCTGAGAAAAGCTAATTCTCTATGCTCCCAGTAGTCATTAGTTGCCCGTAGTTCTTTATCTATGGGTGAGACTCCATGCAATTTTCCAACTCCTGTATTAGCATGCCTATAGATATTACCATTCTTATGATCTTGTTTATGTAAACATTTCCAGCAAAGACTGTTTCACAGCAGTCTTCCTGGTAATCTGACTCTTACAGTCTTTCAATCCAATCTTCCATGATGTACTGTGTACAGGCATTGTAATGTAAGCATATACATTTATCAACTGGGTCTGGGAATCCTATGATAGATTGACCTATTCATTGTGTGTACATTTAATTTATTGTGATAGGCGGCATTTGCTAGAAAAAGAGGGTTCTTTGATGAGGGGTGATAGGTCCACTTATCTCAGGATATAGTGACATGATTTAGAATATAGTAACCAGTTATTCTAGTCTAACAAAGTAGCAAGAATAGATCTCTTTTTTAGGCCTGTTCCCTCATTAGTCTCAGGGAGCGGTCAAACATACCAGTTTGAGCATTATTTTCCTCATGTTGATGGACCTTAGTATCAGTTAGAGAGTTGTTGATTAAAACCAACCTTTAAGAACCACTTACTTCACCTTTCCAGATATCATATCATGCTGGTTACTACTGTGGCTCATATTTCAGCTAGATAGGACTATACATTGCTTTTCACCCTCGGTAACTTGCATAGTATTTCCTGATGCCATAGAAGTTAGATCCCAGGGAAAAAAATGTGCAGGTTAGATCCAGGCTAAATCATCTAAGTCTTGTCTACTAAGTGTGCAGTGTCCCTTGCAATAGGTGTGTTTTTTTTTTTTTTTTTTTAACTGAGAGGCAGCCTACAGCTACATCTATGGTGTCTATGGTTTTGGGAGTCACTTGGACTACCCTGACCAACCATTTTTAAAAATATTCCTCATACCTTATACTGGGGATTTTGATAGGGGCATATTGTCACATTTCAAATTTTATTAATAAGTAAGAGTGGCTCACAGAAAGTACTCTAAGACCCATAACACCTCTGTTCCTATTATATGTCATCTGTCATAGTCCCTTTATACCAATAAACTTATTCACACCTTTTCTCCTCAGGATAGTTCAGCTCACACTTGGTGGGATTAATGCATCATGTGTACATTTCTGTTCTAATATGTTTGTATTCAGTGTTCTGCTCCTCTTCCCACAAGAATAGATTCCATCAGTCTCCATCCACTGGACAACTGGACCACAAACTGGAATTGTGCCACTACTGCTTAGTAAAGAAAGAATTAGAGAGCATGTGTATGGTGAACTTATTCTTCATTTCACCATAGATTCTTCATTCATTACCTGCATTAAGCTACCAACTTAAATGTCGTCTGCCTGAATATTAGTGATGTGTATTTTAGAAATTATTAGAATTTAGAAAATATTAAACCAAAGGTTTTGATTTCAAAAATGGTCAAGAAAGAATAATGGAAAACAGTAAAGCTTGGGTCATCAGTTACATGCTCATTTCTATGAATAATCTCAAATGTTCAAGGGAAGAAAATATTTCACGTATTAAGAAAATAATATCCTACCATCACATAAAGTAATATAATTAGTTTTCAATTTTTTAAAGACTTTTTTTTACAAGAGTGCTACTAAAGCAGAAAAATGTTAATGTACTTCACTCTGTATTGTTTAGTTGAAAATGTTACAATGTATTTGTATTAATCTTATCAATAATTAACAAAATATTTCATCATATGAAAGTTTTGAAAGAATATTTCATGTTCTTGGCAGTACTAAGTAAGTGTCCATGCTTCATTATAAAATGTAGGTCTAATTTTGCCATTCTAATTTTATTTTTAAAGACAATTGTGACTTGGCAATTGAATTTTAGAAAAAATAAACATCAGTGAAGTTTCAAACCTCAAGATGCCTAGAATGTGAACAGAATTTTAGTGGCCCTCATAAGGCTGGTCTGTGATGTGCCTGGGGACAGCTGTGCGAGAGACAAGCACACACAGAGGAGAGAAAGGAAATCAAACAGATAAATATCCTGACCTCAGACTTGAATGAACAATTAAATTGTCCAGTCTGTTTGTTTTTTTTTTTCCCTTGTTAGAACAGCTCACACCTACTCGAACAAATTCCCATGAAGTTACAATGAATTTTTCACTTAGATGAACAAATGTTAATCTAAAATTTTATTTTCTCTATAGTACCCATAACAAATGAACTTCAAGGAAATATGTAGGAAAACTATTTCACTAACTCTTAGGAACTCAGCAATAATCTTGTCCCAATATTTTATAGGTAAGTGCTTGAACACTGATGTACTGATACTATTTATTCATTGCTATAGATGAGATCACAGCTAAACTTATAACAAGTCTCAATAGAAGCAAATTTCAATAATAACATTTATGAGATAAAACAGAATTTACTTCTCTTCAATAAGTTTAAATTTTTCATCCTTTTTAAACATTAAGTTAATATGATATAACATGATACTTTTGTTGAAATATGAAATAATATTATTTTGCTAACAGGTTTCAGAAGCAAAATGAGTAAATCTTGAATTAAAGAATTTGGGTGTTTTTGAAATTATTGAAAATTAGTATTTTTTAAAAATGTTCTTACCATTAATGTCACACTTAAGAGTTGCTAACACTAACCATGCTATCAGTAAGTCTGTGTCCATTACACAGGTATTCTCCTGCATTCTAAAGGGCGAACCATTTTTGTTTCATTGTTGATATTTAACCTATTTTATTTCTTAAATTATTTTTAATTTCAAACTAACTTGAATAAAAAGTTTTCCGTATTCTACAATTCATGCTCATATTCATGACCTCTTATCCATAGAATTCATTTATGTTTGTATTAATTTAGAGGACTGTTTTTAAGTGTGAAAGATATTTGAACTTTTTTTAATATAAAATATCCTGAAATCTATATTTTTGTAGTTTTTAATGTATGACTATACTATAAGAAATTGGGATATCAGTTTGAATTTTGAACAAAATATCTCTCTGGCTCTTGTAGTGTACTTTCAAGAAAATAAATTATCCTCAGTATGAAGAAACTAAGTATAATTTATCACCTCCTCTGAGTGTTCACTCAGCTCTCTATAGATGAAAACCAAACTAATTAAATGCAACAGGTTTATTGCTGGACTGATTCTATGCATGGAATCTAAAATAATTATGTAAAGCCTTTTATTCTGAGAAATGACTAATTTAACATGAAGAAAGTTACCTGTAAACAAACTGAAAATTACTTTTAAATATCTTTCAAAGATCAACTGTCCAAATATGCAAGTAAAAAAAAATATATTCACATGTTCTCAGGGGAACAAAAGCAATGATAATATAAAGCAAATCACTTAACAGTATCATACAATTTTATTTAGTTTTATAAATTATAAAAGCATTAGTGAAAAACAGATTTTGAAGGTTCTGATAATACAAATATCAGAATCAAATAATACTATCTGACTAATGAGATTCTGTCACTATTTTGTGTATATAAACAATATTTTTAAAAAGATAAGAAAATACCGATATTGTAACCATTTGCTTTTAAATCTATAATCATATTATATTGACAGCTGTTGATATATAGGTTTTTCCCTTTTATTTTGGGACTTAGTAAATTATTCTTTAAATAAATAGGTGACCCTTCCTCTCCATACCTTAAAATGTTTTCTCCTAGCACAAAACTATAGGTTATTGGGAATTTATTGTGTCTTATGTTATGAAACAACACACCCAGTTTTCCTACTAGCTCATCATTTATTATCACTATATTATTAATATTATTGTTGTTGTTAAAACATTACATTAATATTAATGCAATGCATTATCTGTTGATAAATATGATTATGAAGCTCGTGTAGTTTTAAATTTATAAATAACATATTAATTTACACCATTTTTTAATCTTTTAGGCTTGAACTAATTCCATGCTTATAAAACAAGTTGTATTATCAAAGCCATGATGAGTAAGGAAGTCATTCTCAATAGAACAACCTAAGACAGGCTCAGTCTTGTTATGAAACAAAAAACAGAGACAAGCAGAGACTTTTTAGGGCTCCTTGGCAAGAATCTGACATGGCCCAAGGACAAGGAAGTGGACTTCAGGCAGGAATCTGACATTAGGCTAGAACAAAGAAGTAATTTCAGGCAGGAATCTAAATCCTAGGCTAGAACAAAGAAGTAATTTCAGGCAGGGATCTAAATTTTAGGCTAAAATAAGGAAGTAGGATTCACACATGAAAATGATTTTGGTCTAGGACAGGGAATTTGGCTCAGATATTGTGGTCATATTGATAAGCCCTTAGAAACAGTGATCATGGGAGTGTTCATGGAACTTTGCTTATTGCCTTTCTTGTTCTTTGACTATTTGCATCTATTGTATTGCTAGTTATTCAACCTAGAACTGACCTTAATACTTTCATGTAATTAAAAAGACATAAAAGCAAAACAGAGGAGGGGGCATGGAATAGGGGGTTTCTAGGGAGGGGAAATGGGGAAAAGGGATGACACCTGAAATGTTACTAAATAAATGTCCAATAAAATTATAAAAGAAAGTACTCAATAAATAAATAAATACGATACCTCCACCCCCACCCCCCAAAAGAGTTGTAAAATTGGTAGGGGCGATGTTTGTATTAAATTATTTACAAAAATGCAAAATTATCATGAAAATCATAATAAAACTGAAAAGTAGCTGCTTAAAATCTATGAATTTAATAAAAATATTAGCTTAAAAATTCTTCAAATTATTCAAAATTTCAGAACCCTACCCAGGATCTTGCATTGGGTTTAGGTATTATTCCTTAGACTCATGAAGTCTGCAACAATTTCCCTGTCATCTTGCCTCTAAAGGAATGTCAATATCACAGGATTTTGATGTCATATGATGAATTCATCTCTATTTGAGATGCTTGATGTCACATGGCTGATTTGAGTTACATGTCTTTTAACAGAATCATTACATGGAGAATGCCGTATCCTCCTTAGTGTATCATTCTATGTTGTTCTTGATATCTTGAAATACACATCTCATCAGTACTGGTGCTAACCTCTAAAACTTTATTAAATGTGTATATGCTGGTTTTCTCTACATTAAAATTACTGCATTTCTTTTGTCATTATTAAAAACATTGAGAGACACACTATATTACTCTGAAAATCTTTTACAAATTTATATAATTTGTTTTATATCTATTAGTAGATTTTCTGCAATAATTATTATTATATATTTACTATTTATTATAGTGATTTTTACTTTTTCTTTATTCATCTGAATGTATTAATTACCATTCTACTAAATTACACTTAATTCTCTTTTTCTGTATTCCTTGTTTAATTCATACCATTTTCACTGCTGATATGGAGATATTTGTTGTATTCTTGAAGTTATGATCTCATATAGTCTTTAATTGCTTGTTTGAACAATTCTTTTGAGGAATGGCTAATTAATTGCATTGGCTTATGTCATCCTTCAGCCAGTACTCATTCTTGAACACATGCCTAACTTCTTATGCAGTAGATATTCCAGGCCAGTCTTCAAATATTCTCTGACCCAGAAATTGTGTGTTAGAGAACAACTTTTATAAATCACAATTCTGCAGGAGCTGTTATCTTTTATGTCAGCATAATTTTGCTTATTGATTTTCTGAAAAGATAGTGTTAGGAAATATAAATATGTAAGGTAAATGTAAGCATATGTATTTCTGTACCTATCCCAAGTTCATACTGAAGTCATACAGCATTATTTTGAATATATATTAGCCTTTCCCTTTTCTTGTTTCATCAAAACTAGAAAATAGCAGCATGTATTATGTACAATATAACCAAGTCCTTTTAAAATCTATATGTTTATTTGAGTTCATGTTACTATACACAAAATATAAGAGAGAGTTCTTCATAACCTTAGATATTACAGAAAACCAGCTCAGGCACAGGATATATAAAGTCCTTTGGCTCTACTCTTCAACAGGGTGGTTCTACTCTTCCATACAATAAAGAATAGATCTACCAATATGCTCTAAAATATGTTAAACATGTTGGTATATTTGTGAATGTTCAATAAAATGAAATAAATGTAAAGTGGAATACTGAGATTCACAGTTGTACATGTTTCTTCATGTGTTTAAGCACTTTTATTTATGCCATTTTATATTAAATATAAAATGTGAGATAGAAGTTAGTGGGAAAGCTTAACGTATGTTGCTAACATCTGGAATTCCTCACCTTTTCATAATATTAAAAGTAAAGAATGAAATAATATTAAAAATAATTCAAAGCTTTGGTAGAACATGAAGCCAAATTGGAAGAAACATTTAGGTTTGTGATTCTTTTTGAATTCAGCAACAAATACTGAAATATTTTATATAATACTTTTCTTGCTGCTGCTGCATCGTTAATATGTTTTCCTTTAGGTATGTTTGAAATTGACTAGCTTTCCCAATGGCAGGATAATTACTTGGAAAAATAAGAAGCAGGTTGTAAAAATACTAATAAATCTTAAGAAAAACTATGATGTCAACATGTGAATCTAATCATAAGGTTAATGTTGATTCCAAAAGTAAATGTTCACTTTCTGTCACATTCTTAGTGTTAATGTTGAACACACAAAGCCTAGTTATATTCTCATTCTCTCTCTCTCTCTCTCTCTCTCTCTCTCTCTCCCTCCCTCCCTCCCTCCCTCCCTCCCTCCCTCCCTCCCTCTCTCTCTCTCTCTCTCTCTCTCTCTCTCTCACTCTCTCTCTCCAAAACCACCAGTCTTTATTGATCTCAGCTACTTGAGAGGGATGAATCGGGAGGAGTGGGTGGCACCAATACCGGGCTGGCCATGCTTCATGGGCTTGTAGGTGATGGAGAACTCGCCCAGGTAGTGTCTGATCATCTCTGGTTTGATCTCCACCTGGTTGAAAGTCTTGTCATTGTACATGCCCACCATGCTGCGGACCATCTCATGCAGAATGATCATGTCCCTCAGGTGGGTCTTCACCACCTCAGGCTTCTCCATGGGCAGTGCCTCCTTCTTTGCTTTTCTCAAGCGCTTGAGCAACGAGTGCTGCTTCCATTGTAGGCCATGGTTCAGGCGCCGTCTTTGGCTGGAGCTGTACAACTGCATCAGCTGCTCATAGGACATGTCCAGCAGCTGGTCGAGGTCCATGCCACGACAGGTGAACTTGCGGAAGGACCGCTTCTTCTACTCCACTTCAGCCATCCTGGTGGCTGTTCGGAAAAGCCTAGTTACATTCTCAATATTTAATTGGAATTCCAAGTATTCTTCCATCTGCATGGAGCAAAAGGAATAAATTTAGGAATATATATGCATACATCTGGTCGTCAAATACTAGTAGAGGACTTTCTTAAACAACATCAGGTATTATGTAATTCTTTAATAAGAACTCAAAATGGTTTATTTATTAACTTAATTTTTATTTTTATTGTTCCTTATATTTTAACACAGAAGACATTTTTATATGTTATATTATTTTTGCAAATTTTGATTGAACACCTCTGAATTTTGGAATGGAAAGTATGCCTTAATTATAATCTTGTTTGCTACTTTGTCTTATTTTTTGTGGTACAAACATTTTTTTAAATGGTAACACATTTTAAAAGATTTGAAAATGTTTTCAAGTCTATGTATGTGCACCATGTGTGTGCCTGGTGCCTGCAGAGCTGAGAAGGGCAGCATTGTATCCCCTGAGCCTTGTGCTGTGGAATATTGTGAGCCATATGTGGGTGATGAGGAATGAATGCAGGTCCTCAGCAAAAACAGCAAGTGGTTTTTACCTGTGAGCTATCACTCCAGCTACTTTCAAGCCATTTTAATTCAGCCCGTTAGATTCTATTCAAATATCATAAAACTTTTGGTAAAGTTGCAATGAGTTTGTTAAAATCATCAAGGATTAAAAAAAAATGTTGCTTCCCCTATTCAGACTTTGTTCACATATTATAGTGACAACATACTGACACTCGTTGAAAGAAATTATTTAAATCCTTGCAGTTTTGGAAGATTATAAAAACACTTTTTACCCCAGGTGTTATTGTGATTTTCAGTACTACCCATGTAGTATCATTAATGCTATGACTCTTGAGCTTCACTCTATCATTCTGACATAACAAGACTAAGACATATAATAGGTTTTGGAACTTTCAAATTTCCCCCAACTGATTCTAAGATGTATTCAAGTTTGATAAACTTTGTCAATTAAACCGTGTTTGAATTTAGTTCCTTCGCCTTGCTCCTCCTTGAATGGTACTCTTCTTCTAGTACTCAGAATCACCCTATGTTTCAGGCTCCTTTCACAACCAAAAGTGTTTCACAATCAAAGATTCCAATGGAAAAAAATATGGTTCATCATTCAGCTACACTAAAGCTTTTAAATCCAAATCTAGAAATTGCTTTGTGTCACCTAAAAAGAAAACATATATTTCAAGACTTCAACAACTTAACCTCAACAAATTGCTCTGAAGACATCTATGGATGGTGAAACTCTGAATTAGACTTTTCTGTGAGTCCAGGATATGTTTACTATTTAAAGTAAATTATTATCTGATAAAGGAAAAAAGGAACATATTTTAGATGTTTATTTACATGGAAAATATATTTTAAATAAAAGGAAAACAGTCACATTTTAAGAATTTATATTTGACTCCATCTTTGGACAGTTACACAAAGGTTTTACCTATTTCTGTCAACATGTAAGAAAAACATGTGTACTTCTCTTTTATAAAACTAGGAGGTAGAAGGTGGGAGCGCCTGCGGAGGAAACAAACAGGGTCAAGTTCAGGTGTGGGAGGAGACTTGGATGATATGCAGAGGGTCAGGACTCTACAGGTAAATGACATTAGCTGAAATACCCAACAAACGGGAGATAGAACCTGTAGAGACCATATGGCAACGTTAGGCACATAGATGCTCCTGACATCTCCTCCCTTCTCTAAATATAGAAGGGCCTTGGTGATTCTATTCTTGTGAAGGTGGGGATAGAGGCCTGACCTCCAATAATTGAAGGGGACCTTGTAATGGCTCAGGTCCTCCTGTCGTTGTCCAGTGACGCATGAGGGCCATACCCATCCCAATGTCTTTTTCCTGGAGAGGGGATACTTTTGACATCAACCCCTATGCAGTCAGGCTTGTCCCTCAGGGAACCCAGATAGATACATGCATGCTAACACCAAGTCTTGGGTCTCTGTGGAAAAACACTGAAACAGCAGGCTATAAGCTTCTGTGGAAATTTACCAGCCCAAGTAGTCATAGGTCTTATAAATAGGCAGCCTCGGTGGACAGTAACAACTTAGATAAGGACAAGTGAATCATAGGCAGAGTCATAGTGACCTGTCCCCTGAACCTACACCCAGCTGATACCCTGTTCTGTACTCCCCTGAGCACCTATGCTCCGGTGCCATTCCCTTCCCCACATCCTGCCTTTTTGTGTTTATAACCCCTGTGTAAATAAGTAAATTATGATGTGATTTAAATAACTAAATAAATTTTAAAAAAATAAGAATCATAGCATAAAACAGTCATTTATATAAAGATAATCATATTTTCTTCCTTTTCCATTTTATACTACATAGTAACTAAAACAATAAAAAGACACATATGTTAAAAAAAAATCAATAAATAAAATAACCCATAAAAATAAAACTAGATATTTATACTGATTTAGTGGTAGTAGATTTATCTTAATTAAATCACCATGTAACTCACTAGGAATCATTAATTAGGATAGGACACATAGAGATTTCATTCACTGTCTCTTGAAATTATTTTATGTGCAAAGTATACTAATATGCATCATCAAGGGGAAGATGTAATGTACTGACTAAGAATGCTTGTTGCACTTGCAGAGAGACCTCAAGTTTGGTTCCTGTCACTTACCATCCAGGCCACAATTGCCTGCAATTCTATGTCCAGGGAATATAACCCAACTCTGGACTCTGCCAAAACCTACACGTTTGCATGAATATGCTATCCACACACTGTCACACAAACAGGAGTGTAATGTTATTTCATGCTCTCTCTCTCTCTCTCTTTCTCTCTCTCTCTCTCTTACACACACACACACAAACACACACACACAATCACTCCCAATTAAAGTAATAGAGCAAAATAAAACAGTGCATTTTGGTCGTTTCCAGATAATGTATTTAAAGTTTATCAGAGGTATGAACTATTTCACATGTGACAGAGCACGCTGCTACTTTCTAGAGATTTTATCCATCAGTTCTGGGGAATTGTAGAGCCATTTCTATTAATATGAATATTCTTGTCTTTGGTATAGGAGGCATACATAGTTTGAATCAATTATATGATTTTTAAGGAGATAATATTAAACAGAAAGTGTTCAGATTTAGTACACTAGATCATTATATGTAATTGTTTTGAAAGTAAGAATAATATATACATAGCCAATGTATATAATGTATATTTTAAAATGTATATTTAAGTTATAATACTTTTTCTGTATCTGAGATTCAGACATGTTTGCAAAATTTGTTTGTTTGACTAGTGGTTTTAAGACTACTTATTATGATTTAAGAGTAGCTATTCATTTCTAATTAATATAGAATTGATTTTTAGTTTTCAGACTAAAACTGGATTTCATCTTATGATGCATTATTCAGAAAATAAATATATATAGTATAAAATAAAAAAATTTTATTTGTAATACAATCATAAGAGAATTAGAATGAATCTAAGCATAATAATCTTATATAAGGAATCTTATTATTGCCAAGAGACTGCCTAGATTTCAAAGTGAAGTGACCAACTATAACTCAACTCTCTGTGTGATTCTCTCTTTTATGGACCTGTAGGTCAAATTCAGAGCTTTTTGATGCTAGTCAGTTATGTCCTGAGCTATAGAGCCATCTGTTCATTACCTTTAATTTCTTCACAATATATTAACAATATATCAGATATTAATTTTACAAAATCCATTCAAAAAGACATTTTAAACATTATACATGCATTTGATGACTACAGTCTAATGTTGGGAACTCTAAAGGATTATTAAAACTAATAAAGATTATTATTCTAGATGCCATAAATCTTCTATAAGTTTGTCTTAGAAAAAGAGAAACCCCAAGAAATAAACAAACAAACAATAACAAAAAAAGTCTCTTTACAGTCAGCATAAAGCAAACAAAAAGTAATGATAATATGATTGATATAAATAAAATTTTAATATGTTAAATAGAGGAGAAGAACCTATATGGAATATCTTTGGAAGGGTAATTCTGAAATGATGGTTACTAAGATCTAAGAAACAAGAAAGGATCTTCAGAAATAAAAGCAACACTGGGAAAATGAGAAGCTCTGGGAAGGGTGTGTGCTGTGTTAGAATTATATATCTCGAACTAAAAGACCCTGGAAGTGATCCTAAAACTGAAATTTTGAATGAACTAAGTAGAAGATAACTCTAGCATAACCTGTTTGAAAGACATCTCTGTTATGCCTTTGGGAAGTATTTTTTTATTAAATGATTTTAAAAATTAACAAACAGCTGGCTAATGTGGGTGATGTCATTGCACTGGCCACAATTCCATCCTCTTTTTTTTTTCTGAACAAAGCTTCCCAGGGCAACTTCCCTACTATTGGGTATGGGAGAATTTATGCATCTCTCAGACCTCTTTCTCAGCTTGGATTGTGACATCAAGAGGTTACGTTCTCTTATTTTTCTCAAACCACTATCATTGTGGCTCTCTGTGATACCAGTTTAATCTTTGATTATTGCAGCAACATAGAATAAAATCTGTTATTGAAAAATTTCCTAAGAAGAGGTTGCACTTAACTTTCATAGTATGATTATAGCTTCTGGTTCCCATCTGTATTCTTTGTCATGTTAAATGGTTAATTAATGGCACTAAATATTTCAGTTGGTTGTCCCTTTGCATGTCATTGATTCAACCTACAGAAAGGAACTAGAATAAATACATCAATGGTGGCAGCATATATCAGAAATATGTATTTAATGTCCAAATAATAGTGATTTAATGTGTTAACCTTAGTATGCCCAAATGCTGGATCTCCAACCACCTGTTTCACAAGGATGCTTTTCTTGAACTGGCCCTCCCTAGTGGTATCTTCTGAATGCAAAGCACTCAGGTTGCCTCAGGCTTCCTAGAAACCCACTCTATTATTTGGTCTAAATAATTCTAGTTTGGTTTTATTTTTGCCACATTGCAAAATGCTATAGGCAAGGAAAAAACATGCTTGGGGTGAAAAGAAATATGCCTAGAGTAAATGGAAACCATGTAGAACACAGGGAGGGTTAACAGGATTGAATCAGTAAACACTGTCTTTATGTTTAGAGGACTCATGTTTGAATACCAGCCAGAACAATTAGGGTAGAAAAACAGAACATTATTAATAAAAAAAAAAAAAAAAAAAAAAAAACTCTTACTAGACACCACATTTATTTTAGGCCTGGAAGCATAGTAATATTTCATTTAAATAACTACTTAAGAAAGAGAAATGTGTATCATTTACAGAAACATGTATGTGCCCATAGTGCTGTTCACTCTTGTCTTCTTTGTCAGTGAACGCTTAGACCAGATTTCAGCAAAAACATAGAAGGTTTGCATCTCACACCTATGCAAGGCTGTGCACCATGCAAACCAAATGCATATAGGGGACTAATTGTTGAGGAAAAGCGCCAGGGATGTTGGTGGCTTTGCTTCTATGAGGAGCAGATGAGCAACCCAACTGGGAAGCTGTAATATGCACTTAACTGATACAAAGGCAGAGTCACCCAGCAGAGGCCACATTCACACAAAGCCACGGCTGTAATCACATTTTGTTTCTGATTCTTTTTTAACTGTGTAAATATTTCATGTGAATACAACTTTCACACTTAAATCTGAACATAATTCTTTAAACTGTCAAAAGCTTCGCAAAACTAAGTAAGTTTTATGTATGAAAAAAAATAAACCATACTACACAGTAAATAATTTTGAGAAAGTTCGGTGTTCTGATTTTTGTGACTGAATGAGTATCAACCAACTATTGGTGGGAAAGACACAATGCTCAGCCATTACTGAATCTAAGCCAAGAGCTCATGATGTCTTACTTAAAATAAAGAGCAACAGGCTTTGTTTCAACTTCAAACTGTTTCTTCTGAATGGTTCTCTATCTAAAGAAATCATTATTTGCTCTTATCTGTATCATCTGTATCTGTACTGTATCTCTGTATCTGTATCTATATCTGTATCTCTATCTCTGTATCTGTATCTGTATCTGTATCTCTGTATCTGTATCTGTATCTGTATCTGTATCTGTATCTGTACGTATCTCTGTATCTGTATCTCTGTATCTGTATCTGTATCTGTATCTGTATCTGTATCTGTATCTGTATCTATATCTGTATCTGTATCTGTATCTGTATCTGTATCTCTGTATCTGTATCTCTGTATCTGTATCTCTGTATCTGTATCTCTGTATCTGTATCTGTATCTGTATCTGTATCTGTATCTGTATCTGTATCTGTATCTGTATCTGTATCTGTATCTGTATCTCTGTATCTGTATCTGTATCTGTATCTGTATCTGTATCTGTATCTGTATCTCTGTATCTGTATCTGTATCTCTGTATCTATATCTCTGTATCTGTATCTGTATCTGTATCTGTATCTGTGTTTCTGTATCTATATCTTTATATCTGCATATCTGTATCATCTGTATCTGTTTCTGTATCATCTATTTGTATCACCAGAACCTTCTTGGTGTCTATTGGATGACTATTTTTAATACTATCCCCTCACTTAAAATAGTATAATTCAGCTGAGTGAACATTAAAAATTCGGTAGAATACTCAACATTGAAAATTTAGAAATGGTAAGATAATCTATGTCTTCCAGAATTCCCTTCTTTTGAGTAACCCTCAGTGCCTTTTGATGGACACTTATACTTAAAGCTTCCTCTAGTATGGACATTATTTCTATTTTCATGATCATTCTCTAATGCAAAATTCTTTAAAAATGTATTTTTTTACAAAACAAATCAAACTCTCTGAAATAATATTTAAGTGATTATCTATCTGTTCTCAAATTAACAACAACAACAAAAAAGAACAAAAACCAAAAAAACAAATCAAGAAAACTGTTCTTTGTGTAAGGACAGAGAATGACTTGAGGAAGAAACAAAGAAGACGAGTTATCAACATGAGCTTATAGAAGGCATTGCTCTGTATCTTTCTAATAAAATCAAGGGAATGAAAGAAATGCATTGCTAATTTTCTGTGCTGCTGCTTTCTTATATCTTAGACTTAACATGCTGTGTAAAAGTCTGCAAGTACTAAACCACTCAACAGGAAAAAAAAAGGCAGAATGTAGCCAAAGATGGTTCTAACATTTTATCCATACTAAAGGTTTAGCAACACATAAATATTACAAAATATGGTATTTAAAAATGACATACAGTTTGCTTATGTGAGAAAATAGCTAAGAGCACCAGTCTGTAAAGTTATCATAAAATAGTAGAAGGTAGATTTTCAGAAACTGGATACATTTTATAATACCAGATGGTGATGGGTGTGGTTATTTTCACATATGGTAGAGTGAGGTTTCTGATAGATGTGTGAAGCTTGTGCATTAAAGATTTCACTACATCTCTCTATCTAGGCTCTGCTGGGTGCAGTATTCTAACTTCACCTAGTTTATTTGGTAGAATACTTCCCACAAAAGGAAATAAAAAATTTGCATTATGTATAAATTGTCCCCTGTATGTCAATCAAATAGATACAAATTCATGTGCACAAAACAAGTTGTACGACAGAATTGACTTCATTCTGTGAAGTGAGGTATGTTAACAGTTCTGTGAGCCACCTGCTCATGAATTTATAACACTTAATTCACGATTAAGAAAGAAAGGATGAAAGATTATAAGACTGGCTCAGAAGAATACTTGAAACCATTTCATATAAAGAAGTATAAGCCAATCAATGCACAAGTGTGCTGCTGGGTATCAGAGACTGCGAAGCAAGAATAGAACAGGTAGGACCCTCACAGAGCTGTGTCATAGTGGAAATGGCAATGCAAAACCACAAAGGAGATGTATCAACAAGAGGATTGATGGCAAAGAGCATCTGTCCCAAATAGTTGCTCAGACACTTGATTCTGCTCATTTTCAATGAGGCATACACAGAGATCAGGTGATCTTGAGGAACTTTTGTCATTAGGAGCTACGCTTGAATGCAGCTTCATTTGGTATTATTTATAAAATTTTCATTTGTGTGTTTTAAAATTAACATCATGAGAGCAGTGGTTATCCCAATCACCAGATGCAATAATTGAGCTTTGCAGAAACTGGTCCGAAATATTACCAAAGAATTCCCTGTTGTGACAGCTAACAAAAATCGACCTTGGTTGTTTATAAGGAGGTACAATCCAGGATTGTGACAATGCATTTTAAGGTAGTTAATCTCTTCACATATAGGTATAAAACCTGTCTTAAAGTGATGTTGTTTCCGTTAAATATTTGTAAGATTCTTATTCTTTTGAAAATATATTTAAAATATGACAAGATCAAGAAAAATAATATGAGGACTAGGACTGACCAGTATAATATGCATTTTAGAAAAGAAAGCTGATAAGTAGCTCAAGTTCATATAAACTGAGTTTACTATATAGTAAGAATAGATTATCAGATTATTAGTGAGTAAGAAATATAATAAAAAATTATCAAAAAGTTTATAAAATGTTTAATTTATTTGATTGAAAATAATTTTTTTTATCCAGTGAATTCACTAAATGCTTAAGATTATACCAGTTAGCAGAAAGTACCATGTAAAAAGCTTCTGTTTTATGATTTGTTTAATTCAATAAAATTAATCTTTATATGTTAAAACAAAACTTATACATCACAACCACATTAAATTAAATGGATCTTAAAAACAGGAAAACTAATGAAAATAAAATTAAAGTTTCTCTTTTAAAAGTTGCTGCAGTACATTCATTCATGAGTTTTTAACTAGCTGTGCTTACCATTGTTGCAGTGTATATTATTTTACCCAACATTCTATTCTTTTTGATTTTTCATGATGCTTATAAAAGCACCTTTTGTTTACTAAGGACTGTATACTATGTGTCCCTAGAAATATTTCCCAGAGTATACTTTGTCTTGACTGTAGATATATGTAGTATCAACAGAGTGAAAAACGGTGAGACAAACAGTGACTGCTCTCCTGCCATGGGAGCCATTCTGATACTCTGGGATCTAAACAGAGTCCAGGGGCATGTGAATCTATCAATAAAATGAAGTTAGGGACGTTTTGTCAGTTTTGTCTACAAAAAGTAGTGTGTCGTGCACAATGGATTCAAAAAAATATTTTTATTGATTCATTGAGAATTTTGTACAATGTAATTTGACCATGATCACTACCCCTCAACTATCTGCTTATCATCCTCATAACTGTCCCATCATTTCTCACCCAATTATAACTACTTTTTCTTTCTTTCTTTCAGTCTAGTTTATATTGCACAGGCAGTGTTGGGATTTAGGATGGCTTTAATGTTTCACCCTACTAAGAGATTCACTGTGAAAATGTAACAAGACACATACAAAACAAACAAACAAATAAACATAACCAACAATGCACTGGGCCCTCCTTCTCCTAGCAGCAATTGAAAGCAATAGCCTCTCAGCTAGTGGAGGGATTCCATGGTCATCTTCCTCCTACTACATCGGGATTTTTGTCTGGCTGAAGTACAAGCCTTTACCATGGTGTCACAATTATTGTGAGGTCATGTGTGTGTCTTCCTTGTCATGTCTGGAAAGTACTGTGTCCTGGAAGTTATCATCTACCCCTTGCTCTTGAAATCTTTATGAATTTCCAATTTGTGCCTAAGCACACTAGGTTCTTCTGTTCCCTGCATAATGACTAGTTGTGGATCTCTATGTTACAATCCATCTACTGCAAGGAGATGCTTCTTTGAAGAGATTTGAAAGGTACTGTAACCTATAGGTATAACATTTGTTTTATTACTATAACTATCTCACTTAGAATCTGTGACCTATGCAGCCACAGGTTCTTGGCTCTTTAATAGTGAAAGGTATTTGTCCTATTTCATGGATCAATTCTTTAATAAAATTAGAAAATCATTGGTTCTTCCCATAACATTTATCCCCGATAGGCTTATCTTGTCAGGTTAGTCATTTCTGTAGTTTGTAGGATTCACAACTGGTGAGAATGCTTGTTTACTGATGATGACTGTACAAAGCACTTTGATGATAGTCTGTACGGATAGCTTTCAGATTAACATCTCTATGAGATGTTTTAGGAAACAAGTATGTGGTATCTTCAGCAACAGTGTCTCCCTGTCAAGTTCTCTGGGATAGACAAGGGTACTGTCAATAGCCTGTAATGCTTGTGAGCCTATGTAAACCCATTGGCCAACAACCCAAAACAGTGTATTAGTATGCTGGAGGTCATATTGTGTGACATGGGACACAACTGAGATAATAGACTTCTCCACTGGAGGGTAAATCCATTGACCATCTTCTTAAAAATGTATATGTACTTTTATGCATATATATATATATATATATATATATATATATATATATATATATATGTAAATGGAAGGAAGCATAGAGAAAATCATGTGGAGAGGGTAAATAATATTAAAGGCTTTTTGAAAAAGCCACATAGAAATCTAGTGGACCTTTAAAATTACTTTCATAAAAGCAGCTAATTGAAGCAATGGCAAGGTATAAGCACCAACCACACATATAAGTCATACTCAGACCACACAGAATTGAAGGTAGAAGCTAAATTGTCTCTGATTTATTCATAAAGCCTTCTTTTGTAATTTAAATAACCTAACCTTTGTAATTTTAATTGCCTAACAAGATGAGAAAGAGAAATACAAAGCATAAACAAACATGCATACACACACACACACACACACACATAGTTACAGAGACAGAGAGACTAAAAGAGACACAGATATATAAGAGACAAGCAGACAGAGTTTAAATTATATGTAAAATTTGTTAAATTTATATTTTTCATTATATATGGAAGGTAGCTGATTTATGGGCAGAGAGATCAAGAAAGGTTATGTCTCTTCCTATATGTAAAAATAATAGTTAAAGTAGAGCAAACAAAAAGACACCTGGATATGTTTCATGTTACTACTGATGTTCATTTTAAACTACTACAGATTTCATTTGCCATATTCTACTTTTCTGTCTAAAGTAAAATATTAATGATCTTTGCTGACTTATACCATTCATGTAACTCATTGGATGGATGTAGATACTAAGAAAAAATCAAATTCATCTTTTATTACATAGTCATTAATTCTAGAACAACGATTAGAGACCAGAAGCAATCCAATTCTCTAACTGCTTTAACATATTATATTAAATGTTAGCACACTGGACAGAGTAACTGTGATGGCTTCACATCACATTAAAATTCAATAAGGAATTGATGGTCACAAACCTTGAACCTCACAATGGGTAGTAATCAGCTCATTTTTCTTGTATGACTGTGTCATGTATTTTCTGTATAAAGAACAGAGCAATGAAATATTAATGTTGTGAAATATTTGGTGTAATGACAATAGAAGGGGAAAAAGTGAGAAATAAAATATACATCCTTTCTCTTCTTTAGGCCAAGCTCCATTCCTGACCAACTCCTGCTGAGAAAGAGAACTGAGATTCTGTCATAAGGAATCATCAAGCAGTAGGAGCCAGATGGTACATTGCTCTGATACTAAGCTGAAGACAGAGTCAGAGTGCAAAGCCTGCCTTTTGGCCCCCTGTCTCATTGGTCTATAGAATATTTAAACAAAGGGCATTTGGGGTTTTCTCAAATGTAGACAGCTCCTGTGATTTTCTTTGATGTGAGAAGTTTCAGTGTTTCTCTAACATTATGTGGCTGACCATTGTCTCAGTGGTAAAGAAGTGAGCCTGCATACTCTGCCTTCTATCACATGTTTGCAAATATCGCGGCCAGTGGTGAAACATGCACCTCACTCATTTTTCTCCCACTAGCACTTCCATCACCTCTAAGACCTCCTGCTCATGTACTTATATTTTTATGAGTCCTCTCTTTACTGCTGTGTGGAGAAGGAACATTTGCACATTCACTTACAACATCTTTGGCTTTGTTCTCATCTCAAATAAAGAGTTTATGTCCATTAACAGTAGTGAGCCCTCCTGTTATGGTCACTGTTGAAATGTCATTGCCTAGACGGGCATGACGTTCAACATAGGTGTCCTCATAGATGTGATTACTGAATGAAAAAGGAAATTGGCTGCAAATTCATTCATTTATATATTCAACTCTTATGCATATGATCTTTTCATTGATTGCATTTTTAATATTTTCCAAATCATGTTTGCTGACTGAAAACACAATGGTTCTTTCAATTCACAAGTAATAATTTGGTACTTATTACATACAAAGTACTCTTAATATTTGAGATACCAACATTGAAACAAATAAATAGAATATAATCTCCATATCTCATTTTCTCCTGAAATTCGGGTATAATATAAAAATGATAAAATAAAACTTTGTATACCAAATGAATATTGGCAACATAAAGAAGTATAAATGGGTAAACAAGGAAATTTATGAGACTGGGCAGATATTATTCTGTTTTATATAACAGATCTGAGATTTCATTATAGACCTGTCCTTCTCTTGGTCTATGGATTAGGATGTAGCTCTCAGATTCTTCTCCAGTACCACATCTGGCTGCCACAATGCTCTTTACAATTATGATAATGAAGTAGGACTCAGTAACACTAAGCAAGCCCAAAATTAAATATTTTTCTTAGTAGAGTTGCCTTGGTTGTCATCCTTCTTCACAACAATAGCAGAGTGAATAAGACAATTTATTATATATATATTATATATATATATATATATATATATATATATATAAACACACACACACATATATACACCTCTTGAAGACCACAGAGCTAGGGTAATGGGGCTTTATGATTTGACTAGAGATAAAGAGTTCATGAACAGCTCAACAGTTTTAACCTGCTATGATATATTATTAATATTAGTATTCACATATTTTCACAGAGCAAACTCAATCCTAACCAGTTTTTAAATGCCCTAAGTGCCATCCTCTGTAATGCAACCACTGATAATCAAAGAAGGAAAAAATGCAGGCAAAGTCAATACATTCCCTTCATCTTTATTACTTAACTCATTTTGTTTTAAATGTTTCCAATAATACTTATATAATCAATGTTCTACAGCATACAAAATAAAGCCTGGTTTGCGTACTAACATTAAATATTTATTGGTCTAACACAAAAGGATATTTTGCCTTTTTTACACTATCAAACTTAATTTAATTTGAATTAAACATGGGCTACTTACTTATGAGCGTTATTTTCTGGATTTTATGAAAAAAAAGAAAAAAGAATGGATAGCAAAAAATTCAAATGCCCTCTCCATTGTGATATATATCCATCACTATTGGAAAACAGCAAAATAATAGAGATAATCATGCTTGTGGTTTGTATATTACATTAAGAAATTCCATCAGTCAGGAATAAAGGCCACATCGTTTGGGGTTAAAATTATTTTAATGTTACCGCTTACAGAATTTGAAGAATTTCATGGCAGGTGCAGTAATTTGAGTCATCTTAAATGTTGGCTATGACAGCAAAGGGAGTAGTGAAAAGATCAAAATACTAAACAAATTATATTTGAACTGTTTGGTTTTTCTAAGTTCTAGAAATTAGAAATAGTTATAATCACTGCCTCCAAACAAAAGCATGCATGAAAATTTCAAATCATCCTTTTATTTCCCTATGATCTTTAGGTAATATCCGAGGTTAACATGAACTTGAGATAAACATGTTTGAAAGGGGCAAGGTCCTGTAAAAGTCAGTGGAAAGGTTAAAGTTGATGAGATATTTTTCAGACACTTAAGGGATAATGGTAAATCTTTTAGAAAAATCAGTATGGATGTTTTTTTTCACAAAGAGAAAATTAATTGACAAACATATTTTCTCTTCACATAAAATGTAAAAATGTTATTACTGTGTTGAGTTTTGTTTTATTTGAAAATATTTTTTCATATAATATATTCTGATCATCGCTCTCTCTCCCCTGCCTCTTCTAGATCCACTCTACATCCCACCTACCCAATTCCATACCATCTTTCTCTCTTTCTTTGCCAAAAAAAAAAAAAAAAATAGCACAAAGGTAAACAAACAAAAATTAAGAAGAATGAAAGAAAAAAGAAAGGAAAACACAAGAAATGCATACACACACCTCATAGAAACCCAAAATCAGATACCACAAGTATAAGGAAAAATCAGTGAGACAGAAAAGGGAGGCATGTTATATTGTCTTCTCTCAATAGACAGTAAAAGAACCAAGTACTTATGATATGATTACAGTATTATTTTCCATATTTTTCTCACTGATAGGGGAAAAGAATATTTAGTTATTTGGCTGTTTTACAATTATCTTCTAAATTTAAACATTAAAAGTACATTTCTAAAATTTTGCTTGTTATTTTTCTAAGAGTGATTGAATCCTATTAGCTAAGAACTATTCAAACGTTCCCTTCAGAATGAACTAGATGTTTATTTTAAAATAAGATGTTTTCTGTATTATGAGTCATTATCTCACAGCTATTGTAAAGATCCTCCTAGTAACAACTTTTCAACTTTGTCCTCCAGTTTTACAAAACTTAAAAGGGCATGTGGAATGAAACAGGAAGACTGACAAAACAGCCAAGTTACAATTAAATTTCAAGTATTGAAAGGAAATGTAAAAGTTAGCCGTAGTCCTGGGAGGGTAATTTAGATGGATGGTTGATATAAGAAATCCCCAGAGGGCACATTCCATGGTAATTTATGCCACCCTTACCTCTCCTGGGACAAAACTTATAAGCTAATGACAGTTGACATTTGCCTCATGCAGCTCTTTCCTTTCCAATAAATATGACTCTCACACATACTGTTCCATGTGCTTTGTAGAGCCACTTGGCACTACATCAAAGAATGCCCTAAAGAGAGAGAGAGAGGAAAAAAACCATATGTGGATGATATTAATAAACATAACTTGATAGAAATTCTGAATTTTAACATCCCCACAGTTTTGCATTAAAGACCACTCAGGGTTTAGTGGACATTTGCATTTGTTCTAATTTCATAGAATTTATAACATCTGCTACTCTTTGGAGAGGTAAAAAACAAAGAGCAAAGAGGCGTTTTGGCTTCTATGCACCTCTCATTTGAAGACAGCCTAGATCTCTTTATTTTTTCCTTTTACTTTCATCCAATTCCATATGCATTTGGAATGCACATTTGGAATGAGCTTGAATCTGTTGACCAATTGCAGCTGTGCCTGGGAGGGTCCTATTGGTCATCCGTCCTCTCTCTGTGGTGCAATGTTCGTTCTCAGAAGGAAAGCTGAGCCATAAACAATACCTTTGTCTGATTCTCATTTCTGCAGTGTGATTACTCATCCTCCCACTGGTAGTTTGGTTTACAAAAGTCCTATTTGGAAAGTTCCAGAATGTAGTCAGATATAAACGCCATAATATGGAAATATTTAAGCAGCGGAAACCGGCAGAATGGTGTAGCAACTGAGCATTTTTTTATCTGAAACCCAAGATAGCAAGGCATCTGAATAGAGCAGTTTTACACAGGGACAGCACTGCAAAGTGTGGCAGCTCATGAGAGCTCAAGCTGTACCAGGCTGACAGACAACATTTGGCTTGGATCAGGATTCAGACTCAAAAGCAATGAGAAGACAGAAAATAAGCTTCTAATTTCCTTCCTTGAAATTAGGTCCAGCTTCTGACTACTGTTCTGTGTTGGTTGGGGTTTTAAATACATAAAAGCAGACAGGCTTTAGTTCATATCTGGTAATGGGTTGTCTCTCCTCCCCTCACCCCCAACATCTTCAGACTCATTCAATCCAGCTGCAAAAGCATTTCATTTTTCAAATGATGGTCCAAGATTCAGATGGAAACCTTTACTCATGTATTTAAATCTGTGTTTTTGTTAAAGTACCTACTGTGAACCAGATACTATTTTCACATTGAAATTTTTTTTTGGTGTATATTCATTGTACATAGTGAATGGGTTTCATAAAAATGTTACTCATATCTATTATCTTCCCCCCTCTTTCATTCAATCTCCTAGTGTCCTTAGTTCCTCCAGTATTCATATGCCCAACCCCGTTTTGTGTTTCTACATAAAACTTCATGTTCAAATACAAGGTAAAATGTGATGTAAAAGTCATAAAAAGTCAAAAGTTATAAAGTCAAAAAAGTCATTAATGTCATAAAAAGCCTTTATGATTTGGTTATTAATTGGATGCTGTCAAGATGCTATTTTCCAGAAAGTAACATAATTTAACTTTTCTTTGCAATTGAATAAAATATCGCTGCATTTGAATATGTTTTCTATGTTTATGGATACCTAGGTAGATTCTGTAATAGGCCTAATGTATATAGTGAAGAACAGCAAGCAGGAGTGTGCATATAACACTATTGTGTGCTGACATAGAGTCCCTTCAGAGTGTTATGCCTGGATCATTTGCTAAGGAATGTCCATGCTGAATTCTACAGTGACTCCACCAGTTTACATTCCCAGAATATAACATACCCTTTCTAAACTCCAAATCTCTCTAGATTCAGTATGTACTTTAAAAGAGCAAGGGCTGCTTTGTTTGGCCTCAGTGGGAAGATGCGCCTAATCCTGCAGAGACTTGAAATACCACAGTGGGGGATACTCAGGGGACCCCCACCCTCCCAGAGGAGAAAGGGATGGGAGAAGAATTCTGTGAAGGGGGACCAGAGGATAGCAGCATTTGGGATGTAGTTTAATTGATTAATTAATTAACTAATTAATAAATTAAAAAGAGAGCAAGGAGCTTGTGCTTTGAGGGCAGACAGCTTATCATGGTGCTGAAGTTATGCAAGAGCGGCTTGGGCACATCTGGGCAGATGTAGAAAAGGGGAATGGCAGCATGCAACAGGTTTTCTCCATAGCTCCTTCCATTTAGTCTGGTATCCAAGCCTACTGAGTGTGTATTTTGTAGTTAGTTATCTAACAGTCATCTTAATGGCTTTGTCATCTTTTTTTTTTTTTTTTTGAGCCATTTGTTCTATCTCGAAGCAGAGCCCCATCTAGTATGTGTATTCTGCACAAACATACAAGTTCTCCTTAGAAGGACTCTGAACCTCTTATATCCTCTGCTATGGCCATGTTGGAATTCTTGTATATATCTTATTGATTTTTATTTTGAAAATTTTCATATATAAATGATATATTTACATTAACTATTATCTCCTTCATACCTCCAAGACAAGTTTCGTTCACCTCCCAATTCAGGTAAATGACTGCCTTTTCTCAATAATTATTGTTTTACAAATACATACACAAACTTTATACACACACACAGTGGCTTTACTAATGGACTTTACAAATGGGAAAACAGATTCTCTTTCATTCAGTAGTCTTGAGTTAACTATGACTTTATCTAGGATATCCCATGAGATTTCCAATCACCACTTTGACATGTTAATTGGTGTTATTTTTCAAGTTGAGATATTGTTGAGATTTCATGGGTATGCCTTCTCTTTCCTATTTAAAAGATATAATCTTTCAACAAAACTCTGCTCTTCCAAACAACCTTTCCACCCCTTTAATTGATGTTCTGCAGACCTTTTTTGTTAAGAATCATCTGTTATCAACTAGAACTGGAAGATTCGCAATTCATAGTTCTTTGGATTTTCACAAGGGGTGGCTTTCTGTAATGGTCTTTATCTGCTACAAAAAGAAACTTCTTGGATGTAGATGAGAATGACACATATTTGTGGGTACAGAAATAGGATTTACAATGTAGTTAGAGATTACACTGGGTTGAGAAAATGGATGTAGTAGGTTCTTCTCTGCATTCCTTTGCTGCAAACATCATAAGTAATTAGTCAAATTTACAAAACCATGTATAAATTTTCTCTTAATAAGTAGGCCTCAAGTCCCATTAGAGGGTTCTTGGCTATCCCCAAGATACAAGTGTCATTATAGCATCAGTGGAAGGAGGAAGAGTACTGAGTGGGAGAGAGGATCGGTAGGGGAGTGAGGTATTTCAGGCTCAGGTGTGGGCAGGGGAAAGGGGGATGAGAATGAATGGAAAACTGCACTTGACAGGGTCAGAAAGAGATGGACACCTGGCATAACTTTGTGTTTTTAACAGTTATTGTTTTCTGTAGTGGTCTCTGTCTGTTGCAAAGTGAAACTTCCTTGATGAAAAGTGAGGGCTACATCTATCTTTTAGTATAACAGCAAATATTTAAGATTTAAGTAGAGATTATGCTGCTTTAATAAGGTGATAGTTATAGGTTCTCCTGCAAGACTGCTGCTTCACTAGCCCTGTGGAAATTGGCTTGATATCCATCACCGGGCATGATTTTTCTCTTGTTGACTGGTTCTTAAGACTATTAGAGAGCTGTTAGTTACAGTTAACAATATATGTGTCAGAGTTATCTTATAATGCTATTTTGGTTCATATAGTTCATATAGTTAGGTAGGACTGTGGTTTCGTCCTCCTTTGTAAACTTGACCATGACATACACTGAAAGCTAATCCTCAAGGAGGAGACTTTGAAGTCAGTTCCAGATCATGAACCCTTAATTTCTTCCTGTGTCTAAAGTTTATGCTGCCTTCAGCAATGTAGATTTACCTTCCAAATCTGGCAGATAAATAAGATCAATAGATATAGCCTGTAATATTTTGAGCGTCTCTGGGGCAACCCTGGCCAACAACTCAAAACAGGGTTCCTCATGTTTGGTGGTTTTTGTTTGTTTGCTTGTTTGTTCATTTGTTTTATCATATGGCCCTTAGCTCTTGGAAGGAGGATGGTCAGCTCAAATGGAAAAATTTTATTAAGAAGTAATAAATGTATTGTGTGTGTGTGTGTGTTTACTTATAAACTGATTTTTGTGTACTTTTTCAGTTAAAAGTTAGTAGTATGTGTCATTATTACTTTTTCTGACATATTAAAGTCATATTATTCTTTTTGATTCTTCTTCTGTATTATTCCTCTCTCCATCCTATTTGAAACCCCACATTTTTCCCATTTCCCCAACAGTGTCTCAAGTTATTTTTCATTTTCTCCACTTCCTGGTTTCTGTACCTACGACAGACTAAATACTCACATCTGATTGTTTGAAGCTAGTAGCATTGTCAATAAAAAAGAATTTATAATGGTCATTGTCCTGGGTAGGGATAACCTCTCGCAGGATTATCTTTTTAATTCCATCCACCTATGTACAAGATTCAGAATTTCATTTTCCATTAATTCTGATGTGACTCCACAGTACTTATATATCACATTATCTACTAGTCTGTTGACGGACACGTATGTTGTTTTTCTTCCTTGATTGTTGTGAACAGAGCAGCAATAAACATGGCTGATCAACTATCTGTGAGGTAGGTGTTGAGTCCTTTAGGCATATGCCAAGGAATGCTAGATCTATCTTTAGCTTTTGTAGCTAGGCCCATTTGCAAACCCACCTCCAATTAATGATGGTTCCTGTCAGAATACTGTCCAAGAATGAGGTTGTATATCGAGATTTCTGAGTGCTTTTGAGAAAATTTGAAACAAAACAAAAACAAATGTCTTATGATCTGTTTCTTCAAAACACAAAATTGTTCTTGGAATGTGTTTTTGTGTCCCTACCAGATGTAATGGATAGATGTGAGCTTACTTCAGATATTTATTAATACTAGCTATTATTTGTTTGTACACATCTATTGAAAGACATGCTTTTCCCACATGCAGCCTGTCCTTGAACTCATGAGACCTTTATTTAGGAGACCTCTCTTGATCATAAATTTTCTGATGCTCTAAATAAAGTGGGCTACTGCATGAAACTTTATTCCACCTCATTTATTGGCTCTACTCTCCCAGGTCCATACACCTTTAAAGTGGTAAATAAATGATAACTGAATCAGTGACATTAAGACAACTATGAAATAAAAGTGATGACCTTCACAGAAGTAGGTGAATGAGAATAATAGGGCAGAAAAATAGAGAAGGTTTTGCATTATGTGAAGTTTACACATTACTCTTTAAAAAAGGAGGAACACACATACTAAAGTCACAACTATGACATTGCTTACAAGTTGTTTATGATGATAATCTCTGGTTTCCAGAAGAAAGATCTTTAGATGAAGATGTATGGGACAGAATTTAAAAGAATATTAAAATAGCATGTAAACAAGGAGCAAAGATTCTTGCTCATTTTTGGCTCTCTTGGGCATTAATTTAGGCTGTCATTAAAATAATTAAGGAAAATAAAATGAATATTAATTGTGGGAAAAGATGGAAAATATATCAAATATATACTAGGTCATCAAACCTTAATATTGGTAAAAAGGCAAAATTTTCCTATTAAGGAAAAATCAAAAGTAAGAACAGCACAAATAACTATGCTATTGAAGACTCCCTTAGATCCTGTAATGGATCTTCCTCTATAGCTATATCCTCCATTGTCTGATAATGACCCTAAAGCATGGTGTGAGGAATTTGATAAGCAATCTAACCTTAAATTCTCTCCACTTTTTTGACAAAGTCTTAAGAGAGTCTATACAAAGCTAACTTCACAATCTAAGAGAGCTAGTGTACAGCTGGGAAAAGGAATTAGTTTACCAATCCTCATGAGCTGCATTTAACATTTCCACTGCAACTTCAACAAAATAAAAATATTTAAAATTCTAGGAGGAAAGACAGCATTGGGCAGTGCTTGCATATTATCTTGTGAGACAAGAAAAGAATGACAGCTATTTGAATCCAGACAAAAAGAAGCATTTATGTATCCTATGAATCCTTTACTGCCTTTGAACTTATTTATTTTTCTTACTAACTTATTTCCTACAGGTATTATAGCACAAGAAGAAACCCTTTGAAATGGATTTATTTACAGTATAAGGGCCATAAAATATTTATTGCTTACCTTACTCGTATTGCTCAATTACTGAATCACGTAACAACCCAATGTCAATGATGATAGGGATTTGATCCTTGCTGTAATTATTCTTAACTAATAATCAGTTGTCAAAAGTGTTTCAGAACTCTATAGATTTTCAAAATTTCTCTGCTTATTACTATGAAAGGACAGAAAATTATTATCTAACTGGAAAGATATTTGATTTTTTTTTCAAACAAACTGAATTTGCGATTGTAAAATTTGTCCAACCTTCTCCCATTCCTCAGGAAGGCATTTATTTTATTGATGCTTCATCTAAGGTTATAGAAGATATTCATGGTCCAGGTTTTCATCAATCTATTAGGAATTACTTTGCCTCAGCCTTACAGGCATAACTCATTGTTTTGATCCATACATTATGGCTAATTCATAAACCCTTAAATATCATTTCAGATTCTGTTTATATTGTAGGATTATTTCTAGCAAGGAACTCATACACATGTAAGATCTATCCTTTCTACTTTTGTTGAAGAAAGAAACAAGAAAGAACATTATTAACCTGCCCTACTTTTACTTCTCCAGAATTAAATGGAGAATGGGGTATATGTTATTGCAGATGGATCCACTGAAACATGATTTCCTTCAGCCCTAGACACCTGAGTAGGACCACGAGACATTAGAAGTCACCAGAAAGATAGTAAAGCTCTAACTAAAATGTTAATGGAAATATCTACCATATCATCAGAAGTCAATCAGCCCACCTGGGCCAAGTTAAGATCCTATCCACCAAGGGAGAATTTATTCTACAAAACACATAGAGGCCTATGTCACCTGAGAATATTTCTGGCAATTCTAGCTGCTTTGACCTGTGCACTTTTATGAGTTTCTTTGAACATATATATTTTTCTTATGTTTCCCATCTTCCATTGCTTCAATTTGTGGATGGGATGGATGCAGCTTTCTTTTTTTTTTAATGTTTACTAATGATTGCATTTGCTTATACCTGGACATTGTGATCACAATAGACTCACTGATTCTTCTATGATTCATTCTTTCAATCACTAGATATGTAAATAGGACATTGTAATATTTGTAATCCTATTAAAGTCAAAATGGGTATATGTTCTATAACACATCAGAACTACTAATTATATGCTCTCTTTCTTAGCCATTGTACAGATTTTTCTGATCAACATAATAATGTAACCAATAGTACTTGGTATATTTAGGGATCTTGATCTTAGTGGTTGAGTATTACACAAAAATGCTTACATTGCTCTAATATTATTCAATGTGTTTATAATTTGCTTTCTTATATGATACTCATGAACAAATGACAGTTACATGTATCTACAACATCTCAAAATAAAACCACTCTGGGTATTCTAGTATTAAAAATACAAAAATGGGGAGATATTAGAACATGATACAGGAAGGGAGTTCTGTGAGATTTCTGAGTACTTATGAGAAAACACCAAGAAAACAGAAAAAGTCTAGTGACCTCAGTTTCTTCAAAAACATGATATAGTCCTTGAGATGTGTTTTTGTGGCCCTCTCATGTGTGACATATAGAAGTGAGTATACTTCAGATTATTCATTTCAAGGGGCTATTGTTATTTGTTTATATGCCTCTATTGAAAAACATATTTTTGCAACATGCAGCTTGGTTTTGTGGTTGTATACAGCTTGAACTCATGAGAAATTTACTCAAGTGACCTCTTTTAACACTTAGAGTTTAAATTGTCTGAATCTCTGATTCAATTGCATATAACTATAATCTGCTGCATATCAGGTATATTCTCCCAGGTCTCAACACCTCCAGAGCTGGGAACAGGTTCTCTGTTTTTCCTCTTCCTCTAAAGTATATATTATCATGTCCAAGACACACTTTTAATGGGTTATTTGGGTTTATTTTACTCTTTTTTTTAATTTATTGACTTTTTAAGTTCTGTTTTTATCCTAGATATGAATCCTCTGTAAGCTATAAAACTGGAAGTGATTCTCATTCATTTTTTTAAACTTCTTATTCACATGACTGACTGATTCTTCAATTGGGCAGAAGCTTTTTAGTTTTAGGAAGTCCTTGGACAAATTGATTACTACTTAGGAAGTCTCTTCCTATACCTATATCATGTAGGATCTCTTTGTACGGCTTTCAAAGGATCCATTGAGAAACCAGCAGTTTACCTTTATATGTGAATTTGTTTTTCTCTTGAAGCTTTCAATTTGCTTTATTTGTTCTGTATTTTGTTTGTGCTTTAACAATGGTGTGCTATGGGAGGTTTATTTGCTGGTCTTGTTATTTGGCTCAGCTTCCTTATATTAATTCTGCCAATCTTTGAGAATAGTAGATCATTTTCAAATGACTTCTTCAATTTCTTCCCTGTTGTAAATTTTCATTGGAGATATTTTTCATTTTCATGGATTGATTTATTGCTATTGCTTTATTTATTCTTTTGAAGCTATTGTGGATGGTGTTATTTTATTGAAATTGTTTTACTAAATTGTTTTTACTGATTTCTTTATCAACAAATTTTTTGTTAGTTTACATAAAAGTTACTGTTGTGGGGTGTTGGCTGAAAATACACATGGGGGTTACATTCACTCCCTGACTGCTTTTCATTCAAAATCTCTGTCAAGGCTTTCCCATCTGCTGGCAAGTATCATTTTTCCTCCTGCCTTCCATTCTTCTGCCTTCAGGAGTTCATAGTCTTCTGGGACAAGTGCTCAGTTTATTTGTAGTGCTCTTTCCTAAATCAGCTTCAAGGCCATAATTTGTGTATCCAAGACCTGTACATGCATGTTCTCAGCTGATATAAAATGCTCCTTTATTAATGATATAGAGATCTTTATATTCAAATCTAGGGAAATTCTAATTTTAAATACCTGTTTTTTTTTCTTTTTTTTAGAAAATCCACCTTAATTTGAAGATTGTTATATTAAACCTGTAAGTTTCTTTTACTCCATTGTATTTCTAATCTTTACACAGTAAGTACTGTCATTAACAACATGGTAAATCATTCTAGTCAGCCTTCCTTTATGCCCTTAGCACCCTCTTTGTCTTCCCCTGGCTGTGATCCTCTGGGATGGTTTGTTTCCAAGTCTCCTCTAGGCACTGTTGTTTATTAGTAAACTTGACTTCCTTTGTTTACTCTGAAATTAGCTATCATTTTCATTGGTGAGCCTCATGGATAAGGGAATATGCAGCACCCTCAAGCATGGCTTATGTTCTTGATGGCCAGAGCAGCCTCACCCTAACCCTGTGTCATACATGTCAGACTGAACCCCTGTACTTGTGACTGGGACAGGTTTTCAGCTATATTGAATAAACAATTCCATTTTATGCATAATAAGCTTGGAATCAAGATTTAGTGAAATGAACATGGAAATCTTATTAGCTCATAGTGATTAACTAAGATAAATGTACAATGAAGTAATAGGTGAGAGGAAAAAGAAAACATGTTTTCTTTTCCTATTGTGTTGGATGCAGGACTGAAGGCAAGAGTTCTGGAATTTCTGCAAATAGGCTGATAAAAATGGAAAAGGAATTCTCTTACAGAAGTTCACTTTGCATTGCTCATAAACAAGGTCACAGATCAAATATCTGTGAAACTAGAATATATTCTACTAATTCAATTAAACCAATACACAAATGCACTGTTCTCCTACTGTTTTGAAACAGGTTCTGTGTGCATGATTCACAAATGTCAATAATACAGCTATTCTGAGAACTAAATATTTCAACTACAAAACTCAATGCTATTCTTTCACCTACTACTCAGTTCAGGCCCTCCACTCAACAACTACCATGCTGACCATTCACTCCTACCATCACTGTTATGAGTGACTCTCCAAGTTCTACTTGATTGCTGACATAGAACCATAAAAAGTGTGAGATACAGGATAGAATATCACTTTTCAAATTTGTTCAAGCTTCCAAAAGATGGATGCTGCTACTCTTCTTGTGCCCATGCGCTAACAAGTAACCTGCTCTTGCAGAGGAACAGGATTCATTTCATAGCACCCACAATCCTCATAAATGTCTGGAAATCCAGTTCCTAAAAAGGATATGTACATAGTTCTTCAACCTAGACTCATGCTTCCACAAATAAGACTCAGACTAAAATTATGTTCACAAATATCTTGACCATAAAACTAGGCTCTCCTCTGACTAGATATATAATGTAAAATGTTACATTTATTCTAGCCTACATTCTGCCACATGGCTAGTTACCTGTGCTCAGGTACCATGTATCTGTCTAATCACATATTCCCAGTGAATCTTCTACATCACTCTAACCCAGCATTCTTTCTCCTCCCATATGTCCCCCTTTCTATTCCCTGCCTAAGCCATAGGCCATAAGATTTGTAATTGACAAGTGATATATCTATACAACATACAAAATAGTCACTCTAAATGTACCACTAAATCTGAAGCCTTCTTTTGACTGAACTGGTATAAATATTCATGTTCAGGGAAATATATATATATATGCATACTAATAATATATTTTTAAAATATTGTCTTCTAAGATTCTTTCTTCCTCTGTATACTTACCTGGCTTTATAATGCAAGTTCTCTAGACACAGCAGCAATATGTGTAAGAGAATTTTAAGTTAATTTACTTCTGATAGATAAAGATGGAAGTGTAGAAAGAAGAGGGGTAAGAGAAAGGGAAGAAGTCAGAAGGGAAGGGGATAGGGATAGATAAAAGATTGGCTGTCATGGCTCACATCACTGAGTTCAGGAGTGGAACTGGCCTGTTTTCCCCACATTTTAGGCTTCAGAACAAAGAATAAGAAAAATCTTAAATAATAAGACTGCTATATAGACTATACAAACATCCCTAAGTTCAGGAAGAAAGGGATACATGATTATAGAGGTCATCATAAGAGTAAATTAAAAGTTTAGCATTCATTTATCTAGATTGACAAATAACTTTTATTTACTTACCATACACACTCACACACACATACACACACACATTTGTAGTATGCGTGTGAGTGTGTGTCTGTGTATGTGCATGAGAATAGGGTATCTATATTTTATATTTTTGCCTTTCCTGAAACTGGTAATGTAGACCAGGCTAGCCTCAAACTCAACAGAGATCTAACTGTACTTCCTGGTACTAGTGATAGAGTTATGTGTCATAATATCTGTCCTAAGAAGATCTTTTAAAGTTATAAAATTCATTTACTCTGTCCACTCAACTTTTCCATCTCTGTCCAGTATTCCACTTTTAAGTAATCCTCTTAAATAGCAGTAGTATGGAGGTACCACTGACTACCATCCACTAAAATAAAGGAAGCCACATCCTGATATCCATGAATGTTAAACTTTTGCTCCTGTGTTGAAATGGAAAACTTTAGATTAAATTTTATCATGAAGATATTGATTAAATTCTCACAGTCCTAAGATGTCATCTGAGTTTGGTAAATTTGGAAGTTTTGTAAGTTTCATTTTGTTAGTAATTTAGAAAGAAACAATACCACTTATTCTTTGTATTTCAAACAAATTTTTGTATTTGTAAGCAAACTTGATGCTTTAAAGTTAATAATTGTCTTCAATTAGAGATGAGAAGAAAGAGACATATAGAAGAAGGAGGGTGTGGGTAAAATAGCAGTAAGAATGACTAAAAGAGTCATAATGAATAATACTATTAAATACATAAAATACATATAATATATGTAAAACATGGTATAAGTGTGTGTGGTGTCTCATATATTTTTCACATACTGCCTGACAATGCTTACTTCAAGAACGAAGAATCATCTAATAATAACCCAGAATCAAGTATGAGAAATGTTATTTTAAGTTGTTGGTCAAGGTTGTTGAAAACAACCCACACCATTACATGCTATTGCTATTGCTGTTGTTTGTCCCCGAGAGGTGGAAGTTAAACCCCTATTGACACAGATACTATGAACTTCAGGCCAGGGTACTCAGACCCCTGACCTGCAAATGATATGAAATCTTTCTCGAGTCCTAGCTTTTCATGGTACTATAAGGCACTATGCAAACTTCCAAAGGAGGGAAGCAATAAAAAGTCTTACCAGCTACAATACTATGAACAAGCAGAATAGTCATCATGACATCACAAAACTACTGGCATACATTCCTTAGAGATAACTAACAACAATAAGAAAGAATGTCTTGTTCTGGAAACCTAGCCAATTCTCCAGTGCTAGTGAAGTCATAATGCTTTAAAAGAACCAACTACTACAATTTTACTAAACCAGCATAACCCCTTAAATCATTTAAAATATTTGCCCTTATGTCTACACATGATTTTGCCCCCAACTCTCATCAAAGAAACTCAGTTTGCATCAGAAACTACTACATAAAATAATGAGCATAGAATACAGGGTTGTGAGTCTCACTGTATGCATCTACAACAAACGTCTATATCCAAGGCTCAGTGATCATTTCAGGAAAATGTCTGGAAAGGTTTTAAGAGTCATAAAAACATGTATTGGCTATGAGATTGTGTTTCTTAGAGTATCAAAAGATAACATATATATATGTTATCTTCTAAAATATTCCTATAATGTTCTTTCTTCTAAAATATTCCTATAATGGGCAAGGCCACGAGGCCTCAAACATATACAAAGAAATAGAGGCTACTAAGGAATATTGAACATGGGGGAACCAATTGCCAAAAGCATAATAGATAAGAATTTTAGTTTTACTTTTCCCATTGGCAACAAAAACAAATACAATTATAAACATCATTACATCGATGATTTCAATGTCCTATATTTGGGTTAGCACATGTCTAATACCTAAAGAAAACAACCCACAAGTATGTAACAAACACTATCAGATTCTGTCATTTGCTTTTGCACAAGAATAATTGTCTTGTTATAATTGTCTATCATACAGAAAAAATAGTAGCTTAAATTTCATGTTCCTCATTATCCCAACTGTTAATCATAAATCCATAGACATATATAACTGTCAAGACCCAAAATATACTACACCCAGATTCTAAGATATATTCTCATTCATGTATTTGTTTACAACTAACCCTTATAATTTCTCTGCTCATCTAATTTTTAAGAAAACTTTTGTGTAGGTAGAAAAGAAAAAACATGTTTTATTTCACAAAAGAAACACGTTTTATTCATCCTATGAAACCTAAACTACAGAAATTTCACAGCAGACTGAAAATGTATCACAATGCACTGAAATATATGATTCTGTAAATGATAATCAGACAAAAGGATTGACTTGCTTCCTTTACTCCGAGACTGAAATGGTGATATGCTGAAATGTAAGTGTTCAAAGTAGTAGGTAAGACTTAAAGACACAAGTGTCAGGCACAAAGAAAGGAGCAATGAAAGTCCATTGTTATCCTAACAGAATATAAGGTGCTAATCATGGGAAAATCTCAAGAGCAGGAAGATCCCTTGCATTCTTCATAAATTACTGTATCTGTACTTATGCTACTGTTCTCCATTTGTCTGTTACATAGCCCAGCCACCATTTTTGGAAAAGTCATACCTACACCTTAATAAAAGACTGAGAATATACATGACTGAAATTAAAGGAAGGGTTTTTTTTTAAAGGTAGAGTGGAAATCAATTGTTTTGGAATGAAGAGTTATATGCCATTCTGTTTCTCTAATAAAGGAAAGGGATGTCGTTTGTGTGCACCTACATTGTATGGCACTTCCAGGCAAGGACTGTTGAGGACATGAAACTAGAACTGGACAGAAACATAGGATACTAACAACAAATCAAGCTTGAGAACTTTGTAAAGATTAATCGAGAATTCCTTTTTGCCTCAAAAGTAGGCAGTTCTGTATCACATATTGCTGAATTACATGAATGTTGCTCTTTCAGAACTAAGGACTTATTCGAGGAAAAAAATTATTAATTGTGGAGAATATGTGGTAACCACAATATTTAGATGTTTTGACAGAAAAAAAAAATCCACGGACTTGAAACTAAGGTAGTTTGTTATTGAATATCAGTAGTCAGAACAATATGTCTGGTATCATTCCTTTATGCTACGGACTAGTTTCATGAACTGTAGGGTGAGGGAGAATGCAGTTGTTTGGATCACAGAAAAGAAACCTTAAGTTATAAAATTTTATGGGCTTCTGTTTGGCAATATTTTTACCCAAATGGCCTTTTAAATTTAATTTAATTTTCTTTTACACTCCAGATTTTATCTCCCTCCTGGTCCACTCTCTGACTATTCCATGACCCATACAACCTTACACCCCAGTCTACATGAGGATGTTCCCATTCCCCCAACTGCACCCCACTAACCTCCCCACTCTCTGGGGCCTCCAGTCTCTTGAGGGATAGGTACATCTTAGTGTATGCTGTCTGGTTGGTGGTCCAGTGTATGAGAGATCTCAGGGTCCAGATTAATTGAGACTGCTAGTCCTCTTACAGGGTTTCCTTCCTCCTCAGCTTCTTCCAGCTTTTCTCTAATTCAACCACAGGGCCACCAACTTCTGTCCATTGGTTGGGTGTAAATATCTGCATTTGATTCCCTCAGCTGCTTGTTGGGTCTTTTGGAGAGCAGTCATGATAGGCCTTTTTTTTTTTTTTTTTTTTTTTTTTTTTTTTTTTTGTGAGCACTCCATAGCCTCAGTAATAGTGTAAACCCTTGGGACCTCCCCTTGAGCTGAATCCTGCTTTGGGCCTGTCACTGGACCTCCTTTTCCTCATACTCTTCTCCATTTTTGTCCCTACAGTTCTTTCAGAAAGGAACAATTGTGGGTCAGAGATTTTTGACTGTGGGATGGCAACCAGATTCCTCATTTAATGCCCTGTCTTTCTGCTAGAAGTGGGCTCTATACGTTCCCTCTCTCGACTGGAGGGCATTTCATCTAAGGTTCCTCCCTTTGAGTTGTAAGAGTCTCTCCTCACCTCCCAGGTCTCTTGTACATTCTGGAGGGTCCCCTCACCTCCTAAGTCCTGAGGCTGCCTGTTTCCATTCTTTCTGCTGGCCCTCAGGATTTCAATCTTTTCCCCCCCATTCAATACTAAAACATGTTCCCCTCTTCCCTTCCTTGTCCCCTTTCCCACATAGGACCCTCCTATCCTTCTCCTCCTGTAATTGCTTTCTTCTCCCTCCAGAGTAGGACTGAGGTCTCCTTATTTCGGTTCTTCAGCTTGTTAACCTCTTTTGAGTTTTGTGGACTATATCCTGGGTATTCTGTACTTTTTTTTTTTTCAAATATCCATTTATTACTGAGTACATACCATGCATGTCCATTTGGGTCTGAGTTACCTCACTCAGGATGATATTTTTTGGTTCCATCTATTTGCTTGCAAAACTTATGATGTCCTTGTTCATAATAGCTGAGTAGCATTCCATTGTGTAAATGAACCACATTTTCTGTATCCATTCTTCTTTTATGGGACATCTGGGTTGTTTCCAGCTTCTGGTTATTACAAACAAGTCCACTACAATTTCTTGTTAATCTGGACGTAACAAAATATTTCCAGTAAGGGAAGGAACTTCATTTGCTTCATAAAACTAATACCTACATTCCACTATTCTGAGTGCATAGACATACAATCAAATGGAAGAAATTGACTGGTAAAATGTCAATGTTACATACCAAATTTATTGTTACTTACCTTTCCAGGATAACTCAATAAATTATTGTCATCATATCAGTCAAGCTTTTATCTATAATAAACTAGTTAAAAGTCATTTACTCATAGACTTTAAAACATTTTGATATCTTTGTTGACAGCCTTTTGTTGAATTTATTTTCATTTTCCTTCTCAATTTGTAATCATCACTGATTTTATTTCTTAACTCATATATTTATGTTTTAACATATAGTCTGTAGACTATGAATAGAAATTTTAAATGCTTAGTTTCATGAATCTGGAAAAATGCATGTACATGCAAATACCAAGGAATCAAACAGCTCCATTTGTGCAAAGTAAAATCTGCACTTTTATTAGCATCTTCCCTGGACTCTTGCTCTCCTCTTTGTAAGTTAGTTTCACTCCTTTGAGAACATCATTTTTTAAAGGTACATGTCCCCAACTTTATTACATGTCAGTAACACCCAGAAGAGGAAAGGCAGCTATAAACTGCTTAGCTTCTCAAATCTATGGAAAGGACTTGTCAACTGTTATACTATTTTTTCTTCATCATATATTTGGTTCATTTCTGTAAACACTAGACTCAGCAACTATCTAATTTCTCACCTGACATTTCTACCTTCTTCTTCTCTCTTACTCCAGGTTTGAGAGTAGAGAATTTGCATTTTTCATCAGCATAAACCTCATTATATCTGTCCTCGGCTTTATTGTTTTGTACAGCTTTATCATGACAACCACAATAAAAATATGATTCCTTCTCATTGACTCTAACTCCTTATACAGGGTTGCTTCCATTCACTTTGTTGATTACATTCCTTTCATGCATCAACTGTGTAATATTTAGTACTCCTACTTGTCCTTTTATGGTAACTTCATTTCTTTTAATCATAACTAAACACACTTTTCATATCAATTTGAAATATTTGAATAACAGTTTGAATTAGTAACTCACAGACTTAGAAGAAGATGTGATTTGCTTATCAATATCGCCTGTACTCATCCCCAGCATGATGGGAGATCTCTAGGGCTTGATTGGAAGGAAAGCCAAATGTGTGAAAGGAAAAGCAGTATTTAATCAAAAGTATCCAAAGGGCTTTTTGCTCCTATGGCCTCTCTGTCCCTAACTACCTGCAATCATTAAGGAAGGTGATGGTAGTACACTTCACATCTGCAGAATATATTTCTAACAGTTGGAAGTTAGCATGGCACTTCTCAACTTGCCTACCACCTTATCTAACAGATTGTCAATACTAGTGAACTAGAAACAACTAAAATGAGTCTGTTAGAGCTGTATTTGATACTTAATATACCAAAAACCTAAAAATTAAAATCACTATATGTGGTAACAGTGACAACATGAGACTTTAGTCACAAACATGACCAAGACAAACAAGTCCTTTCCTGCCATCTTCCAATATCTAGTTGTATCACTTCAGCCCCCAATTAATAGGATGGACAACTAAGCCAGGAAACAAGATAAAGCTTGGATAAGGAGCCCATGAACTGAGATGGGTTGTACACCTTTTCTTTAGGTGACTGATAAATGATTTGGAGTTGTTTGTTTGGTGACATGTAATTATTTACATGAAACATTATAGTGGAAATGCTATTTTGTAGTATTAAAGCAAGTCATAAAATAAAGTGATACAAAAACACCCAACTCAATGTCAGGTATATCATTTTGCCTATAACATATAAGGTATAACCAATACCTTGGTTATACATTTCCCAAGAAAACTCACTGCTACTTTTAGCTTCTCAAGCATTGATGCTACTTTTGGTGGCTATTCCTGGTTGTCAACTTGACTATATCTGGAGTGAACTACAATCCAGAATTGGAAGACTCACCTGTAATTCTGATCTTGAGGCATAGCGGCTATGAAAAACTTAGGCCCATGCAAGGTAGTACACACCTTTAATCCCAGGAGACTAAATCAAGTTCCAGATCCAAGCTTGTTGGTACACACCTTTAATCTGGGCCACACCTTCTGCTGGAGACCTACATAAGGACACTGGAAGAAGGAAGGCTCACTCTTCTTCATTTGCTTGCCTTGTGGGACTGAGCAATTGTTAGATCCTTGGACTTCCATTCACAGCTGCTGCTGATCATTGTTGAGGAGCTGGACTACAAACCGTAAGTTATCGCCAAGTTCCCTTACTATATAGAGACTACCCATAAGTTCTGTGACTCTAGAGAACCCTGATTAATACACTTCTCTTCCAGAGAATAAAAGGACCCATTATTCACATTCTTACATCATTTTGAATGTACGTTTACAAAGTAGCCTTTCAAAATTATTTTGTTTATAATTCCCTATATATTTCATAAGTTTTATATCAATTTTCCATACTTGTTTCCCTTTTATCATTTTTATTGCTTATGAACCATTAGTCTTGGATTAGTTAATAATTTAACTCTGAAGTTTTCAATTAATCATCAGTTTTTGGTCTCATGTTAATTGATAATCATCATACTTGTTTTTAATTTTTATGGTTTCAAATTACTTAATACTTAGAAATCATTGCTTTTTGTTATAAATGTTTTCTATTTTTCTTTCTGGCTACATCACTATAAAACACTGCAGCAATTTTGATATATTAGGTTTTTATTCATACTGTGTTATAGCATATAAATTGAGTTGGATTTTATTTTTCGTTCACATTGAAATTATTTTGATGTTTATTGAGATTTTTTCTGATTTTAAAACAAAACATTTTTATTATTATCTGTATGTACAAAAATCTCAGTGGTGTACAATTAACATAGTTTTATAGTGATTTATTTTAACCTTGCCTTTTCCAATTTGGCAGTTCAAGCCATAAGTTTTTGTCCAAGATGAATCCCTAGTTGATGGGTAGATACCCTCAAAGATGTTGTAACTCATACTGATAGCTTCCACCAGCTGAGCCTGAATGTCTTTGTCTTCCAAGTTCACATCTGTGAAAGTAAAGCTGCCACAAGTCTCCCATTGGTTAAGGCACCACAGCCTGCTATCTTCTTGAATATTCAGTAGAGGATTCCATTGTAGAACACAAAGCAGTCAAAGGACCATTAGATTAAAGGGGGGGGGAGTGTCTACATCTTGAATAATCATCACTAGCTAAACATTCTTGTTTCCCATTAAAGAAGAAATGGCATTTGCACTTGTTTGAAGGATAGACGATCTCTCCCTGTGATTAGTGTTTCTCAGCTTAGGCCAACAGTCTCTGCTTCTTCTGTTCTTTTGGATGAGTATAATCTCTGTGTGACTTCTTTAACCATTCAGGGCCTGGGTGAACAGGCTAAACACAGATGGCAATTTAAATACCTTATGGAGGACACTTGCTGTATAGTAAGTGTGGAGTGTAGGAGTGTAGAAGTGTGGTCATCTGACAAATGTGTGTGAAGTCCTCTTGCACTGATGTACTCTCCAGGGCCAAATTAGTAGGTATTTTCTCAAAGAAGTTTCAGCATCTTTTTAGCTTCCTACTTTTTTGATAGTAGGGCTTCTTTCATCTTCTACCCTGAAGACTTCTCTCCATTTTGAATCTGGTTGGACTTGAGGAAAATGAAAGAAAATAATTGAGGGTAATATTTGTCTTCAGAGATTTAACTTAACTATTTGATTCTGTTGGACAATGAAGTATTATGACAAATCATGTTCCTTGACAGACTCAGAAAAAAAATATATATATATGTGTGTGTGTGTGTGTGTGTGTGTGTGAATTATAATCATATATACCCTAAATGCTGATCATAACATACTAAATACCAGATATTGTTTCATTTACTACATCTTATAGAGGCCCAAGAATTCTATGTATCAAATAAATGATTTTGGTATTCTTAAATGAGACCACTTAATTTACAAATTTTTGATTGGTAGTTTCCAACTAGTTATCCACTATTGATATTCTTACATAATGGTGACATTTCTTGGCCACTATGATATACATAAAAGTAAGGTGCAGAAATCCATCAAATAATGATTATATACATTGATTGTTCTTTGAATATATATCAGAAGTTGAAAGCAAGGGGTATTATCTAGACATTTCATTCAGAATTACAGAAAAACAGAATAGAATGATTTTGAGGACAGAAAATGAAGACAATCCAGTGAAGATTCACTCCAGCTTCTCAGACAAGGCAAGAGAATTCTTGTCCTACAAAGCCTTAGGAGTGTTTTCAGCTATTGAAATGTAAGGGCTAATAGTCATATAAATTATATAATATGGATTGATTATGTATTAACAACATGATAAACCTAGTGCTATGCAAAAACTAACCAAAAATATCCAGATATTTAGAACTACAAGGAAACTAAATGATCTATTTCTTGAGAGAAAAGGCTAAACTCAAGCTATAACAATTCAGTAACTCACTCCCTAAACCCTATTATATTTTGAAGGGCTAGCAGTAAGTACATAGAGGTAAAGGAAAAAGGTAGAAATGTTTGAATGTTAATTTAAGTTAAAAATTCAAAAGAATTTATATCAATTTTTAAGAAAACTTACAGGAATCGAAATAGAAAGAATACAGAGAAAATCCAAAGCATATGTTTTTGTTGTTTTATTTTGTTTTTAATTAGTTTAGGAAAGAGTGTTTAGCAGTCAAGTCAAGTAGCCAACTAGTCTTTTCAGAATGTGCTGAAGGGGAAAAAAGGCTATTTCTGTGTGTACTGTACACTGCACAGAGAACCTGTCTGACAGTATTAACATGTGGTATCCAAAATAAAGAGAATAGCATAACAGAGAAAGTGGTTCTGGAGACTAGGCTGTTTGTTTACTTTGTGTATAAGTTTGGAAGAGATGTGTATAGAAAAAGAATGAGATCAGGAAGAGACAAATGAATTATTAAAGAAGTGCTAGATTGAGCCTGTGTAATTAAGACAGTATATTCACAGCTTAGATACATCTAAACTTGCCTCTGTCCTTGATTATCATCTGCCAGCTAATAATGAGGAAATGTTGTGTCCACTTTTAAATTTGTGTTCAACTCATTGAGATCAGTTATTAGAATATTCTTTTGACTGATATGAGTGGTCTTCGGTTCCTACTTTGAATTAGAGAACTTGAACATTGATTTTCCTACTTTCTGGAAGGTGTGAGAAGAATGGATCTTCTAGGAGTGGATAATGAGAGTAAACAGGTTGTTAACATTCTCTGTGGTACAAAAGTTTTTAGTTATTAAAGTGTATTTACCAATACATAAGCCAATTATAGTACACTAAGTTTCTCCATGACAATAAAACTGAAAGAAGAAATGAAAAATTTAACATTATATTCCTTGATTAAGTGTGTTTCCACAATCCACTAGTGCATATAACAGCTATTCTAGCCATAGTACTCCTGCTTGGAACTCTATTTTAAGAGACAATGAAATGTTTTAGCTAGGATGTCCACTAAGAATCATGCTTTGAATTCTTCAGGCTTGCTAAGTTAGAAAATGCCCCTGGGACTATAGTGTAGGTTTTAGAGAGATTATGCTAATTTGCCTCACCTGACTTAATTAACATTCTTTTAATTTCTGTGAAAATATTTGAATGACTTTACTCAAGTACTTACTTGGTTGAATCATAATAATACAGAGATATAAATAATTGAAAATTTTAAATACCATGGTGAAGAACATTTTAGCTGAGGGATTAGAATTTCATACCTATTAGTTTCAAAATGTAACAATGATGAATTTCATGTATTTTTGTTTGAATTCTTGACACACTTTCACATCTATTATCACACCTTATTTTCATCAGCTTTCTGAGACGAGTAAGGTCAGTGTGACTTAATCTTATTTTGGTGATAGGTAAATAGCCTGAAAAATAAAACATTATAGAGACATGATAGCAGTTTTCAGCTGTGTCAAGGGTTTTCATGGAGAAGAAGAATTAGATAATTTTGCACAGACCCAGAGGGTAGACCCAGGATGAGCAGGAGGAAGTTGGAGAGAACTTATCTCAACAGAGAGAGAGCAGCTGCAGTGTTGCATGTAAATAATAGGCTGCTTTACTAGGTAGTGTCCTTCCCAAAACTGGATACTGAGAGCATCCCAAGAGGATTTCCTGCAGGCTGGTAAAGCCAGACAGAAAGACATTACCTGAGGTGCTCCCTAGTGTGTGCTCTGATCCATGAATTGGAATAATAAATAAATGCGGTGACATTTCCTAATAGATGCAGAGGCTGGGCATTCATCAGAGTTCTTTGCTTCAATCCCATGCTAATTCTACTGCTAATTTAGAGTCTTTTAAATCCATCACCGCTTCAGATAATAATAAAATTTTAGGACTGTGTCCAAGTACTAATGTGGCCCTCCTATTTTCAAAATAATGAATCACACAATGTTGAATTTTCCTTTGTTTTTGTCCTTCCCAGGCCAGAAGATTTAGTAGAGCTTTGGAGACTTGCTTTCTGTGGATGGTATCATAAAACAGTAACTTTTGTAGAAAATAAAGGTTTCTGAATACAAGTAAACCACTGAAATATGTACTTTCAAAGTTCTCAGACTTCCTCTGGTCTATCTTTAAATTCAGCCCATTTTCAATTGTCTAGCTCTCTCATTAATCATAAAGTTAATTCTTTAATACACATTTTTTATTAAAATACAAAATAAAGATTTTGATTTTGAGTCTAAATTTTTATTTTTGAAACTTTTTTTTTTTTTGAGACAGGGTTTCTCTGTGTAGCCCTGGCTGTCCTGGAACTCACTCTGTAGACCAGGCTGGCCTCAAACTCAGAAATCTGCCTGTCTCTGCCTCCAAGTGCTGGGATTAAAGGCGAGCACCACCAACGTCCGGCTATTTTGTTTTTTGAAACTTATATTCTCCCAAACAATAGTAAATGCTGCTTGATGTCATAGTGTCCACACAGGAAGAAGTTCTGGATAAGTGAAAAGTTGGAATATGGTACATACTCTGTCAAATCAGACCTATGTTTCATCAAAGTATAATCCCTGAGACCTAAGCTAGTGCTCAAAAGATCCCTGAGATTTACTCCACTTATTAAAGCAAAATAACTTTTAAAAATTATAAAGTTTACATTTACAATAAGAATGCTAAGAAGAACCATATGCATATTAAGGAACATTACCTCCTGGTAGTGTTGGACCCAATGATCCAAAACCGGGGGGGGGGGGGGTGTGCGCTCCCACAGAAACACTCACAGACAGCGGATTCGCTGCAATAACATGAGGTTTATTGATAACAGGGGCTTCCCTCAAACGCAGGCACAAAGAACCCCAAACCAAAGCTGGGAGCAGTTTTTATACAGAGTTCACAAGGGCAACCACCAAGGCTGACCTTCCCAGGTCCGGTCTCTAGGTGACTCAGATTTGCACATTATTTTTATGACAATGAGTGTCTTCTGTTTGCTAAGGTTTATTACATTAAGGGCCCAGTTTTCTGATTACCTCTCATCTTGGTTCCCCTGGAATGTGTCTATGTGCTCTGGGCTTTCCCCACTCCCAGGTGAGTTCCCTTCTTTGTGGTCTGAGGAATGTTAATCAGCCTCTCCCTTCCTCTCTGAATGTTAATCCAGCAAGTGTCCTCTGACTAAGGAATGTTCTCTTCCTGGAAATCACCCTGGTATAGTGAATTCTAAATTCAAACCGAGACCTGAATTTTCCACAGTAGAACTGAAGAAATGAAGAAAAACATAGCCAGCAGTGTTAGAATTCTATTTTTTCTATTTTGCATAACCCATACAGCATATAAGACTCCAGTGAGGAAATCAGGTAAGCTAACCTGCAGATCTCTACCTCCCCTTCTTCATCTCTGGTTCCATTGCCACCAAGCTCATCCCCATATCTGTAGCAGAATATCTGCTGTGAACCTCTCTTTCTTCTCTTGCTCCAACCCAAACTGATTACACAGATCTTCCAAACTTCTTCCAATTTAGAGCTTGAGCTTGATTCTAGTCTCTAACACCAGCATGCATTCCCTGCAAAGGCACCAGCTGACCAGGCCAGGGAAACAGAGGAAGCATAAACCAATGGGCAAAACATGCTCACAGCAAAAAGGAAGCCAGAAATTAGCATGTAGACCTACCATCATTCAAATCCCAGATGACAATCACCAGTGTAAAACTCATCAAAAGCAGCCAGGGCAAAGATGCCTCTAGTAGAATCCTGCAAGTTTAACGTATTAGGACCTGAATTTTCAAACACTGTTGATACATAAGAAAAAGACCTTAACTGCCTCTATAAAGATGATAGGAGTCCTTAAAGAGGAAATTAATAAATCCCTTAGAGGAATCCAAGAAAACACAAATAAACAGTGACAGGAAATGATTAACTTTGTTTAGGACTTAAAAAAGAAAATAAAATAAACATATAAAACCCAAACTCAGGGAATTCTGGAAAAGAAAAATTTAGAAATTCAATCGGGATATGGAGGCAAGCTTTGCCAACAGAATACAAGAGATGGAAGGGAGAATCTCATGCTTTAAAAATATGATAAAAGAAATGAACACATTTGTCAAAAAATGATAAATATAACAAAATTTTTATGTAGAATTTTCAAGAAATGTGAAACATCATGAAAATAACAAAACTAAGAAAAATTAGGAATAGAGGAAGAAGAAGAAACCCTGTTCATATGCCCAGAAGATATTTTCAACAATATCAAAGAGGAAAACTTTCCTAAACTAAAGGAGAAGATACCTATAAAATTATCAGAAACTTACAGAACACAAAATAGGTTTAACCAGAAAAAGAAATCCCCTCCCTAGATAATAATCAAAACACTAAATATATAGAATGTGAAACAAATATTAAATTCTTGAAGGGAAAATGACCAAGTAGCATATAAAAACAGACCTATTACAATTACATCTGACTTCTCAGCAGAATCTAAAATATAAAGAGTCTAGAATTATAAAGAATCATGGACACATGAACTTCAGAGTAACAGACAAGAGAACACAGCCAAAAACTATATCCAGCAAAATTTTCAATCAACATAGATGGAGAAAATATGATATTCCCTAATAAATTCAAATTTAAACAGAATCTATCTGCAAATCCACCCATACAGAAGATACTAGAAGAAAAAATACCAACCTAAGAATGTTAACTACATGATGAAAACACAGGGAATAAATAATCTCATACCTCAAAGGAATGGAAACACATATCTCTCTCTCTCTCTCTCTCTCCTCTCTCCCTCTCTCTCTCTCTCACGAACACAGGCATGCACACACACCCACATACCGCACATACTACAACATCTTAAATCACATACAGACCCTCACACAGTGATAATGGGAGACTTCAGTATATCACTCTCACCAATAGACATGTTGTGCAGTCCAACACTAAACAGAAAAATATTGGAGCTGACAGTTATTATCAACCAAATTGACTTCACTGATATTTATAGATATTTCACCCAAACAAACAAACAAAAAATTTGTCTTCTTCTCTGTACCTCTTGGGATTTTCTCCAAAACAGACCACATATTTCTATACAAAGTGAGTCTGAATATATACAACTGTCCCCCCAAAAAACAAAACAAACAAACAAACAAAAAACAAAAACAAAGATACTAAAAAAGAAAAAGAAAAACAAAACAAAAAACAAAATAAGCACACAAACAAAGCTGGCCAGCAGTGGCAGCTCTGGAGTCTGAGGCAGCCGTCTCACCAGAGTTTGAATCCAGACTGTGCATGTTCACAGGAAAAAAAAAAAAGAAAAAAAGAAAAAAGAAAAACAAAAAAACTTGCCAGGCAGTGATGTCACATGCCTTTAATCCAAGCACTTGAGAGGCAGAGGCAGGCAGATTTCTGAGTTCAAAGCCAGCCTGGTCTACAGAGTGAGTTCCAGGACAGTCAGGGCTACACAGAAAAACCCTATCTTGAAAAACAAAAAACAAAAAACAAAAAACAAAAACAACAAAAAAAAAAAAAAAAAAAAAAACACAAACAAAAGACCTCCCGGAATCCTAAATCCCATCAGATTAAACTAGATGAAGATCAACAATATCAGAAAGAACTGAAAGCTTACAAATTAATGGAAACTGAAATATCTCTACAGAATAAAACATGGGTCAAGAGATAAATAAGAAAAAACATTTGAAGATTTTCTAGAAGTCAATAAAAATGAATGCACAACACATTCAAATGCATAAGACAAAATGTTGGCAGTTCTAAGAGGCATGTTAATAACACTAAGTACCTACATAAAACAAACAAACAAAAACCGGAAGAGCCCTCTTACTAGCAACTTAACAGCATAACAACACACTTGAAAAGTCTAGATCAAAAAGAAGCAAACACACACAAAAGGAGTAGTCAGTAAATAATTAAACTCAGGGCTGATATCAGTTAAATAGAAAGGAAGAGAACAATATAAAAAAATTAATTAAACAGAGTTGGTTCTTTGAGAAAATCAACACAATTATAAACCCTTATCCAATTAACTAAAAGGCAGAGAGAGTGTATAAAAATTAAAAATTGAGAAGTGAAAAGGAGGGTGTAGCAACACACACACACAAAGGAAATCCAAAGAATCATAGAGACATACTTTAAAAGCCTCCACTCTACCAAATTGGAAAATCTGAAACAATGGTCCTCAAACAGTGAGTTGGAACCCCTTTGGGGTAGTGTAACATCATTGGAAAACACAGGTATTTACATTATTATTCATAACATTAGCAAATTACACTTATGAAATAAGAACAAAAATACTTTATAGTTGGCTGTTACCACAACAGGAGAAACTGTATTAAAGTGTTTCAGCATTAGGAAGGTTGAGAACCATTGATCTAAAATAAATGAATAGTTTTGTCACTAGCTATTATTTCCCAATGTTAAATCAAGATTAGATAAGCAATTTAAATGCACCTACAACCCCTAGTGAAATAGACAGTCATTAAAATACTCCCACCCCTACCAAGAAGAAAAAGGAAAGAAAGAAAAAAGAAGGAAGGAAGGAAGGAAGGAAGGAAGGAAGGAAGGAAGGAAGGAAGGAAGGAAGGAAGAGAAAAAGACCAGGTCTAGATTGTTTCATTAAAGATTTCCATAAGATTTTGTTTTTGTTTTTGTTTTTTCCGAAACAGGGTTTCTCTGTGTAGCCCTGGCTGTCCTGGAACTTACTCTGTAGACCAGGCTGGCCTCGAACTCAGAAATCTGCCTGCCTCTGCCTCCCAAGTGCTGGGATTAAAGGCGTGCCCACCACAGCCCGGCCATAAATTTTTTTTTTTTTTTTGAAGATTTTTTAAGAAGAGTTAATGCCAATACTATTATTCCAAAATAGAAACAGAAAAAAAAATTAATTCATTTTATAAGGCCACAGTTACCCTGATAGCCAAACCACATAAAGACCAAAGATCCACTCTCTTTGTATCAATTCAATATAGTATTTGAAGTTTTAGCTAGACCAATAAGACAATATGAAGAGACTTCCCCACCTTTGGATCCATCCCATATACAGACACCAAACCCAGACACTATTTCAAATGCCAATAAGTGCTTGCTGACAGGAGCCTGATTTAGCTGTCTCCTAAGAGGTTCTGCCAGCGCCTGACAAATAGAGAGGCAGATACTAACAGCCAACCATTGGACTGAGCACGAGGTCCCCGATGGAGGAGTTAGAGAAAGGACTGAAGGAGCTGAAAGGGTTTGAAATCCCATAGGAAGAACAATATTATCAACCAACGAGACCCCCCTCTCCCTGCCCCAGAGCTCCCAGGGACTAAATCACCAACCAAAGAATACCCATGGAAGGACCCATGGCTCCAGCCGCATATGTAGCAGAGGATGCCCTTGTTGGGCATCAATGGGAGGAGAGGAGGAGAGGCCCTTGGACTTGTGAAGGCTTGATGCCCCAGTGTAGGGAAATGCCAGAGCAGGGAGGTAGGAGTGGGTTAATAGGTGGGAGAGCACCCTCACAGAAACACGGAGAGGGAGGATAGGATAAGGGGTATCCCGGAAAGGGGATAAAATTTGAGATGTAAATAAATAAAATATCCAATAAAAAATGAAAAAAAGATTATTACAAAAAAATTCCCTTATGAACATAAGAACAAAAATACTATATAAAATACATCCAAATTGAATACAAAAATATATCAAAAAGATCATCCACCATGATCCAGCAAATTTCATTCTAGAGATATTGGCATGGCTCAATATACAATAATTGATAGATATAATCTGCCATATATACAAACTGAAAAAAAAAAAAAACGGGCATGATCATTGTGCTAACTGCAGAAAGTGCTTTTGACAAAATTCAGTATCCCTTTATAATAAAAAATACTGGAGAGATTAGGGATATGTGGTATGTACAGTTTACAGCAAGACAGTAGCCCACATCAATTTAAATGGAGAGAAATGCAAGGTAAATCCATTAAACTCAGGAACAAGATGAGAATGTCAACTTTCCTCATATCTATTCAATGTAGTATTTGAAGTCTTATCCAGAGAAATAAAACGACAGGAGACCTAGGGACACAAATGGGAAAGAAAAAGTAAAGTTTCTTTATTTGCAGATGCTATGATTGTAAATATAAGTGATCCTAAAATTTCCAAGGTACTCCTACAACTTTTAGCAAATCAACTAGATACAAATATCACTCAAACATATCAGTAACCTTCTTATATATAAATGAAAAACGACATAAGTAATAAATCAGGGAAATAACACCATTCACACTAACCTCAAATAATATAAAATACATTGGGGTCACTCTAACCAACTACATGAAAAATGTCTATGATAAAAACATTGAAAAACAAAATTCCAGAAGATATCAAAAAGAGAAAGATCTCCCATGCTCATGGATTCAAAGAATTAACATAGCAAAATGGCCGTCCTACCAATGACAATCTACATATTCAGCACAATCATCATAAACATTCCAGCAAAATTCTCTACAGATCCGAAAGGATAATACTCAATTTCATTCATGAAAACAAAGCAATTGAGGATATCTGTCTTAAGCAGGGTTTGTATTCCTGCACAAAACATCATGACCAAGAAGCAAGTTGGGGAATAAAGGGTTTATTCAGCTTACACTTCCACATTGCTGTTCAACAAAATCAGGACAGGAACTCACACAGGGCAGGAACTTGGAGGTAGGAACTGATACAGAGGCCATGGTGGGATCCTGCTTACTGGATTGCTTCCCCTGGCATGCTCAGCTTGGTTTCTTTCTTTTTTTTTTTTTTATTAGAATTTTTTTTTACATTTCAGATATTCTCTCCTTACCCCATTTCCCCCCTCCCTCCCAGGAACTCACTATCCCTTCCCCCCTCCTCCTGCCTCCACGTTGGTGTACCCCCACCCACCCTCCCCGTACCTCACCTCCCCACCCTCAAATATCCCCCCCCCCCCACGATGTCCAGCCTTCATGGGACCAAGGATCTCTTCTCCCACTTATATATAGCTCCCTTGCATATATAGCTGGAGCCATGGGTCCCTCCCTAAGCACTCCCAGGCTGGTGGTTTAGACCCTGGGGGCTCTGGTTGGTTGGGATTGTTGCTTTCCTCATGGTGTCGTGAATCCTCTCAACTCCTTCAGAGCCTTCACTCTATCTTCTCCATTGGGAACACCCAGGACTACCAGCCCAGGGATGATACCACTCACAGTGGCCTGGGCTCTCCCTGCTTGATTACTAATTAGAGAAAATGCCTTACAGCTGGGTCTCAAGGAGGCATTTTCTCAAGGGAGGCTCTTTCTCTGTGATAATTATAGCGGTGTCATGTTGACATGCAAAACTAGCTAGTACAACACATAAAACAATTCTGAGCAATAAAACAATTATTCAAGGTCTCACCATCCTGATTTCAAGTAATAAAACAACATGGTTTGGGCATTAAACAACATAACTAAAAGAAATAGAAATGAAGACCCAGATATAAATCCACACATCTATGGATACCTGTTTTTTTTTTTTTTTTTTTTTTTTTGTTTGTTTGTTTGTTTTGTTTTGTTTAATAAAGAAGCCAGAAATACATACTAGAAAAAAAGGCAGGTTGGTGGTTTGAATATCTTTGGCCTATGGAGTGGTATGGCCTTGTTGGAGTAGATGTGTCACTGTGGGTGTAGGCTTTAAGATACTTGTCTTAGCTGCCTAGAAGCTAGGCTTCTCCTAGCAGCTTTCAGATGAAGATTTAGAATGCTCAGCTCCTCTACCACACCTACCTGGAAGCTGCCATGCTCCCTAACAGACTGAACCTCTAAACCTATAAGCCAGCTCCAATTAAATGCTGTCCTTATAAGAGTTGTCTTGGCATCAATAGGAGGGGAGGCCCCGGGTCCTGTGAAGGCTCGAGGCCCCAGCATAAGGGAATGCTAGGGCTGTAAGGTGGGAATGGGTGGGTGAGTGAGGGAGCACCCTCACAGAAGCAAGGGAGGGGGGGGTGGGATAGGGAGTTTGTAGAAAGAAAACTGAATAATATTTGAAATGTAAATAAATAAAAGAACCAATAAAAAAGAGAAAAACAAAAGAAATCAGATACAAAAAAGAAGTTATATGTTTATATCATTCATTGAATTTTCTATGTAGAAAAAGACTATTTAACATATATAGATGAACCAAAACCCATACATAAAAGAAATTATTAGAAAACTTTTTATTAAACAAGGTAAATTGAAGAAAGATATCCATCTTTCTTATTACTAAAGTTTTTCTACACATTAATAAATTTAGTTTCTTTAAACAACAACAACAAAAAAAGAGTTGCATTGATCATCTTCAAAAATGCAGCTGGTTAAACTTGATGTCTGCATGTAGAAGAGTGCAAATAAATCTGTACTTATCATTGTGCAAAACACTCAACTCCGTATAGACTAATGACCACAACACAAAACCAGATATATTAGCAAGTTGCTGATGGCTCACATCTTTAATTGGAGCACTTGGGAGCAGGCACAGACATATTTTTGACTTTGGGGACAGCCTGTTCTATGGACTAAATTTCAGGACAGCCAATGCTACACTGTGAAACCAGTGCTGAAAAACAAAACACAACAACAAAAACAAAAATACACAATCAACAGCAACCAAACACCAATACCAGAAACACTGAATCTGATAGAAGAGAAACTGAAGAAAAGTCCTCGACCCATTGGTGTGGGAGAAGAAATTCTGAACAGAATGCAAATAGTTCAAGTACTTAGTTCACTAAAAATAATTGGGAGGTTGTGAAACTTAAAACATTCTTAAAGGCAAAGGACACCGTCAGTAGACGAAGAACCAGCATACAAAATGGAAAATGATTTTTGCCAACTCCACATTTAATAAAGGACTAATATCTCATATACTTACTTATTGATATGAACTGCACATAACAAATACATAATTATGTAATGCAGTGAAGAGTCAGTATGTCTTATAAAGTAACTTAGCTACTATAAAGTTAATACAACTTATATACCGACTGTCATTTAGTTATGAAGTTCTGCTTTGTTTTCTGTCCTCTTTAGTGTGTAGATTACAGGTTTATGACATCACATCGATCTAACTACTGTTTACATAAGCTGTCTAGTAGGCAAAAGTCATCTTCAACCTGAATGAACAGAAAGTGCCATAAAGATATGGAGAAAATGTATTATGTATAACAAGTTATAACTCACACATGGTAGCATACTTGTTTTGTTTTTCAACCATGCTAAAAATTTTGAGCTGGAAATACACTGGGGAATGACTAGTGGAAGATAAATTTAGGGTTTAATTTGGAAGTCAAATGATGAGCTGTTGAGGGGACCAATATGATCACACTTATCACTTAAGAGGCTTCACATGATTTTTCTGGCTTTTATGTGAAATATTTTCCAGGGAGGAACTTTAGGATCCAAGGCTGCTCACAGAGATTTTCAGAATACATAGATAAGTCCTTAACTTATTTATGAGAACCTCTTCTGTTGTAATCTTAAATGTCATTTGAGTATTATACATAAGATATGGCTTTAAGAATCTTATGTCAGTCCAGAAATGCATTTGTTTTACTTATATCGGATAGAATAAAAATAAAAATTTATGTTATCTTTTAATTCTTTTAGTAGTTGAAGGTATTATCAACTTGAGTATACCTTTTCAACCGTATAAAAGCAGGCAGCACCAAGACAAAACAGTTTAATGTCACATTATAATTTTAAAGTATCATTTTAAAATACAAAATCTCTTATGTAATCAAATGAATTTAAATGTAGATAAAATATTAGCTTTCTCCATTGGTTTATTAACATTCTCAAGGCTGAGGCAGATGGCTTGCAATCATTTAGAAGCCAGCCTGTGCTACATAGTGAGTTCCAGACAAGTTGTTGCTACAAAGACCCTATTTCATCTCATTTCTAAATGCGTGATTTGTCTGAAACAATTATCTATGGATCCACATATTCATGTGATATAGTTCTTTAAAATTTTACTCATGGAAACAATGAAAAGAATCCAAATAGAGAGGCTAGATTAAAAGTTATAGGATTTTATCTGTCTGTCGCTGCTGATATATCTAAAAGGAAGGGACATTTCATTTGAAATAAAGCATAGTATAATGGTCACATCACTTCTAGACTGCTCATTCTTGTCATGCCAATGAATTAGCATCTCATCCATAGCATAGATTATTTAAAAATTCTGATTGTTAATTGTTGAGAAAAACAAATTATAGTGTACTGACAAATAACACCACTTGTGCAGTCTAAGGGAGCAGTCTGATCATAACTGATAGGATACAAACTAGATTCTTCAGCTAAAGATTGAGGAAGTAATATAATCTTTTGTCTTCCTATTTTCCATACAGAGAATACTTATGTAGCTATAAATGTAAAGTAGAAACGATTGCACTACAGCTCTATATTTGTTTATTTCCTGCAGCTGCCTTGCAGGAAACTTGAGCATCATCTAATTGGGAAGGTGTCCACCAGCAGTTATATCAGATGGAATCCATGGGATCCAGTAATTATAGAAGATTGGATTAAGAACAAATGGATGCTTAATAATAAGTATTTCTTAATGATGATGATAGCAATGGCCAGACTAAAGAGTATTAGTGTAACATTAGCAGTGGCCTAAAGACTGCCTTTATTTTTTTCACTACATTTTTAACATGACCATTTGAAATTCAAAGTTGTAATGTAAAATATCTTTTTTATTTAGAAATATTCCAGATAGTGATCAATGCACTGACACTTTATAGTATCAATATTTAGCTAGAGCAGCAACAGCAATGATAGTTTTTTCTGTATTATTCAGTTCTACAACAAAATATAATTAAATTCCATATGTTAAATATTAGCTGACTTAAAAATATCTTTGTGTAAAGACCTTAATATTAACTACATCTTACTGAGGTCTACATATATTCAATTTAAGTTCATTTAGTAATGAAGGAACATTGTTAGTATGTTTTTATATGAAGGTAAAAATTGACCTTTCAAGATTTGTGAAGAATTAAGTTGGAATTTTGAAGTATGTTTGATTCAATATATAATGTTTTGGTAGTATGGCTACTTTTTATTATATTAATTCTACTAATACATAAAGATATGATAGCTTTTATTAATTCTTAGTTATTCTTTTTTATTGTCTTATCTATTTTTCATTCAGTAGAGAGTTATTCATTTTCCATGACTGCAAGCTTTCTGTGTTTTTTATATGCAGGCTTAATCTGTGGTAGTCAGTTGGGATGCAGGGAGTTATTTAATTTTCTTGTATCCTGTATATCTTCCTTTCTCTGAATATATCATCAATTTTGGAGAAAGTTCTATGCAGTGAAAGGAAGGTATTCTTTTGTGTGTTTGGGTGAAATGTTCTGTAAATATCTGTTAGGTTCATTTGGTTTATAATGTTTGTTAGGTCCATCAATTCTTTCTTTAGTTTTTTTCTTGATGACCTGTCTATTGGTAAGAGTGTTGTATTCAAGTCTCCTATAATCTGTGTGTGAGGGACAATATGTGATTTTAAGCTGTAATAGTCTTCCTTTTACAAAAGTGAATGCAATTGCATTAGAAGCATAGATGTAAGAATTGAAATGTATACTGCTATCTATTTGTCTACAAATTTCATGATGCGATTTTTTTAAACAGCTGCATAGTCATTCATTGAGTATCTGGACCACATTCTTTTTTTTATCCATTCTTTGGTAGAGGACATTGTGATAATATCCCTGGGAGGCCTGCACTTTTCTGAAGGAGAATAGATGTAGGGTAAGGAGACGTGGAAAGGGGATTAGAAGTGGTTGAAGGTGAAACTATGATCAAGATGGGTATGAAAGAATAATAAAAACAGTAGAAAGACAAAGAATTGAAAGGTCACCTTGGTGCAACTTTCCTTTATTGGGAATATCTTGTCCTTCCCTGTCTCTTCTGATTAGTTTTGCTTTGAAATCTATTTTGTCATATATTAAAATAGCTATACCATTTGGATTTATTTGCTTAAAATATAATTTTACATTATTTTGTCTTGAAGTACTGTGCATTTTTAATAGTAATATGGAGTTCTTGGATCCAGCAAATCTATGGTACTTTTTAAAAAATAAACTGTTAGTCTGTGATAATTTATAAGGCAACTAAGAACATTGATGTGAGTAGGTTTTATTGAGCCCTCATGTTTTTTTGGTAATATATGGACTTACAATCTCCTCTTTTGATTTGCTGATCTGGAATTATTCATTATTTGATTTTTTTCAATGTGATCAACCTCTTGTATGTTTCCTTCTAATTATTTTTACAAAGCTGGGTTGATTATGGCATTTTTGATCTATTGTTATGGAGAGTTTTGCTAGTATCTGTGGTCTCTTAAGAGTTATAGAACAACTTTCTAGGGCATAGATCCCAGGGACTTCTGGCTTTCAGGGTCTCCATTGAAAATTCACATAATTCTAACAGGTTTGTCTTTGTATTTTTGTATGTATGTTTTTTGAACTTTTTCCCCTGAACATTTTAATACTTTATTTTTTTGTACATTTAATTTTTAATTATGTGTGTCATGGGGAATTTCTTATCTGGTCTAGTCTACTTGGTGTTCTGAATGCTTCTTGTACCTTATTAGGCACCTATATATTTAGATTAAAAACTGATTTCTGTGCCTTTGACCTCCATTTCTTCTTCTTCAAGTCCTATTATTTGCAGATTTGATCTTTTCATGGTGTTTCAGATTTTCTGGATATTTTATGCCTCGATTTTTAAAATATACTTTCTACTATTTATTTACTTTATCTTATCTTTAGTATTAATGGTTTCTATCTTTTCTTCAATACCTGAGATTCTTGTCTGCTGTAGAGTTGGGGAGGAGAGTGGGGTGTAAAGTGGAGACCTCCTGTTCGCTATATCCCTGGCTGAAGTGGCCATGGATTCCAATGAAATTCCTGCAGTTTAGGAGAACTGGGATAAAGCAATGAGTGTGAGCAGCAAAGTAGGGGGGAAAAGAAATGTGTGATACACTGGAGTTGGTGGCAGGGGACAGTTGGGGTCCTCAATAGCTAAACTGCTGAAGAGCTAAGAATGAGACTTGGGATTGGATTTGGAGGAACAGAGGGAGAGGTGAGGTTCTGAAGCTTGTCTTCTGTTTTCCCTTGTAAGATTCTTTTGTGTTATCTTTATAAAGAACATTTTATGATATTAGATGTCATATGTGATAAATGATAGAGTTCTATATAAAGTAATATATATTATATATATATATATGTTGTAGCATAAAGACTTGAGATTTCATAAAACCAACATTGTAGGACAAAATGAGTGCATAGAACATGAATAAAAGTATTTGGCAGAAATTAATAAATTTAAATGAAAAATACAAAGTATTGATGTAATAAAAATTTGGTTCATCATAATGATGCAACATACTGACAAATCTTTATTCATACTAACAATTAAATAGAGTGATGAGAAGATACAAAGTAATAAAATTAGAAAAGTATTTGGGAAATTGTTCAAGTGACAAACACTGCCCTTGCAAGCCGGAAATTCAAAGACCAATCTCTAGAAAGGATATAAAAGCACACAGTTGTAAAGCTACCATTCCTAGAGAGAGAAGGAAGATAGAGCCATGAGAATCCTTAGAAGCTCATCAGCTAGGAAAAAGTTTCATTGAATATGGTGAATGGCAGAAACAATAAGAGAAACCCAGCCTAAATGAGATGAACACAAAGAACTAATACCAAAAGTTGTCCTCTGACCTCCCCATGTAAATGCTATCATGCTGTGTCATGACAGGACTCAAAAAGAAGCAGTGAATGTATACACACACTTGTATATAAACGCACACACACATACACACACGCACAGAGAGAGAGAGAGAGAGAGAGGGAGAGAGAGAGAGAGAGAGAGAGAGAGAGAGAGAGAGAGTGAGAGAGAATAAAAATAAGCAAATGTTATGAATAAATAGGGAGACATAACAATATATAACAATAAAAATTCAGAAAAACATAGGGACATAAGGCTACACTTTAAAAAGTCTTATATGCCAATAATTTTAAAACATTCAAAGAGTTGTTTATATTTTTAAATGCACCTAACCTATCAAAATGTAACCAAGTGGATATAAATAACTAAATCCATCTATAATAAATAAGACTAAAGTGGTAATAAAAGACTCAGAACTATAAAAAAAAAATACACAGAACAGATGGATCCATAAGTTGAATCAAACCAAAACACTAGAGAATTATCACCAATGTTTCCTAAGTTATTTTATAAAATAGAAAGAAAGGAAAAAGATCATCATTAAACTGATTTAGAAAAGCACTTTACAAAGATAGTCTTATTTAATAACAAAGCAGATAAGGACACAAATAAAATCTGTAACATATAATTGAAGCTTAAAATATATCCTGCTATAATTATGAATAGAGTAGGAATTGTGAAATAATGGGAAACTGTCCTCTGAGAGAAGCTAGTCCAAGTTTCATGCAACATTTTACTTTGTGTCCCATCTATTGGCTTAATAATGATAGTTTGATTTGACAATTAATTAAAAATAATGAACTTAGACCAGAAAAAGCTTCTTATACAAGCAAATAATCATCAGTGTTTCTGCTATAAATAAGTTTAGCTTAAACATTCATTACTTTGCAAGACTGATGCAATTCCAACCTATATGAAACTCCAATTTATAGAGGGAAGTGAGCACACAATCTACACTCTTGCTCGGAACAAATGGCAAAGGTAAAGGAAAGGTTAGTTTTTTCTAAGATAGCCCATGGTAAATCAAATGTACTCCAGAGAGACACCGTTATCAAGAATGCTTTGATCAGTCCAAATTGCACTTGTAGGGTTTAAAAATTAAAAGGACACAAGATGCTTGAATAGGGGAAATGGTATGAATCTGGAAATTGTTGGTGAGGAGAATCTAGTAACCGATGGTACAAAACTCAAAACTTCCAACAAACTAATAAAATGTTCACTAATTAAATTTAAAATTTGACACTTATTTATTGTCACTATTCTTTTAAGAGTCAAATAATTTTCAAGCCTATAGAAATGTTTTTGAAATGGATAATATGTGTGACTCTCAAAATCAATAAGCTTAAATAGTCACCAATGTAAGGAAATTCAGAGGTACAGTTTCTAGACTAGTTTGTGTTATATGGGTGACATCCTACATAATGTAATTAGTGTCCTTATCGAAGTTGTTTTTTAATTTTTCATAGAACAGGCCTGCTCTTTCCACAATGAGAAATTACATTGGAAAAATATCTGTCTATGAAAAAGGATGTGATGGAGCCTGTGTCTGAGAATTTTAAGCCTCTGGAAGTTTAACTACCAAATCCATTTCCTCGTAATCAATACAATTTATAAAGGAACTCACAGAAACTAAGAATGCATAATCATTTAAATGTATATGTTCAACTATTTATACTGAAATAGCTATAATTTGTAAAAGTGAAGTTTGGTATTGTTTTAGTTTTATGCAATGATTGATACTGGAGAGAAGTAAAAATGATTTACAAATAGAAAGTTATGTCATTTCTTGAAAAAGAAAGAAGCATATCTATTTTTATTGCAGATAAAGGAACAGAAGAATAAGGATTCAAGCATTCATAAGGGTAAAAATAAATTAGCTCAATTTTCTTTATTATTACATGTCCATTAGTGCTCGGCGACATGGTTTTAGAAATTGAACAGTCTTTTTTTCATTGGATATTTTATTTACATTTCAGATGTTATCCCCTTTCCCCACTTCCCCCACACCTAGAAGTCCCGTATCCCATCCCCCCTCCTCCTGCTTCTATGAGGATGTTCCCCCACCCACCAACCCACTCCTTCCTCCCAACCCTCGAATTTCCCCACACTGAGGCATCTAGCCTTCAGGGCACCAAGGACTTCCTCTCCCACCTATGCCTGACAAGGCCATCCTCCCCTACATACACAGCTGGAGCCATGAGTCCCTCCCTTTGTGCTCCCAGGCTAGTGGTTTAGGCCCTGGGAGCTCTGGTTGGTTGGTATTGTTGCTCTCCCCCTGGGGCCACAAACCCCTTCAGCTCCTTTGGTTTTCTTTCTAACTCCTCCATTGGGAACCCCATGATTAGTTCTGTGGTTAGCTGTGAGCATCTGCCTCTGTCTATGTCAGGCTCTGGCAGATCTCTAAGGAGACAGCTGTATCAGGCTCCTGTCAGCATGCACTTCCTGGCATCCATATCAGTGCCTGTCTTTGGTGAACACACATGGGATGGATACCCAGGTGAAGCAGTCTCCAGACGGCCCCTCCTTCAGTTTCTGTCTCACACTTTGTCTCTCTATTTGCTCCCATGAGTAATTTGTTACTCCTTCTAAGAAGGACTGAAGTACCCACACTTTAGTCTTCTTTCTTCCTGAGCTCCACATGGTCTGTGAGTTATGTCTTGGGTACTGTGAGCTTTTGGGCTAATGTCCACTTATCAGTGAGTGCATACCATGTGTGTTCTTTTGTGATTGGGTTACCTCATTCAGGATGATATCTTCTAGTTCCAGCCATTTGCCTAAGAATTTCATGAAATCATTGTTTTTAATAGCTGAGTAATACTCCATTGTGTAAATGTACCACATTCTGTATCCATTCCTCTGTTGAAGGACATCTGGGTCCTTTCTAACTTCTGGAAGGAAATTGAACAGTCTTAGCTACAATAGGAAAACACACCTAGCAAGCTTTTCTATAGAAAATCACAGGAAATTCACATAACAGATTTAGAGCAAAGAATGAGGAGTAATATGGAGAATGCAGAAGACCCACTTATCTGAGGTCTTGAAGGTCAGAAACACAGCAGGAACCTTCAGGGAAATCTGCTTAAATACCCAGAACTATGTATACATACATACAGAAACAATGCACTTCTTCCAACTCGGTGGGATTGAAGGAAACCTTTCTTTCTTGTGTAAGAGAATATTATATGTTTCCACCATATGTGTATATCTTTTTTTGTAGTATTTTCTTTTTGCTGGTGTAAGTCTGATGTTTATAGTGAGGGAAAACATAAACAGTTGTTTAACTTTAAATAGTTCAAAAGCTAAAATATGAAAGTATTTTAGCCTATTATTTCACAAATTTACTCTATGCCTATTAGTGACAATTTTTAAGTTGTACTCTAATTAGAGTTTTTAACAATATTATTATTTCCCTGATATTATTTCTGTCTCATGGGATCAAATGAATTAGTATACTTTCAACACTCAATTATCTTCATTGTGTAAAAGCATGCTGCTAATGAAAACATTTAACTGATTGTGTTAAATAATCAAATCATCATGCTCTTCATTCTATATTTCAGTGCATTTTTTGCATAATGAGGGTGAGAATCAACTGGGAGCACACATTTTAATGTCATTTTTAAAAGTTTTTGACTGTGTGTTAAGTTTAAGTATTTTACCTTAGTCCAACAGACCAGTTTCCAAATTATTCAATATTAGGCAATGTATATGTCTCCTAGCAAACATCCCAGATTATCAAAACCTGAGCCATTATTTGCTGGTGAGCATGTACACTAACTGACAACTGGGCAGAGACAGACTTCCATTGTAGAACTTTTACCCAAGTGCTTTCATGTGCTAACAATTATGTCCATACAATTTCGATTTGAACTGATGACCTCTGTGTTGCTATTTTTATAATCCCATTAATTCCTTTATAATGATTCCTGGAGTTTTAGTCTGTTCTTTAAATATTCACTGTAGTAGCTCCAGGTAGTAAAACAAAAAACATTTCTTCATAACTCCAATAAAAAAAAAATGCCAATTTCAGTGTGGCTCAAACATCCTTGCTACAGCCATCCTTGTTTAACTTCTTTGGGTTTGTTGGAGTGTATCCTGGGTATTCTGTATTTTATGGCTAGTATCCACTTAAAAGTGAGTATGTACTATGCATGTCCTTTTGGGTGGTGGTTTACCTCATTTATAATGACATTTTCTACTTCCATTCATTTGCCTGGAAAATTCATGATATCTTTGTTTTTAATATTTGAATAGTATTCCATTTTATAAATGAACCTCATTTTCTGTATCTATTCTTTCATTGAGGACATCTGGGTTGCTTTCAGTTTCTGGCTGTTACAAACAAACCCGCTATGAACATAGTGGCACATGTGCCTTTGTATGGTGTAACATCTTTTACATATATGCCTAGGAACAGTGTAGCTAGATCTTCAAGTAGAACAATTTCCAATTTTCTGAGATCTTCCAGATTAATTTCTAGAGTGGTTGCCCAAGTTTTCAGTGCCAACAGCAATGGAGGCATGTTCCTCTTGCTCTGTATACTCATCAGCATGTGCTATAGTTTGAATTTTCTATCTTAGCCATTCTGATCTCAGGGATGTTTTGATTTGCATTTCATTTATGACTAAGGATGTTGAACATTTCTTTAAATGCTTCTCAGGTATTCAAGATACCCTCTTGAGAATTTTATGTTTAGCTCTGTACCTCATTTTTAACTGGGTTATTTTGTTTGTTGGAGTCTAACTTCTAATTCCTGACATTATTAATGATACTCTCAATGCTTGCAGAGAAGAGGCTAGCATAACCTTCCTCTGAGAGGGTTTAGCTAGCAGCTGACCTAAATAGACACAGATACCCACAGTCATACATTGGACAGCGGTCACGGATTCTTATATAAGAGTTGGGGGAAGGATTGGAGGCCCTATAAGGGGTGGGAAACCCACAGGAGGACCAACAGATTCAACTAAACTAGAACTCTGGGAGCTCTCAGAGACCAAGCCACCAACTAACCAACACACAGTGGCTTGAACGAGGCCTCTGGTACAAACTGAGCAGACATACACCTCAGTCTCCATGTTGGCTCCCAACAATTGAAGTGGAGGCTCTCCTTAAAGCTGTAGCTTGAATGTGGTATCTGTTTCCCATCAGGACTGTCTTGTCTGGCCTCAGTGAGAGAGGATGCACCTACCCTGCCAGAGACTTGATGTGCAATGGTGAGAGAATACCTGGGGTTGGGGACAACCCTCTGAGAGGAGAAGGAAATGGAGGGTGGAGGTAAGTCTTTGTAATAGGATGCCAAATGTATGGAACAGTATGATGTAAATAAATAAATCAATTTTAAAATATGCCTATCTCTGCAGATAGCTTCCTATTGCTGGACTTTTATCCTATTAACCAAAAAAAAAAAAAAAGTTTTCAGTAGAGGTGATTAAAGAATTTGAGCTACTAGTATATCTTAGAAGCCTGTATCAAAATATGCAAATTTAGTCCATAAAGTTTTGTTCTACTGCCATCCTCGAAGTCTCATCAACTCACTCATCAAACCTAGTAGGACTCATCTTCTCTTCTTAGTTTTGCTTAACTTTATCCTTACATTGTGAATGTGCAGAGCATTAGTATAGAAGCCTGTATTGGAATCAATTGGAAGCCCACCTGTAAATATTTCTCATGTTTTCTCTTTCAAACTTTAAAAGAGGAGTATATGTTAGGTAGTAGATGGTGTCATTTTCCCAACAAATTGTCTTCACTGCCCTCCTAAAGCACAGTATCTCAGAATTTAAATTCTACCTTCTGTCTAGCTTTACTGATATTTTCTTCTATCACGTGGTCATATCATTCTACAATTATTTGTATTTATTAATTTATTTACCATTGCACTGAGTCTCTGATGAAATATTTCATGCATTTTGAAATTCACTTCTATGTGTTTTGGGGATCTTAGTCCCCAAACATGGGAGCAATGAACAAATAATTTATTCTGTGGGACTTAATGTTTTATGAATAATGTTAAGAGTGTTCATTAACTATGATAACACTAGAACCTAAATTGTAGCCAAATCTGTCCCTTATTACAGCTCTATCCTGTCCCTTGAGTAGTTCTTTTCCTTGAGTTATTTGTGTGCTAATTTTAATATTTATGACATCTATTCTTCAAAATCTCCCTACTCTCAGTTTGTTGTTGTTGTCATTTTAATCATTAAAGTGTCTCCTAGCAACAAACTTGGGAAGGATAAGGAAAGGGGGAATTCAAAACATGGTTTCCTGATTTGTAAACAGAAAAGAGTGTTTTCTGATAGCCCACACTCCAACTGCAAAGGGCAAGCAGAACCACCAAGTACTGTTAACCATGCATAGGACTCACTGCCTTCTACACTCCATGCATTCTGGCTGCTTTGCTACTCTAGATGCTAGAAAACACTTTTCTTCTGATGCAAACCCAACTCTTTCTTCATTCTTGGAAGCAAAGTGCACTCCCATTGAGAAGTTTGGCATTGCCCCAGAGTTGCTTCACTGCCACCGCATCCCATTTCTTTAGGTACCATTGACAGTCTTCTATATAGCCAACAGTAAAACTGAATTTGTGAAGGCTGCCAAATGGTTGATTTTGGAGGCTGTAAAGTGTTTAGAAAGATGCCTCTCTCTTAAATTATCTGTTTCTTGTTCTATGAAACAAGAAACATTACCTGGAATTTCAGTCAATCCTCCCTGTCTTCTCTCACCTAATTACTACCATTCTCTCTACTTTCTACGAAGGAGGATGGCTGAAACCCCTCTGAAAATGGGAGTCAATTAAGGTATATGCTATCTTATTTCTGTCAAGTGGTTGGAATTTTGACATGTAAATATGGCAATGATTTTCATAGGTTAAGTTCCCTGTAGTCATATTCAGGTAGGTAACACATGTGACCTTCCTATCAATGACCTACCTAGTATGGTCTCATATTAGCACATGGACCCATGGGGTAAGGGGTGTCTAAACACAGACGCGCACACACACACACACACACACACAACACACACATACACACAGTAAATTCTTAGGAATTTCATGTAGTGTGTTTTGATTATACTCACTATCCTTCAACACCTCTTTATAGGTTGATCTTCCATTCCCTATATACACAACTTTGTTAACTTTGTATTCTTTTATTTAATTAATGTTTTTGTCACCATCAAGGTCAATTTGCGCTCTCCAAACATGCTTTGATACAGCCTCACAATGAAACACCGGTATATTAGTAAGGGTTCCCTAGAGTCACAGAACTTATAGAATGTCTCTCTATACAGAGGGAATTTATTGTGATGACTTACAGTCTGTAGTCCAACTAACCCAACAATGGGCATCAGTGGATGGGCAGTCCAAGAAGCTAGTAATTGCTCAGTCCCATGAAGCTAGTTGTTTAAGTTGGTATTCAATGGAAATGTGTTCTAACAAATGTACTGGCAAGTAATTGGAAACAGTCAAAGAAGAGTGAATTTTCCTTCTTCCCAAGTCCTCATGTAAGCCTCCAGCAGAAGGTTTGGCCCAGATAAAAGTTGTGAACCACCACACTTGAATCTGGAACTTGTTTTGTTCCAGGCTAACCTTGAACTCAAAGGTCTCCTTGCCTCATTTCCTGTGATTAAAGGCATGTACTACCTTGCCTAGGCCTAAGCTTTTCATGGCCACTATGCATTAAGATATCCATGCCATGATCCAGGTCAGAAACTTGTGTCTTCAAGCCTCAAGATCTGGATCATAGGTGTACCGTCTAATTCTGGATTATAGTTCATTCCAGATATACTCAAGTTTACAACCAGGAATAGCCATTACAAATGTATTACAGTATATGAAGACTTTACAATTCATTCACTCTATATCATCTCTTAATAGTACAGCTTAGTGTTCTATATTTTAAGTCCATCTAGATTCATAGATACAATTATATGAACAAAACACTGAAACTAAAGTTTGTCTGTAAGTCAAAGAGAAACCCTTCTAAAACTGGGAGTCAAATAATGCTATACCTTAAGTTATTTCAGGTGTTGAAATAGGATAACATGAAAGTTTTCAGAGCAATATTCATGACAAAATAAGAGTTCTATTGCACACTGTGGGACATTGAGACATTATCTAATATATATAACCCTTACATTTTTCCATTCATCAGTTTGGTGACATGAAAAACTCTTTCAAGTTATCTATTTCATAATATTGCTGTAATAATTTCCATTATTAGTAATAATGTTACTATTTATTGTACTGTATGTGAAATAGTCAATGATATCTTCTATCATTTATGTATTTGAATATGATAAAGGAAGAGAAAACATGTTTGAGAAGCACTGTGATTTGCTACATTTAAATATTAACATCTTACAAATCTGAACACTTTATTAGTTTGATGAGCTGCTGATATTCCCATATTCATGTACCATACAAGTGTATATAATTGTCATTTGTTCAAATAGCTTCTGAAGTCTATTCATGACACTATTCATTTTACTTTACTCCTAATTTCCATCTGTCACCAAACCGACTAATGAAGTTCAGATAGGTATTCAGATTTGAGTTTTAGAGTATTTTTAAATATATTATGAATGTTTCAATAAACAATTAAATCAAAATGCGATTTAACTCTTGAATTGGAGAAATATTATTTAATCTATTTGATGAAAATTACTTGATATGCTAATAAAAGTATTTCAGATCATAGCTATGGTATTTAAATGACTCTTTCAAACAAAAAAAGGTATCAGGCACTTGGGGAACCCCTGACAAGTGTTTAATGAATTAAAAAACATAAAATATAGAAAGAATGAAAAAGAAAAATGCTTTACTATAAACTTTGATTTTTTTATAGCTTTCATTGTGTTTCTAATTAGCTTTATTTAGTGAGCACTAGAATAGAACAGCATACCCATAAGCACGGAGCCTTTAACTGAGAGAAAGGTAAAACCAATCAGGTATATGGAAATTTAGAGTTGAGTCTAATTTTCCATTTACTTTATGAACTTTCCATTTCCATTAGTTGCATAAGTATCCCTCATATTTTTGTATCCTAATAGGTCATAGAAAGAAAAAAATATAAATTTGTGTTTAGGATGCTAAGATGGATACACTTTGTTACTTGTTTTGGACCTTTTTTTTAGATAAACTTTATTTCCTTGATAAAAATGGAAGCATTGGTTTTCCTTTAATTTCCTTTTGAAAGAACATATTCTATACATTAAAATTATCCTTGATTTACATTGTTGTTAAATTGCAGATATTGTTCCCTGAAGTGACTGACCTTGCCCCTAAATTAACAGTCCACTTCAATTTCACCATGAATACAGTAGTTTGAACACTATTTCTATAAGTTATTTTTTTTATCATTTTTAAAATTTATTTAATTATTTAAGTCACATTGTAATTTACTTATTCACACAGGGGTTATAAACACAAAAAGGCAGGATGTGGTGAAGGGAATGACACCGGAGCATAGGTGTTCAGGGGGAGGGAGTACAGATACCTTTCAGAACAGGGTATCAGCTGGTTGAAGGTTCAGGGAACAGGTCACTATGACTCTGCTTATAAGTTTTTTAAACTAGTAACATGTAGGATTCACTTAAGGCTTGGATATTTCACATCCTCTTTTTTTTGGATATTTTATTTATTTATATTTCAGATGAAATCCCCTTTCCCCATTTCCCATCCCTGGAACGCCTCTATCCTATTCCCCTCCTCATTTTTGCTTTTATATCATTTTAATTACATGCAAGTATTAAGGTCAGTTCTAGATTGAGGAACTAGCAATACAATAGATGCAAATAGTCAAGGAATAAGCAAGACCATAAACACAAATAGTCAAAGAACAAGCAAGATGATAAAAAAATTCTCTGAACACCCCCATGATCACTCTTTCTAAGGGCTTATCAGGATGACCAAAATGTCTGAGCCAACTTCCTTGTCCTAGACTAAAGTCACTTTCTTGTCTGAAGCTTACTTTCTTGTTCTATCCTAAAATTTAGATTCCTATCTGAAATAACTTCTTTATTCTAGCTTAATATTTAGATTCTTGTCTGAAATTACTTCTTTGTTCTAGACTAAGATTTAGATTCCTGCCTGAAATTACTTCTTTGTTCTAAACTAATGTCAGATTCCTGCCTGAAGCCTACTTCCTTGTCCTTGACCAATGTCATCTTCCTGCCAAGCAGCTCATTTCCTTGTCCTTGGCCCATGTCAGATTCTTGCCAACCAGGCTCAAAAACTCTCTGCCTCTCCCACTTTTTGATTTCATAAACAAGACTGAGCCTGTCTTAGGTTGTTCTGACAAGAATGCCTTCCTTAAAACCGCATGGAATATGCATTATCAAAAGCAATGCACTTTTGTCTTATATTGGTAAGGCTCTGTGCAGAATCTTACCCATCCTTGGCTTCCCAGCCTGTTAATTTAATCACTCTGAAATGGGTGTCCATTTTCATGTTCAAGCCATGTATTTGGCTGTCAATATGTCGATGTTGATAACAATAATATTTAACACAATGGACAGGAATAAAAATATTCCCAGGACAAAAAGGGCTAGCATGATCAAGCTATATATACCATTCTTGAAGCTTGACCAAAATAGAAATACTGACCTGAGGCCATAGGTAATTTTATCAGTAGTATCTACCACATCAATGCTCATGCTCAGCAGAGCAGTATTCTTTAAATTTATAACCTCACTATGCAAAGTTAAAACATCCAGAGAGGTGTTGGAATTATGTCAAATACACTGCAAAGTGTTTTTAAACTTTTTCCTAATTATAGTGACTACCATTGTAAATTTTAGAACTAACATGAATCGAATGGTATTGGCATGACACTTGAGATGGCTCATTATGCTTAAACTCTGAACCTCCTTCCAATAATTCGAATAGGATAAAGGACATCAATCCAGTCTACCAAATGCCTATCTAAATCCTCTTATATATTCTACACATTAGTAACATTTTTTGCTAAATGGTTAACAAAAGTAGTTGTCTTAATTTCTTGTGTCAAAGCAATTGCAGAATCAGTAGTGCTGGCAATTAATGTAATTAATGCTGTTATACCACTACACTCTTGCTACTGCTTAAAGCCTGACTCACTTCTTCTAGTACTAATCAGAAATTCCTGCTAACTGAATTGACTAACTGTATCCTAGAACAACAGACCTTTTAGAA